>OX451217.1:51860904-52148197 GCA_949628195.1 Phasia obesa
AGAAGATGTGATGCCATGGCCGTTATGACAATTACTAAAAATTAAAGGGTGTTCTAACAGTGACATGTTTTTAACGTATAGTAACTTATTTTTTTAATAGTAATAGGTAGACTCTTAATATATTCTTTGAAAGAGAATTGCCATGGCCGCCATAGCAAATAACAAAATTAAAGGGTGTTTTGTACGTAAATAGCCTTATTTTTTGAACCGTAATAGGTAGACTCTTTAAATGTTTACAGTAGATGTTGTACTTCGGCCTCTGTAACAATTACTAATGTCTAAAGGGTGTTCCATCAGTGACATGTTTTTCACGTATATTACCTTATTTTTTGAACCGCAATAGGTAGGCTCATATATATTTCTATAGATAGTGTATTACCTTCGCCGCTATAACAAAAATTGCTAAAATTTTAAGGGTGTTCCAACAGTGGTGCAATTATGACTTTAATATTAAAATTAAAGGGTGACTCATAAGACATGAAAAAATTAACAACTTGAATTTTTAAAGTTGTGCTGAACATAGTACGGAACCCTAAGTGTGTGAGTCTAACTCGCACTTGACTAATTTATTTTTATTAATTGTAGCTATAGGGAACATAGTAGTACCCCTTATGTTTTACTTTCTGATGTCTAACTAATACGATATATATATATATATATATATATATATATATATATATATATATATATATATATATATATATATATATATATATATATATATATATATATATATATATATATATATATTTATATATATATATTATATATATATATATATATATATATATATATATATATATATATATATATATATATATATATATATATATATTTATATATATATAAAATGAGGTGTAGAATTGAAGAAAATTAGGTTATTATACAGCTAACAATTTTTTTAGTCAAATCTACCGACGATTTTCCTAAAAAAAACTTATTTTATTAAATTGTTTACATTGAAGAAATTTCTTCACAATTTAAATTTTCAAGTTTTTTTTAAATATGTTTTTAATAAAAGAAATTCTGTTGATTTTAATAAAATTAGTTTATATGAATAAATCATATATAGATTTGAATAAAATTTATTTTGTTTTAAATATTTTTATCGTTAATATTACCTACGATTAATGATTCAGTACATCCACATAACAAGTTTAAGATATTTTTATGGTATAATATTGTAATAGAATCGCATAAAAACATGTTTGAAAATGATTAACGATAATGTGATTGAATTTCTGAAGTAGAATATTTACAATTTCAGTTTAGAAAACAACACTAAATTGCTGAGACAAAAACATCAGCACGACGCACAGTAAACAGTCTAGGGGAAAAAAATAAAAAAAAAAACTTTCGAATTTATAAATAAAATACATATAGAATGAAAGCTAAGACTCTCACGATTCCAGAGGTGGTTTAGTTTTTGATGTGTGTTATACCTATAAAAAGCTACACGGCTTTAAAGTCGAATTATTTTGATATTTTTTTCATAATTTTTAAGTAACAAAAAATGGGTTTGGAAAAATAAATCTCAAAAATTCATTTTTCAATAAAAATGCATCAAATTATTTTTTTTTATTCCGAAATGTAGCAGAAACAATGAAAAAATCCTAAAACTCAAATATTTATAACAAAACTGTAAAAAAATTGTGAAGTTTTTAGGCAAAATATGTACTTAAAACAAATAGTCAGATTCGATGGACACGAAAAAATAGGCACATCAAAAAACTACTTTTATGAATCAATAATCTTATTTTCTGTTATATATACTAAAATACGTATACAATTATTTAGGGGTTTTTCTATGCCAACTTTTGAAATATAATGATTTTAAAAATCATCCCTATTTGATAATATTTTTTAAATTATCAGTTGATATTTTTAATATTCGAAAATGTATGATAATAGTTGGCTATGCTTTAAACCAGGGCGAACTAATACAAGGAGAGTGCACGGGCGATCGCTTTAGAATGGCTTCACAAAACAATTAAGAAGGAACAGACCTGAGAACACTCGAAAAAATAGCAGAGCAAATTGTAATCAAGATTTAATGAATAAACTCCTAATTTCTTCTGATCCATTAATTTCATCTAATAGAAATACAATAAATACAAGAAGCTCTTTCAACAATAATCAAGAAATTAGTAATTACATAATAGTAGATTAATGTTTTAACACTGATTAAGACTCATCAACTTATTTTAGTGATTAAGAAATTCTTTACAATTGTTATGTTATTTGAATTTGTTTGTAACTTTATTATTAATCTTAATATAAATTTGTTTTTTTTGATCTTAAATAATAATTTCATTTTAAAATATTTAGTATTGTCAATTTGGTAACCATATTCATATAATGTTATTTGAATACCACTGGTTTTGAGTATTTTCAAAACTTTAAAAAATAAAAATACTAAAAAGTTTAAAATGATGTTATATTCAGAAAAGGTATGCGGCAACCCTAAATAATTAGACATTTAAAAAAAACTATCACTCTTTATCATTTTGTATGTGAAATATTAGATTAAAATTCAAAAAAAGTAATAATTACTGAAATGGGGGAATTTTGGGTATTTCATTGTCCCCGCGCCGGAAAAATAAAAGGATTTCTAAAAATGTTAATTCATTTTTGAAAATACTAGGAAATACTAGGTACTGATAAATAACTCCTTTCAAAATACAAATATTTTTCATATTCAAACTTATTTGATGATCAGTTACACCAATAATTTGCATTGTCCTTTTTCTGTAATTTGTTATCTTCTTATATGTATTTCATATGAAATATTTTTTTTTACAAAATACTGTCACATCATATTATTAAAACTGACATTAGATATTTATAAAATTTTTTTAAGAATTTAAGTATTAATTATTTATTATTATGCTAATTACCATAATAATAATTTTATAATAAAAATGCAATTTATTTGTAGGGAGAATAGTTAGTTCTTATACTTATTTCATTGGTTGCTTAGGCCAGATAATCATAAAACCTTTTTCCTAATTTTAGCAGAAGCCAAAAATACTCTATAGGTAATAAAATTCTGCAAAATACCAACTACAGACAACTATTCAGACTGTCAAAAAGGGTGTTGGGAACACAAAAAAGCATGTTGTAAAAAGCATGTTAGAAAAAAATTATGTTTATTGTCACCGATAAATTTGGAAGAAAAATATCCGTAATTATTTCACTCCTGCTAAGGAGTGGTGACCATAATCTAATAGCAGTCTTACTATAATTGATCATAACATTACCATATTTATCATAATGTAATCATAGTGGTGTTTCTTGTAACAATAAAATGGGTTCTAACACTTCTTTTGGATACTAATGTGAGGGAAGCCAAGTTTGTCAACCTAGAAATGGGAGGAAAATTGCTGTTACTAATTAGCATTTAGCTGAATATTGGACCATAAAATGTTCATGTTTTTTAAAAGTTTGTTAATGAGATTAAATATTTTAATTAATTTAAAAAAACTGTATCGCCACACACTTTTGAGCACTATATTCTATAAGCCTAACTTTTCCCCTACAGATGTCCAAGTTTCACACAAATCTAATCAGTAGTTTAGAAGTTGAATATTTTTTTACCATTTCGATTGGGATCGCAGCTAATGTGCGCTCAAGAGCAATACATTTTTGGTTTAGAAGATTTGTTTTTTTTTCTTTTAGCTAACATGCTTCTGTGTTGGATTTTTCCCATTATTTTTGATCTAATAATAACGAAATTTACATTTACCAGATATTGATTTTCCTGGGATTGGTTGGTTAAATAGATGATGCTTACAACTAAAACACTACCCTAAGTAGATAGATACAAGAGTGCTGATGACGGACGTGGCTGTCTAGAAAATGTGCATTCCGCTCCTGCTGGTGTCTAAAAATTAAATTTTCCCAATTTTTCTTTAATATTAACACCTAATTTGTAATTTAATTAATTCTTTCTTAGAGAGAATAAAAACGAACTTAAGCGTGACTATAAATTTCATTGTATGATTTTCCAAATAGTTAGCGTGAATAATTCAATACACAACCCTGGAGACAGACCACGGTAATAGCTCTAACAGCTGAATTCTTAGTCTTCATTAGGCCGGTTTCACACGCAAAAATAATTTGCTTTGATTGTTATTTTGTTGCGTGTTATTATTTCGTCAACTATTGACAGCTTTAAACCATTTACCCATTTCGCCGATATCTTTTTCATTTCCAATCTTTTTATGCAAAATCGAAATTCCTGATTCTTGTAATCTAGGTTAGGTTAGGTTAAACGGGCCGCCCGCAAAAACGCGAGTTCACTCGGAGGCCAAAAAGGCCCATTGTGATGCCCCAATGATCGTCAACCCCCACCATTCCCTTAAGAACTCCGATACCGGTGGTTCTTGTAAACCAGCCGGAGCTTTTCACAAAGCCTAATAGGCTACTCAGTGTCACATCCCTGAGACAGTCCAGGTCCTGGAAGAATCTTTGACCCAGAAATTTGAGCCTACGCTCTTGAAGAGCCGGGCAGTCGCAGAGAAGGTGTTGAACTGATTCCTCCTCTTCCTCATCCATACAGCTTCTGCAGCACCCTCCACGAGAGATTCCCTTACGCTCCGACATACGTCCGATCATACAGTGTCCCGTTATAACACCAACCAGAAGTGCTAACGAGCTTTTCTCGAGGATCAGTAGTGCCTTTGTCCTTTTTTATCAATTGAGGGCCAAAGGATTCTAGATAATCTGCAAGTGGTTAGTATGGACCACCTGCGAGCCGATTTCTTCAGCGACCATTCGCCCAGTATGTTAGACATTTCGGCCAATGGGATATTGATTTCCCCTTGGGCAACGGTCACATCCAGATTCGAACCGTTCCTCGCACATTAATCGGCCATCTCGTTTCCACGAATGCCCTCATGTCCCACACTATCCTTATACGATGTCGTTCAAGTAGGGCTAAAGATTGTATGCAAGCTAACATTCTTGTAATCTAACCATAGCCATTTCTAATTCGCTCATTTAAACTAAAACGTAGACTTTTTATCGATTATTTTGGAATTAACTGACTCAAATGAGTTATCTAACTCACGCGCTGATGTTAACGTCTAATTCGTCTTCTATATTTATGGGTATTTTACCTTGCTAGTGGACAGTATGAGAGTCAACGATTACTAAAACCCCGGAGGAAGGAATTTCTTAACAATGTGTCAGTCGTCTTTGAAACTCGATTGCTCTTCATATGATTATGCAACGACATGTTGACTTACCCACACAGAAAAAAGTTTTTGCACCAATTAAATATATAATATATTTTTTTATAAAACAAAACAAAAAAATTTCCCAATCAAATAAATAATTTAATAAATTAATTATATAATTAATCAAATAAACAATTTAACAAATTAATTATTTAATAAAATTTCAATCTGAAACTAAATAAAACCCTTAATTGGTGAAAATATTTTTTTCTTATATTTTAATCAGTTTAATCAATTTTAGTAAATCCAAGCACTCCACTTCCTTTTTTGTTTTTGTGTAATTTTGCCTAAGTACACAAATAATTAATATCCAGTTGTGCTCATCCTCAAACAATGCTAAGCTCTTCATAACTTTTTTTATGTTTCTAAAAATATTTAAGACAAACACCTGCTACTTAAACAGGAACTTTTTTAAGAAGAAAAAAATAATAGAAAGAAAGATAACAAACTTAATTTTTTTTGTTTTTTATTAAAAGTTGAGAAAATTTATTTAATTATTGTATTTGTTGCTTTCCACAACAGGATACAAATGATGAGGACCAACAACAACAACAGCAGCAAATAAACCTTGAGGGCGAAGGAAAAACTGAAAATGAGCAGCAGCACAATTGTCAGCCACAGCCATCATTATCATCATCAGATCATCATAAAACCAAGGAGGCATTGCAGCAGGAGCAACAAATGAATACAAATGAAGTGAAAAAGAAAAGTGAAAACATCAAAGATGTTAATCATTTACAATGTGTGGATAATGAAGATAAAACAAATACTCAAACCATAGTGGAACCAGAAATCACAGGCAGCGGCAACAATATGAATATGGCAGGAATTGCTACAGTTATTTGTACTACGGCTTTTACGAGTGGCGTTGATATAACAATCAGCCCCACAACTCCCACCAGCTCGACAACTGACATAAACACAAATGTTTGCACTGTTAATGCTATTGTAGACCCTACCTTGGAGCTCAAGGTTAATAAACAGAGTAGGAAAAAACAGGAAATCAACGAATATAACAACAAAAACGAATTGGAAGCAACAAACAATGACGATAGTAATGTTGTTACGAAAAACAACGAGAAACCAAACAGAGGCGATAAAAGAGAATTAAAACGTCTTAACAAACATAAACGTGATTATATGAATGAAGAGGAGAAAAGAGAGAACAGATTAAAAAATCAACAACAACTTAAAGAGGTAAAACCTACCACAGTCGCTATAACGAGCAAAACATCAGCTACAACACCAACATCATCAGCCGCAAAAAAGCATCGTAGTCAGAGACGTTCACCTTCCTCCGCTTCCAATTCAAATACTAATGCTGGTACTGGCGGTCATAAATTGCCCACCTCAACTTTGAGTTGTGATACATGTTGCCAATTAGAGTGGTCACAACAAGATTTTTATAGCAACTCTCAACAGCAGCAACAACACTCACCACAAAATCTCAAACCACCCACTCTACATATTGGCATGGCTGGCCAGCCAGCACGTGTTACTAAACGTAAGAATAGCAGTAGTAGTAGCCGTGAAAGAGGTAGCAAAACAAAACAAGAAATAAAAACAAAAATCATTTACAGCCAAGAAAAACCAGAGAAAACTACAAATAAACAACCAGCAACGACAAGAGAAACCGGAATTTCAATAACGACAGTAACAAAAATAAACAAACCAAAAGAAACGGAAACAGAAACTGAAATAAAAACAAAAACAAAGTCAAAACTTAAAACAGAAACCGAAAAAGAGACAGAGAAAGAGGCAGAGGCAGAGACAGAGACATGCTCCGCTCAAATAAAATCCACAAATGTTGATGAAACAAAAGCAAAAGAAGAACAAGCTCAAAAGCAACAACCTAAAGAGGAATTGATAAAAGATAGCAACAAAGAAACAAGTCCCCTTAAAGAGGCTAAAGAAAACCCTACGGAAAATACAGATATTTTAGAAGAATTTAAAGAAATTTCAAAGGCTATAGCTTCATTGCAACATGAGGCTGAAACTAGTGATTCCGTTACTTTGGAAGCTGAGAAACCTTTAAACATACAACATGTTGCAGACACAAATAATGTGGATAGTGTAGAAGAAAAACTAGTTTCCATTAAAATAATAACAACAACAGCTACTACAACTAATGATGATGCTACTGCAATTACATCTGCAAAAGCAGCAGCAGACTATGCTGGTAAAGAAGAAGCAGAAGTAGTCGGTAGTACATTGATGATGGATCAACAAACTGCAAAAGAAGCTGTTGATGTTGATAAAGCTGCTGCTGGTGCTGGTACTGGTGCTGCTGCTGCTGTGCCAACAACAATCACTGCCAATGACAGTAAAACCAATACTACTAACATCAGTTGTAATTCGGAGTTTGCAGGTGTCACAACACACTCGCCGCATAACAGGTACGCGTAACTCTTATTATTTGTATCTACAACTCTATTTGTGTTCACTATTGTGTCTGTTGGTTGGTTATTGTTTTTTTTTGTTCTTTAACCACTTGATACTAAATAAAGTAATGCGAAAAAATATACTCTATTCAATGCAATATGAAAATAAAAATAAGAATAAAATAATATGAATAGAATTGAATCGAGTACACACTTGTTGTGAAAAAAGGAAACTTAAAAAATATAAGAAAAAAACAAAATGGTTTTTTAACTTAATGTTAAACTTATTTTATTTTCAAAAGTTTAATTTTAGCACAGTGATTATAAAGCAAAATGGTTTAAAAAAAGGAGGAAAATTTTTGGTCGCAAAAAAAGTTTTAAACAGAAAAATTGTGATACATATAATTGTTTTACAGGAGAAGAGTTAAACGTAAAAAAGTTGTGAAAAAAATATGCATTTTATACCATGTATTCAATACAGTTTAAGTAAAACTTTTGAAAAAAATCATAATGCTTTCTTTTAAAAACTTACAAAACTAATAAGATACCAAAAATGAAAATAAATAAATATGAAATACGATTTTTTTAATAAAAGCAAAGTGACAAAAAAAAAAGAGAAAATAAAATAAAAAATATTTTTTTAAACAAAAATTTAATTCATTTTATCTTCAAATGAAAACCATAATCCAAAAAATAAGCTTAACTAATATATATTTTTTTTTGCTCTTTAAAAGAAACAAAACAAACAGTGTTAGTAAAACAAAATAGTGGTAAAAATAACAGTTTTATAAAAATATTGAAAAAAAAAAAAAATAGAAATTTAACTAAAATATTCTTAAGGTCAAGTGAAGTATCTGAAAACAACGATGTAATTAATTTCGAAAAGTTCGAAAATTTAAAAAATTTAAAAAACTTATTCACAAAAATAGTAACAGTGTCTAATAAAGAAACCTTCTTAGAATACAAAAGCTATTGAAAATTCGTTAAACTAAAAAAATAATAAAAAATAATTAATTTTTAAAAATTATTTCAATTGAAAATTAAAAATATTCGGTTACAATATCCAAATATGTTTATCTAATAGCACGCTCATGCTGCCACGAAATTGAGTAATTTCAAGCTGAAATTACGAACGAAAGCTTAAGTGTTCATGTTGCG
This sequence comes from Phasia obesa, assembly GCA_949628195.1. NCBI lineage: Eukaryota > Metazoa > Arthropoda > Insecta > Diptera > Tachinidae > Phasia > Phasia obesa. The sequence continues at coordinate 51,869,684 of OX451217.1, forward strand.
TTATTTGACATTTGAGGTAATTTCGCAAACAGCTGATTTTATTATCTTTGCTTTAGTACAGCACTTTCGTATTAATTTTAAAAATAAATGAATAATAAAACAAACAGTATAACAAAATTTGTGTATAATCTATACACATAATAAAACAGTAACTCATTTCCTGTCTGTCTGCTTTTCATTTGTATTCGCATCACATAAAAATATTTAATTAATTAAAAAAAAATTTGTGAGGATCTACCTTAGCATCTGGATCCAATATAGGATACTGTTTTCCGCAAAAATATATCATTTCCAATGAGAAAGTAAAGAAAAAGCAGTGAAAAGCGCAATTTCTAGTTTAAAGATACGGAAATGTTCGGTTTAAAACTGGCTTATTTTAAACACTATTGCGCAACATTACGCACCAATTGAATAAAATTTGTATTTTATTTGTATGTTTACTTTGTGGAATTACAATGTTATTAAAATATTTTCAACACCTTTCACAAAGCCTTACAATAATTTTAAGAATTTTTTTAAAATTTTAGAATCTTATTCAGGGATGGCTACCTTTATAAAAAGTAAATACATAAACCATAACTGAAGCACTATAAAAGTAAGAGTCTTACAATTGGTGTGGAATACTTTTAAAGTAAAATCGAGCAAAATACTGTCAGGAAGCCCACGACGTGGCGGGCACAGCTAGTAAAATATATAATAAAACATTTCCTGTTTGTTTGGCTGTCTGTCTACGTTCGTATCACGTAAAAACTACTGGATGTATTTTAAGAAAATTTTGTGAGGTACCTCAGGTACCTCAGTATCATGATTCCAATAAAGGTTAGTTTTTTCCGCAAAAGTATCTTATTTCCAAGAGAAAGTGGATAATAAGCATTGCAAGTACGCCGATTTTTTGCCGATTTAAAGGTAGTGCATACTTTAAGGCATTTCTTATTTTTGAAAGCGGGATATTTTATAACAATTGCGCTACAGATGGCGCTTTTTTAAAATAATGAAAAAAAAAACATGAATTACTTACTGCAAAATAGCCAATTGATATTTTTACTTTGTGGAATTACATTGTTATTAAAATAATTTAAACACCTTTTACAGATATTAATAATAAATTTTGGAAATTTATATGAATTTTACAATTTTATCATTTATATAAAGTAAATACGTAATAGTCTTAAAAGCAAAATGGAACAAAATATTGTCAGGACGAACACAACGTGTGTGGGCACAGCTAGTTATTTCCATTTAATTTGGCTTCTAAACAAATGCGAACTTTTAAGGTTTTAAATATGTTCATAGTTGCATATGAAGTAGCTTTTTGTACAAAAACTTACAAAAAGGTTTTTTAAAAAAATTTGATAAAATTAATTAGATTGAGTTAATTAAGGCAGGGGTAAAAGTTATGCGTATTAACTTGTTAATCTGTACAGATATAGTTTCAGCCTTTGTGCGGTTTACGGATACGACTACAGTTAAATAAATTTTAAACTTCAAAAATAGTTATTGAAAATAAATTTGCAAATTTTTAAAAATTCATTTATATGTAATTAATTTACAACGATTCAAAATAAACAGAAATTTCGACGTTTTTCGCTTTTGAAGCCTTTGGTCACGCTTCCAAATTTGTCTAATAATATCTTGCTTTACATTCTATTAACTGTGTCGAAACTAGCACATTGTTGGCATGTCATCACCATAATTTTTAACTTTTCTCAAATATATTCTTATCCAAAAATTATTAAAATTGTTTTTATATCAAATTTTGCGACTCCATACCTTTGAGCAACCTATCTGATATAGTTTTCACTGTCAATTTATTTCTTAATTTCCCGAAAACTTCACTGAACTAAAATTTATTCATATTTTTTCTCGTTCTTACATAAATGTGTTGTGTTTAGCGGTATGATAACGAACAACTATTACTAAGAAGTAAACTTTTGTCCGGGCTAAGTAGGTAAAAATTCTAAAATATCCGCATTGCTGAATAGTTCGGGCTACAGAGTGCTCGGATTATAGATTAATGTAGGTTGTACTGTACTTTAATTGATTCAGAGAAAATAAATTCTTTAATTTCGAAGTAGTATATAGCAAATAATTTTAATTAAAAATTAATTAAAATGATAACATATTTGTTTTGTATACCACCATTGTCCAACTTTAATCACAATCATATTTCGTTGGCGCCCAAATCGCTATGAAATTTATTTAAACATAATTTAAGTAAATTTAATACAAGTCAAGTTAAAAAAGTTTTTTTTATTGTCGGGATAAAAAACCCAGTTTCGAAAGTGTTTAAAGATTCATATAAAAATATTTTACACGATAATTTGTAAGTCTTCTTTTAAGAATTTTTCAAGTACTAGTAAAATGAATAACCCTTTTTATGATTTGTCCCTTCTGTGAGTCCAAGAGTAATAAAAATAATTTTCGAAATGAAATAAGTAGTTTCGAAGATGAAACACTTGCTTAGTATAAGTAAGTAGTTGCGGAGATAAAACACTTACTTAGATCTAATCCATCGAGTTTCTTACAAAGGGCACCCAAACAAAATAATTAAAATCGATTCAGTTTTGCAAATTGTTCGTTTTTACCTTTTATTCTTCAGTGGGTCGGAGTTTTGAAACAATTCATTGACTTTTTCACCTTGTAGGTAAAATGGATGTAGACGTGATTCATGCACAAGCAAACCAACAAAAACTCAATAAATAAATAATCCTTTAAAGTGATTTTAAATAAACATTTAGTTGATATACCAAATAATCCCTCAGGTATATGTGAACGACACAGTTAGTTTACAGAATGATCAATGCTTAACAATGATGTACTAATTGAGAATATACCTCCCTTGTGCAATAATTAAAATGAATAAAATGTTTTGCGGAACAGAATTTCAAATATCTAGCACTAGGGAATAGTAGTATGGCAAAAGCTGGGTCTAACAATGGTTATATTCTGTAAATTTTAAAAAGACTGCTAGAGACAATCACCTACGAGTATACACAGAAAAAAATATATTTTCACCAATTAAAAGTTTTAATTGGTTTCAGATTAATTAATTAAATGTTTTAATTAATTGATTCAATTCATTGTTTAATTAGGATGTTTTTAGTTTTGTTTTATTTTAAACAAATGTATTTTTGAATCAATTAAAAAATTTATTTGAATTTGAAAACTGATTAAAACTTTTAATTGGTGAACAAATTGGTTCTGTGTAGGCAAGCTATAATGTTTCTAAAGAAACCCTTAAAAAAAATTTTAGATATAATAGGAGTAAGATAATGTCTTCATGCTGTACCTGGAATATGTTCCACGTTGTGTGCGGAATTCTAATCCAATCTCGGTGGCCGCGATATCTGTTATAATGTAATTTGCATTCCATGATATATTTGCTACACGGGTAGCCAACATTTTCTATTGGATATTTAATTTTAAACTCTACATATTTAAATGTTCGTGGTTTATACAAGTCGATAATTATACTGCATCTGACTGCTTTTGTCATTTGTCTCTGATCAAACATTAGTAATACTGCATAGTTAGACTGATGTTTGTATTAAAGTGTTTTGTTTTTAAATTGCCTTAAGTTTTAATCCAGTTGTCATTCATATGATTGTTAGTGGGACGCAAATCAGATGACAATAAAAAAGGTTAAAGTTCGTGGAACAGGTTGTAGATAACTATTCATGAGTAAAACAATTCTGAAAAATAATATTTTTTAAATAATTTTTATTGACTTAATTGTTAAAACTTCTTTTAAGCTGAACGTTACTTGACTTTTAATTTCTGGAAAATATTAGAGTCAATGTAAAAATTAAAATAAAATAAAATAAAATAACGAGGAAAAAAATATGAAATGAACATGAAAAATATTAATGTTTAAACAAAAAACAAAAGAACATTTTTGTAAAGTAAAACTGAAACATAAATTACAAAAATAAAGAAATAAAGAAATAATAAATAAAAATAAAAAATATAAAAGAAAGCTTTAAGTTTGTAGCAAAGAAATAAAAAATAAAAATAAATAAATAAACCATCCAAACGAAAATTTGTTTGACGACTACCAAACTGAAAAATAAAACAACCCAAAAATAAAAGTTTAAAGAAAATTTAATCCAGCAGTTGTGTAATAAAATAATAATTTTTTAATACAAGTGCAATGCCGTTAAACTTTTTTAATATTTACTAAATGCCATAAAATATGTTAAATTCAAATTGCCAACGAATTTAGGAATAAGGAATATGATGTGCCCATATAACTACGACTAAGGATTCTTACAAAATATTGTTGTGTTCTTTTACTATTTCCTGCTAAAGGTATCCCATCCACTCACATTTTCGCTCTCAGGCACAGCTAACAAAGAAGGTATGTTGTAGTATGGCTTTCTTGCCAATTATTTTATTTGTATAAAAAAGCAAATAAAACATAGATAGAATAAGTATGTTTAAAAAAAGAAGACTTTAACTATAATAATTTAAAGAAAAAGTTATAAATAATCGTTTGGAATAAACTAAGAAAATACAGCCCTCGGCATTTATTAATAAATTATGACAAAAATAAACGAATTTTTGCCCGAATTTAGATAGTTTTCTTAAAATAAATAAAAAATGTTTAAAGTCCTTATGCTGATTAGTGTTAAAACTTATGATTATAATTTTATTTTTTCCTTAACTTCTAACCATTTTTCATCTTTCCTTTAAAGTGACATTGAAAAAAAAAAATTTTGAACTAATTAAAGGAGAAGTGCTCCTATGTGTCTTCTTTGTTTGAAAAAAATTTTATAAATTATAATTTGAAATAGGCCCAAGATATACACAACTATTTTTATGGTTTAAGACCATAAAGCTACATCATGGAAACATAAGCAGTATTTTGCCAAGTTTGGTTATTTTTAAGATCTTGTTAGGTTATGTTTTATGAAATTATGGACTTAAAGAGTATAAGGACCTTTCGAGCAATAAATAGATTGAGTAATTTACCGCGTTATCTCTGTTACGAGGTAGTTGTGGCTTAACTGCTTCCAAGAAATGATCCTTCAACGGCTGAAATATTGGGTTTTATGATTTTATTCGTATATTTTTGCCCCTAAATTATTGCAAAAGTACAATAATTGTCATGTTGTCGTCATTCACTACTGTTGTACGTGCATATTCCAGGTTATGTAAAATTAATTAATCTTTTACTATAAACTATAGATACGAGGTCTGTTCAAAAGAAAAGTACAAATTTTGAATTTTCGCGGGCTGTATACATTTGATTATGAAGTTGTTGAATGATGTCAACGACGATCCAGGTTTGCTCAAAAGGGTCATAAGTGGTGACGAAATGTGGATATAAGGTTATGACGTTGAAAACAAGGCCCAATCATCCCAATGGAAACGGCCTGAAGTCAAAAATCGAAGAGCACCACAAACGTGACTAAACTTTGCAATTGTCAACAACAAACTAATAATCCAATTTGGCTGATTGTGGCAACATATGTCTAACACATGTGTATCAACATGAAAAAAATCGATAATCGAATGTACAAGGCCTGTCCCCTTTACTTTTGAACAGGCCCCATATAATAAAACTGTAACAGGACCATTTCTGAACATAAAATATTTTTTGAAAATTTTGGTTGGTGTTCGAAGTGGAATACAAAACAGCAATTTTTTGAATTTTTGTCTATCTGTCTGTCTGTGTTCCCATCTCCAGATTCCTTAGTATCTCGGTTCAAATATAGGATACTTTTTTTCCGCAAAAAATAAAAATTTTGTGAAAGTATGCACATTTACCGATTTACAGGTACTGCAAACTTGACAGCACCTTTTTTTTGACAGCGAGATATTTTTGACACTATTTTCTGAACTTTACAATAATTTTAAGAGTGTGTATAAAGTTTATATATGTGACCCGGTTTATGAAAAGGTGGCCGGAAAAGGTGGTTTCGATAGTTTTTGAGACGCTCTTTCATATGGCGAAAACTAGAAAGTCCTAACTTGCTTAGAAGTGTACTAAAAATGTAGAGAAAGAAGAGCAGAAATGAAAGAAAAACAGAATTTTATTGAAAATCCAGAATCAAGATAATAAATAGAATTGACAAATTAAAAAATAGAATTGAATGCTGCAAAAACGATTTTACCAAAAAAAAGCTTTTTTGCACAAAAAATATTTATTTGTTGAAACTTTTGAAGTTGCTCGTTTTTTCGAATTTCCTTCTGGAGATGAGGCCTTACGTTTTCTTGGTTTTTTTATTGCAGTTGAAGTCGCAGGTTTCTTCAGTTCTTTCTTTTTTGGATCTTGATTTGAAGATGAAGCTACAGACTTCTTCGGTTGTTTTGACGATAAAGCCTTTGGTTCTTTCTATGCCACTTTGGTGGCTGGTGAAGCATCCTCAGATTTTTTTGATGGCATTTTTTCGATGGCAATGGAGCCAAAATATCCGCATTCGTTGGGGCTGAAACCAAGCTTCTGATAAATGTACCACTGACGCTGCAAAAATAAACCGACTGGTTGAATAGTTCGTCCTCGTAATTGATACCAACATCATCGAAAGAATCATCATCATTCTCTTCGTTTTCACAGAAATATGTTTGAAAAACCTCGCTAAATTCTTCTTCGACAGACATTATTCACAAGTGACACACGTCAGGTTTCTGGTATATTTTAGTAAAGCAGATGTTAAACAATTAAAAAAGTCCAAAATTGAAAATATTCAAATATTAGAACAGAAGTTATGGTAAGTCAAAGTCGATTTGGGGATTTTTTTGGGGATAAAATCCCCAAAAACCTGACAACGCTGTGTCAGAAACGAAATTATCTCATTTATGCTCTTTTGCATTTTTTGGTTGCCTTTTGGGAATGACTGTTCACTATGCAAAAGAAAAACTACTAAGAAACTGACGAAATGCATTGTTTATCTTTAACAGCTAATTTTTCGAAATTTTGTTTTTGAGTCATAAGCCACCTTTTCATAGACCGGGTCACATATAGTGTTTGTTCCTGACTAATCATACAGGGATGGGTATCTCTATATAAAGTAAATACATGTGATTTATGCAGCGCTTTAAAAGCAATAGCCTTAAAATATGGTGTGAATTGTTTTTAAAGCAAAATCGAAAAGAAATATTGTCAGGACACCTACGATGTGGCGGGAAAAGCTAATATAAATATAAAATCCAAATAAGTTTTAAGAAAAATTATAAATTTATGCAGGATTTTTTTCATCCAAACTTTCTTGAATTTTCTGACACTCTTAAGAGTGTCAGATTTAAAAACAATATTCTTATTTGCATGACTAACCAACTAGAGTTAATCATAATTCCCAGCAAAAAATTACGTTTACTTGGAAGCAGGTTTGTAAGGGAGAGAGAAATAGACTCTTCCTCCAACCTGTTTCAGGAAGGCATGATTTTTGTTTGCGATATCCCACTTGGTAGGTCTCTTTGCTTCACCAAATATAATAAAAACTTATTCGCTTACATACCTGCATCCTCGTAAGCGAGAGAGGAATGCGCTTATTAGATGCGCTTATGAGAATTATTTTTGAAAGACATTAGTTTACTGCTTACCAAAACCCAATATTTTTTTGCTGGGTTTGAATTCAGCGCCGAAGAAACCAATTTCAGTTGCGAAAAATCAGAGTAAGAAATTTCAACACTCTATCTATTTCAGTTCCCTACTTTCAGGACAAAAATTTGTTTGTTTATGTGTGATTTACGACGGCCGCTGTTTCCATCATATCGGATTTTTGCTAAACTATCTATATTCACACGATGACAAATTTGTATGGGAGGTAACACGCCTACTGTTCCATTTCCAGTCTAGTCTACCTTTTCTAAGCTCTTTAAATGAAAACTAAAATATTGTATACATATACATATACCCGTATAAGACTTTGTACACATATTATTATAAATGAAGAATTGAATTTAACACCATTTTGTACACCCTTCCTCCCATAGTGTATTAGCAGAAGACCAAAAGAAGGCCCTCATAAAATAAAAATGTTAATCAGTTTTTTATCTTATCTAATTTCCATAGAATTTGTATAGTGAGTTTTTAATTCTCTTTTAATTTTCATGTTTTTTTTTTTTAAATTACCCAGAAATATTGCTCTAAAGCGGCAACAAGTATTTTTCTGCAGGGACTTTTTGCAGCTGCAAAAATTATATGGAGAAAAATACATAAACAAATATGTGTTTAAACAACACACATTTTCACACACTTCAAGAGAAGAACGTAACTTACTAAGTGCCCTTTTTGCCACATGTTATATGCATGGGATTATTTTTCTTTCAAGGTCATTCTATTGAACCAAGACAGACAAATTGGTTGTTTCAGTGTTAAAGGTGATGGTGTATTGAAAGCAAAATAAAAAACTTGTTAAAACTTTATGATTTTTTTTAAGATTAAAGATTATATACAAGTTTTATTTTAATGTATTTACTTAAAAAGAAGAGAATTAAAAATTTTATATTTAAATAATTCAATTTGCTTTAAGTTGATATTTATATTTTTTATTTTTATTTATAATTTTTTATCTTATAAATTTGTTATTTTAAAATCTGTACTCAATGTAATTAATTTAATCCTCAAAGTATTATTTTATATTAATAATAATTATTCATAAATATAATTTTATTATATTTTAAGTTTTTATAATTTTAATATTAATTATTTCTTTTTATATTTTTAAGAAACTAAATTTTCACATTAAAAATTCTTATTTAGAATTACATTATTTATCTATACTGAATTCCTATTATTGAATGATAAAACATATTATGAAAAAATCAAAAAATATTTATCTATTTATTTGCAAAAAATATTATAATCGAAGTGATTACCATGGGGAAATCAAATCCAGATAGTTATTTCGCTAGTGCTAAGCAAACTTCTTAGTGGATTTTTCGATTATTATATTTCTTGGAAATAAATATTTCCTGATTTAGCATAAATAATGCTTAGTAGTTTGGGGAAATTATTTCTCACTAAAAAAAAATCCTCGTAGATAATACTGGTTAACAAAAAAAAAAATTTTTTCTCTACTTTTTAGGGTTCCGTACCCAAAGGGTAAAAACTTAACCCTATTGTTTTAGCTACAATGTCTGTCCGTCTGTCAGCGCCTTTTATCTCTGGAACTGTAATGGGTAGACTCTTGAAATTTTCGCAGATGATGTATAGCTATTGCCGCTATAGCAACTAATACTAAAACTTATAAGGTGTTCCGATAGAGAGTTGTTATTCACGAATATGTGTTATTTCTTGAACTGTAGTGGCCACATAACTGTGGCCACTATAACTGTGGCCACTATAGCAACAAATACTAACATTTATAGGGTGTTCCGAAAGTGACGTGTTATTTGCCTTTGTGTCTTTATTTTCTGAGCCATAGGAGGCACCCACTTAAAATTTTAATACAGTAATTTAAACAATTTTCGCGTTATAAGCAAGTATAAAATATTAAACCTAAAAATTAAAGGGTGTTCCGATAGTGACGTAGTTTGCATGTATATGGCATAATATAATTTGAACGATAATATGTAGGTTCTTGAAGTTTTTACAGGAGGTGTATTACTGTGGTCGCTATAGAAAATAGTAATTAAAGGGTGTTCCGGCAGTGACGTGATTTGCATGAACAATGACTAATTTTTTAACCATAATAGATAGACTCTTGAAATTTACACAAATAGTGTATTACTATGACCCCTATAAAAACAATAAAAATTTAAAAGATTTTCCGACAGTAACGTGTTTTGCATGTAAATCGACATATTTCTCGAACCGTAATAGGTAGACTCTTCCAATTTGTATAGAAGATGTGTTGCCATGGCCGTTATGACAATTACAAAAAATTAAAGGGTGTTCTGACAGTGACATGTTTTTCACGTATAGTAACTTATTTTTTTTAATAGTAATAGGTAGACTCTTAATATATTCATTGAAAGAGAATTGCCATGGCCGCTATAACATTAAAAAAATTAAAGGCATGAATTGTACGTAAATAGCCTTATTTTTTGAACCGTAATAGGTAGGCTCTCAAAATGTTTACAGTAGCTGTAACAATTAGTATATCTAAAGGGGTTTCCAGCAGTGACATGTTTTTCACGTATATTACCTTATTTTTTTAACCGAAATGTGTAGGCTCCTGATATTTTTTTTAAAAGTGTATTACCATGACCGCTATAATAACAATTACTAAAAATTAAAGGGTGTTCCAACAGTGATGCAATTTTCGCTATTATGACTTTAATTCTAAAATTAATGGGTGATTCATAAGACATGCAAAACTTAACAACTTGAATTTTTAAAGTTGTACTAAACATAGTACGGAACCCTACGTATGTGAGTCTAACTCGCACTTGACTGATTTATTTACTATTACGAATTGACGCGTATTTTTCAAATACAGTGATCGAAAAGGGACCCATTATGGAAGTCGTCTGCTTCGATATTGCCCCTACATTACATATATCCATACAACAATTTTTAAAAAATGAAACCTGGTATTTTTGATGGGCCTTAATTTAGATACTAATTTTGTGAAATCAATGAATGATATCGAATCCAAAGCTTGCAATTCATTTGTTTTTGTTATAAGCAACAAGAAATCTGACGAACATATCGAGCTTTTTGTGTGCTTGCTATCGAACCTGCAAGAACTAGGGTGCAACATGAGCATACAAATCTACTTCCTGCACTTGAATTTAGACCGATTTCTGCAAATTTTGTGCGATTTTGGTGAGGCACAGTGTGTAAGGTTTGAAAAAGTAAAGCATTTAGCAAATTCGCAATATTATTTCCATAGTCAGGTTCAAAAATGTTTTCTATAATTAAAGATTTTAATTGGTTTCAGATTTAAATTTAATTAAATAATTAGTTGATTTCATTATTTGTTTAATTAGGACTTTTTTTGTTCTGTTTGAAACAAATATATGTTTTTTTATACAAATATAATTTTTTTATTGAATCAAATGTATGTATTTGATTCAATAAAAAAATTAATTAAACTTTATTTAAAAAAAAAACATTAAAACCTTTAATTGGCGCAAAAAATTGTTTCCGTGTAAAAATACCCAATAACAGGAAAAACAATTAAGGAAACAAGAGTTGTATTGACCAGTGTAATAGATAATCTGCTTCTCTATAAAAGTTGTTTAAATAGGAAATAACTAGAACTGAAACTAGATAGATATGAAGAATGTTGAAGAAGGATGTAGCGATCAAGAAAATGCTTTACTTTCTGCTAGTACCTAGTTTTTTTATTATGTCTTCATAATAATGAACTTAAGCCTGACCAATTATTTTTATACGCTATATGTATAATAGTGGCCGCCTCTTTAAAGATAAAACAAAAGAAGAAATCCAAAAGCGTTTTGCATAAAGAAAAGAAACAATGAAATTAATTTTCTGAGAAACCTGCACAACTTATGTTTATGTTTGATATACAGATTTTCAAAGCATAGTTTTTAAATTATTGCTGATAAAAATCAACAAAATGGTCTATAAATGGCAGAGGAATGGCAAAACCACAAGTGCCTCTGTTATTCCCTCACTTTTAAATTTTTTTTGTTATGTTATTCTAATAATGGGTAATTCCAAGTCAAATCAAACAAAAAATAAATGTTTTCAAATTTACCACTCCCGCTTTTATTGAAACTTTTTTTGTTTATATTCGTTGACTCCCTGAATCCAAATATGATTTAAAAAAATTCTATCTCTTACAGTCTTTCCGCTACACAGTTACCAAAATTTAAAAATGTCGCTTTTTTGCATATGCGCTCGAGCATTAAATATATTCTAAATCCAGTTCTATAAGTCCTAGAAAGTTGAGTAATAGCTTATTTTAAAGGGTATTTCATACGTTTTAATTTGGTATCAATCATGAATCATGAAATTTTTTAACAAATTTTTTTCTGATATTTAAAAAAAAGTTTTATTAAAATCTTTGAGATAGTGTCTTTTAATATTTATTAAATTTACATATGCTTTTTGATGTGGCTTAGTGAGTACACCATAAAAATTTCAAAGTGGGACCATGGTGGGATCAGAAATTATGTCTGAAGTAGTCATTTTGAGTGCCTTGTTGATTTGACGTGGAATTACCCAAATTAGAATTATTTTATTTTATGAAAAAATTTCTATTAATTTAAATTTTCGAAACAATCTCAAATTAGGTTTGTTTAAAATGCAGACTATAAGATAAAATTCCAACGTAAAGGAGGAAATAAGACAAAACTGTTTGTCAGTAATAAATGAATTTATATTATTAATTTGGAAATGTACTCAAAACGAAAATCATCGGTTTTGATTTCCTTCGATTTAAAAATCGATTAGTGCCGTTTTGTCGCTAAAATCATTTTTATTTCAAAAAGATGTAACGGTATTTTCGATTTTCCCAAATAAAGGATGAGTTACAGGTACAAGTGTTCTTGCTTCCATGAAGTAGAAAATCTACACATATCATAACATCACGATCACATTACATAAAAACTACTTGAAGGATTTTGACAAAATTTTGTGAGGAGGTACCTTAGTATCCTGATTCAAGTATAGGATACTTTTTTTTCACAAAAACTATCTTCTTTCCAAGAGAAAGTGGAGAAAAAAAAACTGTGAAAGTCCGCCGATTTTTTACCGATTCAAATATACTGCATACTTTAAGGCATCTTTTATTTTTATAGGCCGAATATTTTAAGCAGAGTTGCGCAACAGATTGTGGTCACCAAGCTTAAGTATAATTTTTGTAATTCAGCATGCTTAAGGTGGCAATTGTTCCAACCCTACTTATTCAATGAATTGTCTAGTTAGAAGTGCATTTAGAGACTATAAATCGTGACTTATGAATAGTGTCCTCTATTCACGTAACTGATTTAAAAGTGTAAAAAATAGACGACTTACCTAGAGACAAACTAGTGTTATAGCAGCTGGCACTGAACAAGCATGTTAAGGTTAGATCTAAGACCTATAACAGCTTATCGTAGCAATGTCTATAAACCCTCTCCTAGGCCATACCAGATAAAGTTACAGGCCCCTTTCATCGAAAGAGTTAGAACTCAAATCTGTTTCTATAACTTAAGAATTAGTTATGTGACAAGTCCTGTCTCAGTTTACCTTGCTTTAGCGACAAGAAATACGCTATCTTAGACTTGCTTTGCAGCTAAAAGCATCTTGCAAAATAATAATTTGTCTGTTAAGCAATTAAGATGGGTTTTAGTGTGATTCTGATCTAAAACATTTTCTCAACTATCTGCTTTATTACAGTGGCGAAGAAATCAAAAAAAACACGCAAAAAATGTTTCGGCATTTTTTGACAATTTGAAAATTAACAAAAAAAAATTGTTTTTATGAGCTTTGGCCTTTGTTAACTAACCTTCAGTGTTCTTGTTTAATTTTCTTAATTTTTTCCGAGACCTTCCAAATTTTGAATGCTGAACTTTTAAGAGCAACTAAAAAGTGGATAACCCATTATTTTTAACATTTTGTTAAATTGACGGAAATTCAGAATCTGTATTCATTAATTCAAATAAATATAAATATAATATTTTCAAAAGGGAAAAGGCAAAGTAAACAACAACCAACAACTGTATCCTTATATTATTTTCACACACAAATCAACATACATGGATGGCATATGAAATATTTAATATGAAAGTAAATATTTGCTTAAATTGTTACCTTTTTTTTCTTTCTCTTGCCCGAAACTCAAAATTAAAAGTGCCAACGGAAACACAGGAATGTTTGCTTGTGTGTCCTGGTTTTTTTCGATTCTTTATGTTGCTTTTTTTGTGTGCAAGAATTGCGAAAATATGTATAAATTTTCATTTTAAATAAACACTAAAGGTGTTTGAGTGATAAAGTGTTTGTGTGTGTGTGTGTTGTATGAATGAGTAAACAGCTGATTTTAATACAAATTTTAATAAGTCGTAACAGGCACATATGCATATGTATATGTGTATCTGCTAGGCATATAGGAAAAAATATGATAGAAGTTTTGCTATAGTTTTGATTTTCTCAATCTCCACGTTTTTTGGGTCGCTGAACTGGAATTTGGGCAAAAATTTTGTCTGGAACTTTGATTTTTTACGCTTTTTGAAAAAATTTTTTCACTTTTTTCAGTTTTTGGCCTTTATCTTAAAAGAAAGCGTTTTTCGCCAAACACTTTTTGTATAAAATTAAAGCCGACGAAATTGACTACATTTCTTATATAAAAAAGTAACCGTTTCGCCACTAGAGCGCATCCGAATGGGCTCATATTTCCACATCTAATAAAATTCCCCGTTTATAATATTATACAATTTAGAGTATCGTTTGCAAAATAAAGCAAAAATTATTTACTGTGTAGTTTAGTTAGCAAAAAAAAAAAAAAAAAAAAAATAAGTAAAAATATTTTCCAGACGGCATAGTTGGGGGTAGTGCACTAATTTTGCAATCTTCACTCACACTGAGTGATATTGCAAAATTATTGCATTCATTTTTTTGATTTCTAATGGTGATTGCAAAATTTGCAGCCTCAATCAACATTAGTGATAGTGAGTTAAAAAATCTTTGCACTAAAATTTAATTATTTTAACTTCAAAAAATGCAATCAGCAATATATTGCAACTTTTATTTTCTTCACTCAAGTTGATTGCAAGAAGAAATTGTGCATTCAATTTGAGAGGGTCAATTTGATTTATTGTTATTTTTGTTCACTAATTCAAAAGTGAAAACTAATACTTCATTAAAAATATAATTCAATTTATTTTATATCTATTAATGATTATATAAAACAGTAAATTAATTTATATATGTAACATAAATATATGAGTATGAGCAGCTAGGCCTTCAAAAATTAATTTAATTAATTTGTAGTTTAACAAACTTTTTTTTTTATTTCAATAAACAAAATGGATACATAAAAAATTAAAATTTTAAAAACATTTGCCTAATTACTGGATATTTGTTAAGACAACCCAATTCAGTCTCAAAATCCAGTAGAGAAATATTTAATTCTATTCATATACTATCATTTTGTTCTACTGTTGAAGGATCTAATATCAAAGATATTAGAAGACTCGTTATTTAAACAATCGTTTTATTTACTTTGTCAATTGCACTAAAATCTAGGAATCTAACTTACCTAGTAATGTTCGAACTGACTGAAAATTTTTATGTAACTGTTATATAGTACTAAAAATTAATTTGTTACCATTATGTACCTTGTTTCAATACTGAATAAAAAATTTATTCCGTTACATCACTTTTTTATATTTTGGTGTAAAATATTAAAAAAAACGAATTTATTTCAAAATTCTCATGACCAATGATTTTTGAAAGTTAATTGACAGTATGAACAAATGCAACCTTTTTTTGATTGCAAGTAAAAATTTTGCAATCAATTGAGTGAGTGAAGAATTCTTGCACTAAATCTTCTTTGAGTGGTAGTGCAAACATTTGCACTACCACTAAATTCTTTTGATTGCTGGTGAAGCTTTACAGTTTATCACTAAGCTGCAAAAAAATAGTGCAATAATTTCTTTTGCAATATGATTTAGTGGTAGTGCAATGCTGATTTCAATCAAAATTTAGTGCACTATCCCCATCTATGCCAGACGGTAAGTATTAATATACAAATTTTTCCCTATAAGCAACTTTTCTCAATATTGAAATTGATTCAAATGAGTTGGTTATATGGAGCGTTCATTGTACTTGATATTATAACGGACATAGTAATTGACTTTCTGTCATTTTTGAGTGTAACGTTTTAAAAGATAGGGACATATAGGTCAAATAACGTAACCATTACGTAACCATTTTTAATTTTTAGTAGTTAGTTTTGCATTACTTTTTGGTATTACGTTTTTATTGGCAGCTATAGTGATACCCACTTTTTTAATTTTAAATTGGTGCCCTTTACGGTTCATTATACACAAACTTGAACTTTTTAAATAGACCTATCTGTAAGCATGACCTTTCTAAACAATAATTCATTTTCAAAATCGGTTCAGCAATGACTGAGTTCTGCGGGCACAAACCTTCTATCTGTAGAAACCAGCGTTCGGTGACGACTGACGCGAGTTCGATAATTTATATTCATCCATACATTACAGAAATTTATTTTTTTATTTACATTAATTTTATTGGGCAAAAGGTTTTTTTTTTGCAAAAAATATGTTTTTATAGACTCATTATGTAGTGGGACTAGTTTTAATTCCTTATAAAAAAATTATTTAAATATTTATGATAGAGTTTCGTAAAAAATCCTAGGTTTTTGTTTATTTCTAAAAAAAAACATCTTGTCGTAATTAAGTATCTAACAATTTGTAGTTTCGTTGTCCAGTGTTGCTTACGTGGAACCTTAATTCTTTTTTTTTTGGACATTTATTATTTATTATATCTTCAATATATTTAAACTAACAATAATTACTAATATCTTAAGACTAAAATAAAAAATATAATTTTTTAGTCCAGCCAGTGCTAAAAAAAAATAATTTTTGTTTCACGGATTTTGCAATCATTTGCGGGTCACCCCTCTAATGTACGGCCAAGAAAATCACTATTTCTTCCTTTTAGTCGAATATAGTCAGATTCACTTAGTATGTTACACGCCAAAGGGTTTGGATGAGATTCAAGCTTCTTTAGATATGTGACTGCATGTTTCGCTTTCTCTGCTTTGACTGATGACATGTTTAGGTCTTTGTGGATGTTCGAATTTTTTATATACCTGGGAGCAGATGTAATCATACGTAGTATCTTATTTTGGCGCCTTTGAATGTTTTCTACATTGCTAGCTCAGGCAGTGCCCCATAATTGAATCCCATAACACCAAATTGTTTGAGGATCGACTTGTACAGTAGAAGTTTACAATCTAAGCTCAGGGTGGAATTTCTGCGAAAAAGCCAATTTAGTTGTACTGCTTTCAATTTCATTTGTGTTAACTTGAAAGCTATGTGGCTTTTTCAAGTAAGGCGACGGTCAAGATGTATACTGAGGTATTTGACGTCTGAAAGCGGAGGTTTCATTTGATTATTTATGCGAATAGGGGGGCATGATTCCCTACGCAGTGTGAAAGTTATATGAGTGCATTTTTGTTCATTCTCCTTTATTCTCCATTTTTTCAACCATTTTTCCAAATTGAGTATGTGGACTTGTAAAAATTGTGATGAGCTTAAAAAAATATCCTTCTTTTAGTAAAAACATTCGATTCGTTATATAATTTTTTAGGATTTTATAAATTTCTTCTTGCAAGTTCAGCTTTAACTTATATATATAAGCCTTCGTGCCAAACCTTGTCAAATTCAAAATTGCGAAAACATATTTACACAGTATAAGCGATATCCGTACAGCTTATGGCCGACAGATGTTGAAGGGAGTCAATTATTTCATGGTATTTTGTTTTAATTATATTTTCTGCTACTTCAGAAATTTTTATATTCGTTTTTAAGCATATTTTAGGTAAAGTTTTCTTGAATATATTTTTGTACTAAATTTTTTAAATATCCAGGTTGAGCCACACAACTTTATTCAGCCGGAAGTATTTGTCTAATTTTAAATATTATACAAATCTATCTGGCTGAAACATACATACATATGTACATACATATATATTTCCTCTTCTAAGCTGGTAATGAAATTTTGTTCTTACTCCATATATTTAAAATAGCGAAATATATGGCGCGCTAACTAATAAAAAAAATTCTTTGTATGTACGTAAGAATATGTACATAAATTATGTTTTAAATAATATCTAAAGTTTTCATGTTTTAAATTGTAAAAAATTGTGTAAAAGCTAAAATGTCTATAATGTCAATTTCTACAATTTTAATGCTTCCAACAACATGATACTTTTAAAATATTTTTCTAATTTCTGTTTCTGTGCTTCTGCCAGTATTTTGTATAAGTTGTACTTTTTTTGCTAAAAAAAAAATAGATTTATTTATTTTATATGAAATATTCATGTTCTGTCAGTGTTGTTCAACACAGATTGTTTTACAGCAAATGGCCTACCAATCATTTCTAAAAATAAATATTAAAATAATATTATGCCAATCATTCCTAAAAATAAGTATAAAAATAATATTACTTCTACTAAATATAAACTACCCTACAAGCAAAATGGTAGTCGACTACAAAAATGACACACTTTAAGTTAACTTTTATGGCCTTACTCCCCAAAATCAAAAATAAAATTATTTTTGACAATTTTGTTTGAAATATTTTTCATTTCTTTTTTAAAATTATAAAATGAAAATTTGTGTCACATCCCTTGCGTTCTTTTGTGTTCTTAAATTATGATTAAATTATGATCTTAATGTTATTTGATAGGAAATATCTTACTGGCTATCGAGCATTTCATGTATTCACATTTTTATTTAGAAAGCCTTCAATCAAAGATGCAGGAAATAATAATAAAGAGGGAAAAAATTTATTGCATATTTTTACAAAATCGCTTTATAGCTAACTGACAAATTGACTAACTTTAAGCTAACTTCTGAGTAGTCAGTAAGACAACTGACTAAAACCTACGACATCACAATGTTAAAAAAGTCAGTTATTTTTAATAAAAGTAATGCAAGTTTCAACTACTACTGGTTCCAAAATATTTAGCTTAAAGTGTATTAAAAATTAGTTGTGTTGCTTATAGGGTATTGCCTGAAATTTAAAAGGTTTTTTCTTTAAACAATAACAATATGTGTGCTGTATACTTTTTGCAATTACAAATATTCTCCTTCGTTTCCTATAACTTAACAAATTTGCTTTGAATTCTGTAAATCTCCAATTTTAATGTTATAATAATTTCTATTTTCCAATACACCTTACCAAAAAAGGGTTGTATTTAGTTTAGATTTTAGTTTGATGTTTTTGAATCAAATTCAATATCTAAGGAAATCCTACGTATGAGTGTTTTTAATTCTGAAAAATATTACGTATACCATCAAGTGCCCTTTTTACCGTTGGGGATTCTAAGAAACAACATTAAAAGTAAATTTGTGATACTTAAGTGGGAGGGAGGTTGAAGATTTAAATTAGGGGTTATGTACTTACGTAATAAAACAAAATTTAAGTTGATATTATTATAATTTTTTCCGATTTAATGTTTCTGTGTACTGTTTTAGTCTTTATTTTGTTGATTTCTTTACTGCATAAAGTTTAAAAGTTTAAAGGATACTCTAACGTAGAAATAATAATTTTCATTTTTTTCCTCACCTTTAGCCTTGCTTTTAGCTAAAACAAATCATTTCCTTTTCTTCTGACTTAACAACTGTTTTCGAAATAGATATTTAAACACACTTATTCGTCACAGAATCAAAAGATGCATAGAGTTAGGGTTCCAAAAGTAAACGTAAATGAAAAGACTCTTTCTGATTAGAATTTGGATTAATTTTTAAGTATTTGGATTTTAGCATTATTGGTAAATAAAACGTTGCCAATAAATTCCCTCAAAAGGATATTTTTTAGTAACAAATCTTTACTTTAGTAATAAATATTTATAAAATATTTTTAACTGACTCGTTCGCATGAAGCGATGAAGATCTATGAACATCTGAGTCATAACTTGTTTGATTTATTTATTAGTTTTATTGGTTTTTCCACACCACAAGCTTTAAAGTTCTATAAGTGACATACAATTTAAATTTTTTCAGGTACAAGCTGTAACCGGCATGTCGTGTGCATACTGACAATATTATTATAAATAATCCACACAACATTTTAAGACTCTTACTTTTATAGTGTTTCAGATATGATTTATAAGGGGTGATCCATTTCGTAATTCCCTTCTTCTTTAAAGAAAAAAGTACAGAAAATTCAAATTTAATGGAGAATATTTATTGTTATTTGGCATTTATTTTTTGAAGATTATGTCTATCAAATGTTGGCCGTTGCTACGTCGCAGATGGTCCATCCGTTCAGTCTAATTTTCGATAACTCGTTCGCGCGTTTCGACCTGAATCGAAGCGGGTTTGTCCACATAAACTTTAGACTTTACATATTATAAAAGTCTAATGGTGTGATATTACACGATCTTAGTGGCCAATCGACTGGCCCAAAACGTGAAATTATGTGCTCACTGAAACCAAATGCCGCCGAGATCATGAGCTTCAACGATAACGGTTGCGTTCACACCGGAATCATTTTTAAAGAAATATGGACCGATGATTCCACCGGCCCACAAACCACAACAAACCGTTGTTTTTCTGGATGAAGTGGCAGCTCTTAAATTTCTTTTCAAATTAAAATTGCTTTCCGTCCTAAATGCGGCAATTGTATTTGTTTACATACCCATTGAGCCAGAAATGGGCCTCATCGCTAAACAAAATTTACCGCGAAAACGTCGGATCTTCTTGGAACTCTTCAAGAGCCCATAGAGCGAAGCGATTCAGGCGAAGTCTTTCCATTATGAAATGCCAAACAATACTAAACAAAAATAACATGACAGCATGCCACCACTCACACGTGATCTGTCAAAAAAGGCTATTGAAAAAAGTACCTCGAAATGTGATCCATTTCGATGTATTATATATATTGTTCTGTAAATAGTGTTTAAATTTTCCACTGACAAAAATAAAAGGCTAAAGTACCTCTAAGTCGGCAAAATTGCGTACTTTCAATACTTTTTCTCTATATTCGAAAAAAATATCCCGTATTTGAACCGATATAATAGGTACCTCTTCACAAAATTTTTTTATACTCATTTAGTAGTTTTCAAGTGATACGAACACAGACAGACATTGCTGTTGTTTATTCCAATTCGATTAGTATCTGCACCCGTAGCAATATTTTCAAAAAATATTTCGTGTTCAGTTTTATTTTATGTATAGATTAGTGAATGTTTGGTAATTTTTTTCATAAATAAAAAACAAAATTTTTCTATGTTTTATTAAGAATTAGGTCCATCCCTTTTAATGTTGTCCCAGCAGTAGTCTTATGAATTTTAAGCTTTTTTCTGATCAAACTACATAGGATATTATAGCATTGACATTTGATGGTCTTCAAAATCCGATTTAATCTTCCAAAGAACAAAATTTCGCTGTGTTTGTAAGGTGGATACCGGAGAAGAGCATTATGAATCTCACGCTGCCAATGGTCTTTTACTACTCACTATAGTGATTTCAGATTAGCGATTGATAACTGTATCGTAGAATCTCTCGTAATTGGCAAAATTCATTTCGCATCAGCATTTAATATATGTCTGCCCATGGCTTCCTAGTCTAATCTTAGCCAGACTGCTGGACATTCATACGACGCGGTCTCAGGCTCTTGAAGTATCGTTTGAAAGTATCATCTTTACACGATTTTAATCTTGGGCAACTGATACTCAGTTAAGCAGTTTAAGCTGCTTTCTTGTAATGAAAAATATTAGAACCTGGAGCGAGAGACTAGCACTGCAATGATGGGCCCTCCAGAGTGTGGTACAAGCCTTTTAATAGCTGCAACAGAATAAATTCATCCCATTGTACATTCACAGTGTATCTAAAGCAAAAGACTTTTAGACCCAACAATTGATGCCCAGCAATATATAGATATTTTAGAGTTTTGGAAATCCCACAATTCCAAAAATAAATACCAAAAATCCCAAAATTGGAATCTTTTTAGCCTTTTTCCCATAAAGTCCACATATGAACTAGGAGTCTTGCAATAATTGGAATTATATATAGTTTTTTAGCAGTCTTCTTTTTCTGATCTCAGCTTTGGGATTTTAAAAAATATAGGCTAAATTCGATGTAAAATAGGCATTGACGTAGAAGGGTCATTCTGGGGGGTGCAATGCCCCCTACAGACTTGCTGTTGCTGCCCCAGAATTTTAATAAATTTCACTGTATTCTTTAGTAAATGTGTCATCTTACGCCAATGAAAATAGGTCAAATTGAAGGACAGATATTACAAACTGATATTGTCTCTGTATCTCTGGTCTGATTTATGTCCAGCTATTCTGACTTTTAATTTATTCTTTGTAGTACCTACATAAACTTTATTACAATTCTCGTTGTCATTACCCTTACAAGGTATTTTGTAAACTAATTTAGACATATCTAACTTTTTTATTTTATCTTTTGGTTTGCCAAATAATCTATTTAATGTATTATATGTTTTGTATGCCATCCTATATTTATCTGTATCAAATAATTTTGACTTTTCTAACCGTTTTGATAAATCTGGTACATAAGTAATTGATTTATAAATTTTTGGTTCCATATCATTTCTTCTATTTGGTTTTCTATTATTTTTATGTTGATTTATTAATTTATTAATCAGTTGAATTGGAAAATTATTTTCTCTTAATATATTTTTTATCTTATCTATATTCTTTTTGTGAAACTCCTTGTCACTAATGGTTAGTACTTTTTCTATTAAATTTCTGGCTGTATTTATAATTACATGTTTATTTTGTTTAGAAAAATAATTAATAATTCTACCCGAAGCTGTGGGTTTTTGGTACCAATCCATTACCAATTTGTTACCTTTTCTAATTACTAAAGTATCTAAATAAGGTAGTTTTGAATCGAGTTCTTTCTCTATTGTAAATTTAATGGAATTATCAAATTCATTTAATGTTTTTAACATATCGTTAACTGCTGATTCGGAAATAACACAAAACAAATCATCTACATATTTGGTTATTATACTTGTTTTATACCATAGAAAGTGTGTTACGAAATATGGCTATCCTCATTACAGGGGCAATTAGGTCAACACCGACTAAGGCACTCTTTGCCATACTCAATTGGCTACCAGTAGACCAACTGGTGAGGAGGCTTGTAATGAAAACAGCTGTTAGACTGAATGTCACAAATGCATGGAACCATAGGCCAGTATCCTGGGGATAATGAACGTCATTCCCGGTCTTATTGACTACTGTACCCCAATACCCTTCTTCACAAGACGCTTTGTCTTTGACTTGACGGAGGGTCCTGCACCTTCACCCAATGGTGTAGCGAAATATTGAAAATAAAAATTAATAAAAATATTGAATTTTTTAAGAAAATTGTATTAAAAACTTTGAAAAATTTGCTGAATATTGTACTTAATATTTTGAAAAAATTTGAACAGTGTATCGAAAAACTCAAAAATTTTAATTTTAAATTGATTATAACTCGCTCGAACAAAATATTTAAGAATTGCGAAGCTGTAAAATAATTTACAAAGGCGAGGTACGCAACTGTGAGACCACATAGCGCCACGAAAGACAAGGGTTTGTTAGCCAGCGTCAAAACTTCAGCTAAGATACTCCATTGCTTATAAGCTCATAATTTGGATCAATCGACATCGTCCTTTATAAATGGCTAAATTATTTACAAAATAATTTGATTCTGCCCCACTGTGAACTGCAATATTGAAAGAGTGGCGGAAGATAACATGTGATTATGAACCAAAAAAAATTTTGATAGCTTTATGAAAAAAATTACAGTATTGATGCAAAATACGGATATAAAAAATATTTAACATATATTTTTTCAGTGCTACAGAAAATGGAAGCACATCTTAACGTTTGTGAAAAAAATTAATTAAGAGTGCATAATTTGAAAGATATTTTTCATCATTTAATTTTGTATTTTTTTTTTTTTTTTAAATGAACTTGCCTTGTATTTTTAATAAAATCTTTGTAAATATGTGTTTAATTATATAGAAAAAAAACTAAAAACTTTAATTTTATTATAATCAATTAAGTTAGATAAGCCCATTTAAATAAAAAAATCTATAAAAATAATATAAGAAGTTAAATTGCTCAAAATAGTTTTCCTAAAAATTTCTTAATTTATTTCCAAAAAAGGACCAATTTACCTTAGACGTGAAAGTTCATTTCAAACAAAGTTAAACATAGTTTAAATATAGTTTTCGAAACCTTACATATTAAAAAAATACTTGTAAACGTATTCTGTTTTTCAAACATTGTGTGTCTACGTCATATTATTAGAAATATAAATAAATGTAAACAGTTTATGCGTGACTAAACGGTGGACTACATTTTGCATGTAAAAATAAAGTTCTCTTAAGTAGACACATTTGTTGGAGAAAAAGTAAAAAATGTTTTTTTTTCTTAGACATTTGTTACACTTAAGTTTAGCGGTGACATATAATGTTGAAATTTTTACATGAAAAGTTTCACTTGGGTAAGATTATTTTGTTGTCCTTTTAAGTCATAAAATTTATGTTGAGCCTAATAACTACTTAGTGATGTGTGATAACTTTAATTGACCTCATAAAGTCTACTTATTTCAATTCCCTTAATCTTGCAACATAAAAATTAATTGATATTCATTGATACATCTTTTTTTTTTAAGAAAATATATGCGACCTCGAAAACTAAAAATTATTGGTGTTTAAAATAAATCAAATTCTGATGGATTTTCGTTTGTGTAGCTACAGCAAGTCTAGAGAGGGCGTTGCACCCCCCAGAAAGGCCTTTCTACGCCAATGAGTGGCTCTCTTAGTTTTAACAAGCTGTTAGTTTCGTTGATACGAAGTAAAACAGGATGTTAAAATCCTTTATAATTTAGAAGAAAAATGAATTCCAGTTTAACAAAAAGAAAAACTGTGTTTTGTTAAAAACCTAAAGGGTCTTTCGTAAATTTAATTAAATAAACTATGTGTGATATATCACCAACATTTTTTAATTGTGTAAAAAAACTCATAGGTTTCATTAAAAGTGTCCAACTTTCCATGCTGGGGGTGCTGTAGCTTAAGTGGTTAGCACGTTGACTACTAAGCAATGATCACGAGTTCAAATCTCAGCCGTGTCAACATCAATTTATCTGATAGGTATTCATTTTTCTTTATAATAATGCATATCACAGCGCCCTCCTTCGCCGGAATTACCACATAGCACTAAATCGCCGGCGAAGAAAAAAAATAATTATTAATTGGCTATTGCTAGCTTCAAACTAACTCGCCTAAATAACTCCAGAGGCGCTGCAATACTGTTCTAAAAATAATCATAACGTGCAATTGCAGTGTTGCCAGAAACGAAACTTTACTATCACACTAACCATCTGTCTTATCTACTTCTATCCCTTTCCAAAGTAACACAGTTAATATAGGCATTAATTGCCTGCGTGTTAC
Organism: Phasia obesa; assembly: GCA_949628195.1. Classification (NCBI taxonomy): domain Eukaryota; kingdom Metazoa; phylum Arthropoda; class Insecta; order Diptera; family Tachinidae; genus Phasia; species Phasia obesa. The sequence goes on from OX451217.1 coordinate 51,894,702, forward strand.
TTCTCTTTAAAAAAAAAAAAGTTTCCATGATTCTGGCATATCATGATTTTTCGGCTTATTATTTGATAAAACAAAAAATCTAACAACTTGACAGTTATCAGTTGGCATTCTGAAATCAATAGAGTCGTGAGTAAGGGATAGTGACCTCACGAGACTCAATTAAGGTAAGGTAGTCGTAAATCACTCTCTCTCTCTCTCTCGCTCTCTCTCTCTCTCATTCTATTTTCAGAATATTTCCTAGGAAAAGGGTACTAAGAAATGACTTGTCTTTTGAGTGGTTTTTAAGTGATAGATACCGCTTCAAGTTTTAACAGTTTCTGTTAAATGGACCTCAATGCACTTCAATATGTCTAACATATAGATTTTTAACAGCATGGATTAATAATGCAGAGGGAATAACGAAGCATACTACTTCTTTAAGCGGTCTCTTTTCGACTCGCGTCCGTCCTCAATGATAATAGACAACCGACTTGTAAGTTACTGCTACCCTACTCATTGCATTACGTGATACTACCAGCCTTTAATCTTAACTTCAGAGATTGCAGACTGTATATTGTTAACTTTCAGCCTTCTTTCTCATCTCTAGTAGTTGCTAGCATTTGACCAAAGCTTAGTTGCCGCATGGCATCCACATTTAACAAATTCTGCCCGAGTTAATCTTATGCTAGCCAGTGCGGGACATTCACTTCTAATATGAGTTTCTGTGTTACTTATTTTCCTACCAAGGGGCTCTTTGAGCACCATTTGAGCCTTCTACATGTAGTAGCCTCCCTCCACTTTTCAGTTTTACTAAGTTTATGAATTATAGGACCTTTTCTAGCGTTACGCCATATCCCAGTGCTACTCTAAGTTCTGGTCCACAGAAATTTAGAGCAGATCCACTTTTTGCTGTTCGTCTACTGCTTTATTCCCAACTGTGCCTATGTATGCTTTAATCGACATTAACGTTCCCACATTAACCGAGGCACACCTGTTAAGTTTTAAAATACATTCTAGCACTAGATTCTAGTACACGTTCACTTGCCTCATGTGTTTTATAACCGTCTGATTTTCAAGTTCAATGAGAACCTTTTGTCCATGCACCCGACTTTCCAGCAGGTGCCCTAACGTATGCAGCAAACAAAAAAATTCTACCTGGTAAACGGAGACATACTGCCTCAAACGCGGACTTTAGGACAGGTTCAGTTTTGCTGAGTATAAACCTGCTCTACCATCCATTAGAGGACCATTAGCAAAAATGCCAGATACCAAAAGTCAAATAACTGGACAATGGAAAAAATTTACCTGAATTTTCAAAAACTAACTGGACAATTTAAATGTTTACAAAAATAACAAATAATAAGAACATAAAAATTTCCTTGTAACAATTAAAATTCAGTCTTTCCTCATATTACATATCGTCACCTAAAACGCAAAATGCCCTAATTGACAAAAAATTCAACATTGATTTTGTACGTTTATTTTTTCGCTATGTTTTTTAAAGAAAATGCGAAATTATTACAAAAAAATCGACGTTGAATTTTTTGTTCGTTAGGGTCTTTTGCGTTTTAGGTGACGATATGTATAAATTAATTTCAATCACACATATTTTGTAGTTTTATTTACAGAATTTATTGCTGAGCATTAAAATGTATTTTCACATAAAATATCAGCCTTTATTATGTCGAAGGACATTCTATTCCTTTCTTGTGAGTGTAGATCATTTAAAATACTAAAATCCCTATTACAAAAAGCAATCTTAATTAATATAGATTTTCTTTGAGTGCCTCGATAGACCGATTGGTAGTGCGCTAGTCTATCTATCTGTCTGGAGGTTGCGGGTTCGATTCCCGTCAAAGTCTCTGGGTGTTTTCTGCAGACAAGGAAAAAGCTTCGCAGAGTTAGTGTTGTCTTTACACAAAAAAAAAATGTTTTTATCGTATTAAAAAAAAATTTTACCATCTTATCAATCGGAATATCTTTTAAATTTAAAATGGAAATTGAGTTGTAAAGTGACTCATCTCCGAAATCATATCGTTGCTCCAAGTAATTAACAAAAAAGTTTTTTATCGAATTAAAGAAAATGTTCTTTCTTTTAACTGGACTAAATGTACATATTTTAGTTTTCTTTAGCTGTTAAGTGAAACCAGAACTTTACCATGCAGGACAGCTGGCAATCCTATTCTCCATACACATTGTGTATAACGCCTTTCGTAATGAGTGTTCCAAGAAGGCTTTCGACTATTTTACTTCTATTCGTATGTTTGGCATTTGAACTTCCCTAACCTCCTTACTAACTAGGTCCAGGATGCTCTTATGTTCGATGTTCGGCCCAAAGCTATGCCAAATGACATCGCTCTTCATACGTAAAGCTAATATTGCAGACTAATAAACAAGTCCAACAGCAGCTATCCCAACTTTGCCTTAAAAAAAGTTAAGCTCATTTTATAATTAATTTATTTTGGAAACGAAACTTCTTTATTTTATTAGCACACAAACGCTTCTGTGATGTTTCATTATATAATGAAAAGGATATAAATATCAATCCTAAATAGCTGTAAAAGTATTTCCGTAGGCATATTTTTTTGAATGCAAAAATTCTTTAAATCAATGGAAATGTTTAGTTCTCGCCTCTCCTCTGTTAATTTAACAGCCATTAATTTCAAGTACATTTTTTATGTTTATTTATATTAAAAAAAGAAAATCTATACATAAAATAAAATAGTAACTCATTTCTTTCAGTCTGTCTGTCTGTCTGTCTGCTTTTCTTTTGCGTTCGCATCACGTAAAAACTATTGGATGGATTTCAACAAAGTTTTATCAGGAGGTACTTTAGCATCCTGATTCCAATATAGAATACTTTTTCCGCAAAAATATTTTATTTTCAAGAGAACGTGTAGAAAAAGCTGAGAAAGTACGCAGTTATTTTAAAAGTAAAGTAAATACCTAAATCATAACTGCACTAACCTAACCGGATATGCATACTTTATTTTTTATAAAGTAAATACATAAACTAGTATGCAGCATAGTTTAACCTTCCTGACTATTTTCATTTTTGTGTGACACATTCACATTTCTCGGTCTCTCAGACCGATTTCAAGTATTTCTCGGTATCTCAAAACTATTCTAAAGTTTTCAAAACCTGTGCAGTGGTCATATTTAACAAACTAATCTGAAATAACTGAAGTAAGAAAAAAAAACAAGATTAAGTTTTTTTTAGCTCACAGCATCAATTTATATTTCATCACAATAATTTGGCATTTTTGATCCTAGACCTAAGATAAAAATAAAAAAAAATCATTCACAAAACACGACATTTATAAAATGTTGTTTTTCTATTCACATATATTTTAGAAGTAAACAAAAAAATAAAATGACTTAAAAAAAACAGGAACACTAAAAAAATAATTTAAAAATGCTTAAAATATATGCCTCATTAGGTTCGTCTTTGTAAATTTCAATCAGTAGTTAGAGCTTGTGGCTCGATTCAGCGTCCTGTAAATCTTCAACCACACTTTCCTCTGAGTCTTCTTGTTCAGTATCAGTGTTTGCTTCATACACATCAATATTATCTTCGTATTCAGTACCACTTTTCACATCAGAATCTAGATCTGAATCGATTTCATTCAGAATAGCTCTTATGCGCTCAATATCTGCCATATCTAACGAAAATCTCACGATAATTAACTTTGAACATAATTCTTTTATTAAATCATATAAACTGATCTCTAATTGTCCATTTTCATCTAAAAATTTCCAATTTAGCAAAACCAGCTTACCTATCGAAAATGTGACACTTAACTATAAGTCGGGGTCACAGACCGTCTGATTAGCAATCACCGGTACAACACTTTAACTCAAACGCACTTGTTACACTAAACGTTGTATAATGAGAAATAATGAAGATACTGAGAGAATGATGGTGTTGCAATTTTTTGTTTTCGTGAAATTAACACAAAAGTGTTTCATCGGTCTCACAGACCGACGAAATGGTCAAGAAGGTTAAGGCGGCACTAAAAACGTAAGGGTTTTTGAAAATGAAAATCGAACAAAATATTGCAAGGTCGCTGACGAAGTGGCGGGCACAGCTAGTATATAATAAATAAAATGAAATGAAATAAAATAAAATAAAATAAAATAAAATAAAACAAAATAATATAAAAGAAAGAGAAGGAATACGAAACCATTTAATTACGTTTCCTTTGCACTCCTTTTCATACATAACGGGTGATCCAAACTCAGGTATCTTTTTAAAAATAAAATAAAATGAATAAGCTTTATTTTGATAGTAGTGCCAGAGTTTATAACACTAGCTTAGCGCTAGGTAACTGATTAGGCCCATTATTATAACTTGCCTTTAGCTAAAGTTAGGATTTTGTTGGAGCGATAAGTAGTTTTTCGTTATAATAATGAGGATAATGCTCATTGCTATAACTTGTCTTTATAGTACGTGACAGTTAAAATTATTTTTTAGCTTATTTTAAATAACGAAAAAATATTTATCGCTCCAACAAAATCCTAACTTTAGCTAAAGGCAAGTTATAATAATGGGCCTTAGTTTTGCTAAATGATAGATATCACTTCTAATTTGAAAAGTCATGGGTAGTGTGATCAGAACAATAGTCATTAATTACCTGCCGAGATACTATGGCCATTTCTCTTATTTATGGATTACGATTTTTTTTAACTGACTTCAACTTCTGCCTTTCCAGTCAATCCAATTTTCCAAAACTTGGTTGAAGGTTTCCTGATCTAACACACAAATGATTTGGATGATGTTAGTATAGAGAGTGTGGATATATAGTGGATTATTTTCATAGCCCATAGTCCAAAAGAAAAAGTCTAAAGGGGTCAAATCACACTCCCCGGCAGTCAAATGGTATAGCTAAGATGACATGATAACAAAATTTCCGAATTTAGTGAGGATAATAACGATTGTTTGAGGAGATGTGTGATGAGGTGCTCCATCCTGTTGAAACTAAGTACCATACAAGTTCATTTTTTTCCATTTCAGCACATAAAAAAAGGTTCGCTCCAAAGTCAAATCATCGAATTGCCACTTTTTTTTTATTATTTATTTTGTTTCACGTTTTTGGTTTTTGTATATTGTAAAGCAATCATCATTTTTAGATTTTGATAGTTTCAACATTTTTTCAAATTGCCACTTTATGCGTCAACACATTGATGTCTCGGCGAAGATGAGAAGGTGTTCGACCTAGGATGCAAAATTTTGTTTGCTGACATAGTGCTGAGAGAACAATGCACCACATCAAAAAATATGATTTTCCGTGTGATATTCGATGTCCTCTCTTTGGAAATAAGTTTGCAAAATTTATTAACGTTGTTCAAGCGATACATTTTGGCCCGCAGCGGTATGATACTGACTGGTATTCAATATTTCGGACAGAAGCCATTCATACGAGTTAAAAAATACATGCTTCAAAAAGGTACATGTACTTAGACCACCCTGTACTCAACCACTGAACTGCTCTCTTTTTGCTTGTTGTCCTAGTTACTGTTTTAATAGACGCATTTTTAAATAAAATTTATTTCTAATTAACAAATGAGTTTCATACTGCAAGCGAAAGTGTGTTTCTCTTGATATTTGAAAATAAATCCAAAAGATGAAAATGTGCTTTTGTGTTTCAGCTTATAATTTGTTTATAAATTATTAGAATACCAGGTGTTAAACATAAATAAAGCTGCCTTTTGTGCTTTTTGTTCTTTTATTTTCATATCACGATTTGTAGGCTATTGTTGCTGTACGGTCGTAAATTACTTAAAATGCCAAATCAGCAGTATTGTTACAATGTTGCTGCTTTTAAGCCTCAATTTCTTGTTTTTATAATTTTTAAAAGGACGAGAGGAATGTGGCGGCAAAACTCATTTATTAAGAATCCTCTTTAATTTTGAGACGTAAAACAAAGAAAGAAGTGTGACAGAATGAACACCATGCGTGATTTGTTTAGACAACACTTATCTTGAGACTTAATCATTTTTGTAATTAGCATAAGTAGGTAAGAGTATGTGCCCTGATTATTTCTGCATAAAGCAGATAAAATAATTTTAATGAAATATAATTTGTGAACAAAGCAAAACATTATACATATCGTGTTAAATTGTATACGTTTCGGAAAAAATAACTTCCCAGCCAACAAAATTTATCGACATCCATAAGATATCTAACAGAAGTGTCTACCAAAAGCTCAGAAATGTATATGAATTCTGTTCAGACTTATGTCTTAAAAATATATGATATCGTAGACGCGATATCCTACAGCCTTTTTGTGTGAAATATAAAGTTTCTTGCCAATATTTTTGAAAGAATATTAGCAGAATGCTAAAAAAGACATGAAAACTCTGATATATCAGCCGACATTCGTATCAATTTCTGAAAGACATCTGAATGAATGTCTGAGATAATTTGTATTTGAATTTCCTCTGTTTAAAATTGAGGTCATTATCTCTCAGTTGTTATATAAAATTAAATTTGTATATAAATTAAGTAAAATTAAAATGTATAGAATTCAAAACTTACCAGGTTGGGCCGTTTTGCATTATCATCTTCTGTAGCAAGCTTCAAAAGAGGCACCACGAATATTCCTTGTAGACTATAAGTTACAGTCTTTTAAAGCGCAATCAATTATTTATCAAATATTTAAAAAATCCCAAACAGAATATTAAAACAAATTATATCTGTATCCAAAGTATATTATCTTACTAGGTTGAGGCGTCCCTACAACAAATACCATATTCCAAGAACAACATGGCATTTTGTTGTTGTTTTATGGTTCGTAATGTCAAAAAACAGAGAAGAATATTGAGAAGGCGTGTATGTGTTTTATTGCTTTCTCACTTCTGCACTATAAAATTTCTAAACACATACAACTTTTGACATGTCGAACTACTAAATCCGCTGGGCGGACGACACTACCTAGTAAGTTAAATATACCTTGTCTGTATGTAATCACTCAGATATCTGTCAGACATGTCAATATTTAAAACAAACAAAATTATTCCGCAATGTAGAATAGGAGCACTTCTAATGCACAATTTGTATCCCTTTGCAAAAATTTCTTTTAATAAAACACTTTTTTATGGGGACACCCTATAACTTATATTTTTTTCATTTTCTATGGCCGCTAAAGCAGCGATATTTTTTTTTTCTACATTCTGTTTAAGTTATTAAGATGCAAAAGATAGTCAATCAAATCACACTTTGTGGGGACACCCTTTAACTTTTAATATTTATTAAAAAACACAGTATTTTGAACACAACTGAGCCATCGTAAAAAGGCTAGGCTGATTGATCCAAAATTTGGCATGAGCATAGCAGAAGAGTTTCTCAGCTTAAGTTTTGACGGTGGACACCATCCACTTGCCAGGGGTGGCGCTATGTGGTCTCTAATGAAATTTCCTGTAATATGTAATTAGTCAGCGAAAACTCAATTGCAAAAAATCTTCAACATAAAGGTAAAGGAAATCCCACAATTCTCTAAAATAAATGCCAAAAATCCCCAAATTGGAATTTTAAGTCTTTTGCCACATATGGACCTGGGGTCATGAAATACTTTCAGCAATAGTTGTCAGTATATATAGCTTTATTATGGTAGTATTCTTTTTCCGAACATATAGGCTAAAGTAAAAACTTCGATGGAAAATAGGTCAAATTGAAGGACCTCCATTTTCTACATGGTTAATCAATTTTACACGAAATTTGGTTTAAACGTACGTACATATTGTTAGTTTGCACAAAGATATACAATTTTTTAATATTTTTGGGCTATAATACACAAAAGTTCAATAATTTTGTAATTTTTAAATTGAAAATATATAATATTACACAATCTAAGTAAAATTTGATTTCAGTCAGTAACGTCATGTATAGCGACACCCTTTAAATTTGGAGATAAATTTTTTATCACCTTTTATTTTAATATTCGTAATACAGGTAAACAAATCGATGTCAAGATTGCAACAAATCTTTACGTTCTAAGGTTTCCTAAATCGATTTTTAATATTTTCGTGATTATGTATGTGGGTGGGGGGTGTATATGACCACTCTATGTTTGTGAGCACTCTACAGGTCATGTCATTTGACATACCAAATTAAATGCTGTATTTTCCTTTGGTATATGGAGATGAAAAGCCGTATAGTTTTTAGGCATAATCGAATAATTGAAAATAATTACTTTTTGATTCGAATATACTTTGAACTTGAGTTTAGCCACTCACTGTAGAATGTGAGAACTTGAAGTGACTGCCATTAAGGATTCATATTATACCTTAAAATCAGAAATATTATAATTAAATTTTTTGATCTGGGATCAATCTATATGACCATACATTTAAGAAAAAAAAAAAAAATACTTTCAAAATCTGTTCAGAAATGACAGAGATTTGAAGAAGCAAACAACTTAAAAAATATATACAGAGGAATTTATAACTTTTCTTCTTTTTTTCAAGTCGGTTAGAAAAAAAAATTGTTTAGAGGAAAACGAATTTGTTTTACTTCAACTCAAAGATTTACAATTACTCTGCTTTTAAATTTTACATAGTTTCCTGCTTTTTTATATTTGCACTTCCTTATATTTAAATCAAACACAAACACTTTTGAAACACCCCACTAATCACACCATCTCACATCAAGTAGCTCCCTGCTGAAGTGCTTGTTTTGTTCTCTTCCAAAAATCTAGGTTTCTCATCTTCAGAACAAATTTCCGGCTTATTTTAATAAAAACTATTTGCTTATTCTTCTTGTATTAATTATTGCTCATCAGCTTATTTCTTTTTTTCTTGTGTTCATTTCTTTTAATTCTTTATCTAAAAATGTGTGCAGAAAAAAAATTAAGTTTATTGTTCTTTTTTTCTCGTTCGGTTCTTAACCCATTTGTGTTTTGCAACTAAGAGCAAGAAAAAATGGAGGGAAACAATCTTTAAGTAGAAAATATGATTTTTTTTTTATAACAAACATTTATAAATAGTTTGCATTTGCAACAAAAATCTCTGCACTTAAGATAAAATTATTCTACCAGTTAAATAAAAAAACTTTCTTTGCGTTACAAAACTTTTTATTTAAAAAATAAAACAAAAATGCGAGATTAAACAAAAGCAGAATTAAATTTGAATACTGGAAACAAAAAGTTTAAAACTTAAAGTAGAAAAGCAACAAAAAGAGGTTTTTCTGTTCTTCTGTTATAATCTTCTGCTTAAATGTTTAGGATTATAATTAAAGTATTTTAAAAGCAATTTGGCTAACTTTATTATAAAGGGTGTCCCTTGTTGGGAAATATTTAAATTAAATATAAAACATTATTTTAGGACTTTAGTTTACATTTAATTCCTAAAATTGAAATTTATTAAATAAATATTTCCTGAAAGAATCACGAAATATTTAATTTCAAAAAATATAGTAATCGAAATGATTACCATGTGGTAACGATATCCATATAGCTATTTCGTTAGTGTTGAACTACAGGGTGGCTGATGAAAGCTGCTACAAAAAGAAAACTTAATAACTGTGTAACCAACCTGTTTAATTTTTATTTTATTTTATAAATTGATCTTTAGAATTAATGAAAATGGAGAATTGCGACAATGAAACACAGTGTGGTGTGCAGTTTCATCAAGGTTCATTGGGGCCTTATTTTTTTGTAGAAAACGGTCATACTGTTATGGTCAATGGAGGCTAAAAATGTTAAAAAAGTTTTTTTTTGCAGAACTTTCGCCGAAAGAGAATCCATTTAACTCTGTGTGGTTTCAACAAGATGGGACACGTTGTCACATAGCCACGCTTGTGATGACAGAATTGCGGCGAAAATTCCCCAATAAGCTGATTTCAAGAAACTCCACATTCCGTTGGACCTTACTGCTGCCTACTGATTTTTTTGTGGTGTTATTGCAAACAGGAAGTTTACAAAAGAAAACCAACAAAATTGAGATGATTTAAAGCAATCCATTCGAAAGGTATTTGAGGCAATTCCCGCTGCACCCACCAGGCAGTAATGAATAACTTTTTCATAAGATGTCGCACATGTGTCACCGAGGTTGGAGGCCCTTTGAATTTGATTGTTATCAAAACATCATGAATTACTTGAATGTATTATTTTTCAAATGAATTAATAAAAAAATAAAATACATAAACTTTACAAAAATTAATTTGAGTTTCTTAATGTAGCAAAATTCATCAGCCACCCTGTACTTCGTCAGTGGATTTTTCCCAAATTTTCTGAATAAAATCTCAGATTCTTAACTTTAATAGACTAAATAGGAAACATTTTGTTTTGCTTTATATTTTTTTTTATTTTTTATTTTTTATTTTTTGTTTTAGGATTTGTACCCAAAGTCTAAAAACTTAACCCTATCATAAGCATACTACTTTGATGTCCGCCCGTCCGTCTATTACAGGCCTCGAAATATTGAACATTAATAGAAGTTTTCATATATAGTGTGTTACTATGGCTACTAAAGCAACAAATAATAAAAATCTTTCAAATTAAAGATGATCCCCAAAATCACGTGCTTTTGATGTTTATGGGTTTTTATTTTGTATTGCAACAGGAAGACTTTTAAAATTTATACAGAGCAATTTATACAACAAGTATTAACATAAAACTAATAAAAACGAAATAAAATCAGTCGCATTTATGCGCCACAGTTACAGAAAATCGAAAATGTCGAATGCGCGCCAGCCAGCGAGCCACGGCGGACATTTGCACGATCTAATATTCCACACATAATGGCAGCGAAACGACTTTCAAACGAAAAAACTGTCGAAGGTTTATCGCACACACTTTAAATTTAACTACACAGAAAACATTTTTTGCACCAATTAAAGGTTTTAATTAGTTATAAATTAAAGTTTAATTAATTTTTTAATTGATTCAAATATATATTTCTGTAAAACATAACAAGCAAAAAATTGCCAATTAAACCAATAATTGAATCAATTAGTTATTTAATTTCATTTTAATCTGAAACCAATTAAAACCTTTAATTGGTGAACATATTTTCTTTTTTGTGTTGCTATTCCCAAAAAACTCTTGGAAGTGAAAGTATGGCCGGAGCAGCCTATGTCAAATTTAGAGTGGGTCACTCACACACCTTGTATAGAGGTATCCAATACTCCCGTCTTAACAAGCAAACTTTAACTTGAAACCACGTGTTATTCTCAGAGCAAAAAACTACAAAACTCTACCTATTATAGGCCCCTAGTTTCATGACAACACTATTTCAGTTTCTATGCGAGGTACGACGACTAGACTATGCGTATTAATACGATATCAATTTTTCACTTTCATAAGGGTTTTTTCCAGACTATGCATATTAGTGTGAGGGTTAATTGTGCAAAGTTTCAAGACCCTACCTATTGTAGTTCTCTAGATACACGATAGTAATGTTTTACTTTTTATGGGTGATACCACGCCCACCTTTTCAATCCACTCATTTGCTATATTATGATATTAAAACAAAATGTCTATCTATTACAGTTACCAAGTAACTTAATAATAATAATAATCGGGTGGTTAAATCTTAAGGGCCGATGTTGAGTACGAACCACACCAAATGTAAAGTTTTTTTTGCATTTAATTTGACATTTCTCAATTTCAGACTAACTTAATTTGAACCATAGAAGGATACACAATTTATCAACGCTGAATTGTGTATCGTTTGGGCGACAACTGGGGATTTGACACCGATGGACTTCATTTTTAGGGGTTATTTGAAAGAAAAGGTGTACGTCGAAAAGCCAGCAACAATTCAAGAGCTAAAGGGTGAGATAATTCTGCACATTAACGGCATAGAACCTCAATTATGCCACACCGCCGAGGTCGCGGTGGCCGTTTGACAATAATTTCCTAAATAAATTGTGTGATAATCAACATCGCCCCTTAAAATTTAACCACCCTACATTTACTTTGGGTCGGACTGCCATGCCAACATGAAATATCAAAAAATATATAGTAACAAAGTGTAATATACGGTTTAATGTATTAATGTATTAATGTAATAATGTAAATTGTGAAAATACCAGCAAGATCCATTCATGGGAGTAGGCTATAGCTTTCCGACAAACAAACAAACATATTATGCTTCTTATACATACTAGCTGTGCCCGCCCGCGTCCTTGCAGTATTTTATTCGATTTTGCTTAAAATGGTTTTACTCGACGTGTATTTGTCATATGACTTGTCAGTTTGATAACCCATATGTAATTTCATGTGTTTGTCAAATTTTACATTTGGTTTTAATTTTTGCTTTCAAACGTACATGTGTAATTACATGTGACATAACCTACAATATATAATTTTGCCATCACACAGTTTTTATTTCCAACCACAGCTGATGCAAAGATGCAAACCTAGTCCTTTTACCACATTTTTAGCGCTTTTGGTACCACAAAAAGCAAAAAATAACAAAATATCAAGTTGGCATTACGGACGTCATATGCTGTGTCACATCAAAATATAACACTTTCTAAATGAAAAATGTCATATGTATTGTACACATGGAAAATACACATATTATGTTTGAAAGGGTTCACACGACGTGTATAGAATTTACACATGGAAAAGTGCCAAGTCATATGACAAATACACGTCGTGTAAAACCACTTTTAGAAAGCAATCTATACCACTAAAAGCACATATAGTTCAACTATGCTTCAGTTATGGTTATGTATTTACTTCATAAAATAGCGCCATCTGTTAGTGGTTAGTTTACTACTAAAATAGCTGCGTAATTTTGCTGCTTTTTCTCCACTTTCTCTTGGAAATAAAATATTTTTGCGGAAAAAATATCGTATTTCCACAAAAATTTTTGTTAAAATCCATAAAGTAGTGTTTACGTGATGCGAACGGAAAAGAAAAGCAGACAGACAGACGGAAATGAGTTACTTTTTGATTATAGAGAATTTTGATTTTTGAATTTGATTATAGAAAGCGCCTTAATATTTGTTGTTATACATATCAAGCATAATAATTCACAAACTGTATAGGTTTTAAAAATTTGTCCTCTTGCGCTACAAAAAAATGAATCATCAGTGATAAGATGTGGCACCTTTTAATTTTTAATTCTAGTTTTTTATTTTTTTTTCAAAGCGTCTTTATGAGGCCCTGTATTATTTTTATTTTTAATTTAATTATTTTTTGTATTAGCGGCAATTTATATACCTTTTTTAAAAAGTTCAATTTAGTAACCATGACGGATCAGATATGGTATAGAGATGGAGTCCTGTGACAAGCAAACCTACATTTAAGCGAGTAATAGGGAGTTACGATTTCACCATTTGGACAAAAACCAAAAAGATTTTATGCTTGAGAATGATTTTTTAAGATAATGAATGTCAGTTTCCTTTAAAACTTTTATAGAATTGGGGATCTTATTAAAACTTTTTGTTATTTTGATGTGGAATGATACTCATATTACAAGTTAAATTGCCTTTGAAGAGTAAGTTGTACCTTGGTTGTGTCACCACCAGCATCATAGAATGTAACCTTTGATAATAAATTGAAATGTGAAGATAACACAGGGCAACAGCAAAAATATGCTCGAGTAACTACTATATACATTTGATGTATCATGGCTACCTTAGTACAAAAATGGTAAAATTTTTAAATTCTATGGATAGATTTTTTTTTAAAAAATTTTTTTTTAAAATTGCAATTTTTTTGAGACGTTTCTTCAAATAATTAATGATAACTCAAAAACTACTAGTCCGATATTATTAAAATAAATTCAGAAAAATTAAGATTTGCATAGCCTTTAATTCGTCTATATATCGCGTTTCAATCGGATCAATAGTATCGGAGTTATAATAAAAAACTTAAGAAAAAAATATATTTTTTACGTAAAAATGGCAAAAATTTTCGTTTTAAAAAAATCATAAAAAATCGAAAACGGCAAAAAACTTCCAGATTCATTCTTTTATCGCATAGCGACATATAATAGCAACAAAATGAGATATCGACCATAAAAATCGATTGATTTTTTTCGAATTTATTCACAATTTAGTGAATTCGCTCATTTTCACAAAATTTTAGTTTTTTGCTTGATATACGCATTATAGCGGGTTTTCAAATGTGTGAAAAACATAAATTTTCCAATTTCAAGGGGTGCATGTCGGATTAATGTTAGATTTGATGAGAAACTTCCACCCACAAAATTTTAGTCGAATTCGACAACGTTAACACGTAGCGCATAGGCCCCAAATCTGAAAAAAAGCGTTTAAATCGAAAATAATTGACAAATTTTCAGTTTTTGCAAAATTAACGCTATTTATTTCCCCTTTTGCAAAAAAGTGGATCCTGGTCCTTAGGGCAAACACAATGAGATTTACAATAAGCTACATGTCTTTAAGTTTTCGAGTTATTACAATTTTCACTGGCCATTATATGTCCTTGAGAACTTGCCGAAGACAATTTACAAAAACATTTTACTTTTAAAATTTTTTATTTTTTTCTTTTTTAACAATAAAATATAAAATTTCGCTAAAATTGACTGATATCTTCCTATTACACAACGCAACAAAATAAAAAAATTAGATGCTTTTGAAACCACTATACAATATCCAGGTACTGCCAAAGTGTTTTGGATGAATGAGAAATGTATGGCAAAACAAGTACGCGAAATACTGTTTTGGGCAAAACGCGTATTTCTGTGGGACACGTGTTACTGTGGAAATACAGTATTGAATGTAGAAAATTGTTTGGAACAGATCTTTATGGCATTTTTATGATTTTCAGAATTAAAAAAAGTAAGCAATAAAGGAAAAGTTTTTTAATTTTTACGATTTCAGTAGAAATTTGATAAACGATGAAATGCTCCTTTTCTGTTGGCTACCTGTCGCCCTTGTTTCATTTTGACAATTGCGGCGGCAAAGTAATAAACGTTCATAAATTTGCGTGCACGCCGAATTGGGTTTTTCCGCTGGCTACCTGTAAAGATTGATTTTTTGCATAGCATTCCTTAATGTTTTTTACGATTCTTGGGAATAGGTAAAAAATAGGACCACATTAAGGGTTGTTCGAAATTTTAGTATCATTATTTATAAGAGCTCCTTGAGCCATTTCTATTCATTCAACAAGTGTTTGCGGTAACAGAAGCATAATTTTCAATCAGCCATGAGCAAGAAAACTAGAACATTTTTATGTAAAAACAATCCGGACTCATTTTGTTATGTGTGCGGCCAATATATTAACGAAAAAAAACGGAAATGCTTCTCAGCTTCATTTCAAAAGTCATATGAAGATTGCTTTAATATAAATCCGAAGAATTTTAACGAACATTGGACGCCGAGTACTATATGTACTTCATGTCGATTCAATTTAACTCTAAGCTCATCTAACAAAAAGTAAGTATAGGTTAATACATTTGGAATATTTTATAAAATTTTTAATTTTCTGTTATAAAAATTTTTCAGACCACACTGGGGAATTTCGAAGCCTATGCTATGGAGAGAAACAACGAATCATGAATCTGATTGCTATTTTTGTTTAACTACAAAAACCGGCTTTGGAAAACATTTGCGATGGTCTTACCCTACGAGGTCTGCTGATGGGTTTCAACTTGCAGTTCTACATTCACAGGAAATTATGGATGCACAAGATCAGGGACCAAGCTGTAGTCAAGTGCTTTCATCTTCACAAGGACACTCAACCTCAAGCATGTGTTCTCAATCAGGAAGTTCAGATCCAGAACTACCTATATCTGAAAATGACGAGTTCATCCCACACAAAAATATCTCACCGAGACCATGGAATCAAGACCAGCTAAATGATGTAATAAGAGAACTTGGATTGTCAAAAGCATCTTCGGAATTACTTGCATCCCGGATGAAGGAATCAAATCTCATAACGGAGGAAACTAAAGTTTCGTATTACCGTACCCGAGAAAAAGGCTTACTTCACTATTTTGCAGAAGAGGACGATTTTGTCTGCTGCACGGATATTCCTGGTTTGATGACTGCCATGGGCTTACATAGATATGATTCAAGCGAATGGCGTTTATTTATTGACTCATCAAAACGCAGCTTGAAGTGTGTCCTTTTGCACAATGGAAATAAATTTCACTCCTTGCCAATCGCACATTCAACCAAGGTAAAAGAAGAATACTCTGTAATTGCATTGGTCATGAAGAAGATAAAGTTTAATGAACATAACTGGGTAATTTGTGTTGATATTAAGATGGTAAATTTCCTATTAGGTCAACAAAGTGGCTATACCAAATACCCTTGTTTTTTATGTTTATGGGACAGCAGAGCTAAGTCAGAACACTGGAAGAGAAAACAATGGCCTTATAGGGAAACACTGGACCCAGGTATGAGGAATGTTATAAATGTACCTCTGGTGCCCCGAGATCGCATCATATTACCCCCTCTTCACATTAAACTTGGTCTGATGAAACAATTTGTTAAAGCACTTAACAAAGATGGTGAATGTTTCCAGTATATTTCAAGGAAGTTTAAAAGTTTGAGTATGGAAAAGCTGAGAGCAGGAATATTTGACGGCCCACAAATTCGCAAATTGGTCAAAGATACCGATTTTCTCAGTTCAATGTCAGAAATTGAGAAAAATGCATGGGATTCGTTTGTATGGGTTATTCAACATTTCTTAGGAAATAACAAGGATGATGATTATGTTGCGCACGTTGAAGAGATGTTAACTCACTTCCAGAATCTTGGATGCAACATGAGCATCAAGTTACATTACCTTCACAGTCACTTAGATCGTTTTCCTGAAAATCTAGGAGACTTAAGTGAGGAACAGGGCGAACGATTTCACCAAGATATTCGGACAATGGAGGAAAGATACCAGGGTCGCTGGGATGCACACATGATGGCAGATTTTTGCTGGAGTATTCAGAGCAACACTTCGTTATTCAATAATAGAAAATGTCATAAAAGAAAATTCCAAAGTTTGTAGTTTATAATATTTATTTATTTCCTTATTTTATATGTTGTAATAAATTTAAATAATAAAATATAAAATAAAAGAAAATACATGAATAAAACAATGAAATGCATTTTCGATCTATTCCATCGATTTGACTTAGTTACATTTTTTTGTCAATTGCCTTCGGCAAGTAACTTGAAAACTGTTTAACCGATTTAAAAGATATGTAGCTTATTGTAAATCTCATTGTGTTTGCCCTAAGGACCAGGATCCACTTTTTTGCAAAAGGGGAAATAAATAGCGTTAATTTTGCAAAAACTGAAAATTTGTCAATTATTTTCGATTTAAACGCTTTTTTTCAGATTTGGGGCCTATGCGCTACGTGTTAACGTTGTCGAATTCGACTAAAATTTTGTGGGTGGAAGTTTCTCATCAAATCTAACATTAATCCGACATGCACCCCTTGAAATTGGAAAATTTATGTTTTTCACACATTTGAAAACCCGCTATAATGCGTATATCAAGCAAAAAACTAAAATTTTGTGAAAATGAGCGAATTCACTAAAATGTGAATAAATTCGAAAAAAAATCAATCGATTTTTATGGCCGATATCTCATTTTGTTGCTATTATATGTCGCTATGCGATAAAAAAATGAATCTGGAAGTTTTTTGCCGTTTTCGATTTTTTATGATTTTTTTAAAACGAAAATTTTTGCCATTTTTACGTAAAAAATATATTTTTTTCTTAAGTTTTTTATTATAACTCCGATACTATTGATCCGATTGAAACGCGATATATAGACGAATTAAAGGCTATGCAAATCTTAATTTTTCTGAATTTATTTTAATAATATCGGACTAGTAGTTTTTGAGTTATCATTAATTATTTGAAGAAACGTCTCAAAAAAATTGCAATTTTAAAAGAAAATTTTTTAAAAAAAAATCTATCCATAGAATTTAAAAATTTTACCATTTTTGTACAAAGGTAGTCATGATACATCAAAATTATATAGTGGTTTTAAGAGCACATGAAATTTTTTTTATTTTGTTGTGCTGTGTAATTATTTTTTTTTAATGTTTCAGGAATTTTTGGATAATTTATTAACAGCTCCTTTAGTTACTTAATGTCACTGTGCATCCATAACTTTTCCTTGTCGCTATTCATTTATTTAGACAAAAAATCGAATTACAAATATATGAAATATTTTCCGCCATTTTTGTAACTAGAAATATTTTCCTTTACTTCTCCTTTCGTGCATTTTTTCTAATTTCATAATAATCATGATCAGTGTAATAATAATTACTTGTCATTGAATTACAGCTTTAGTATTAAAGATCAAAATAGCTGCTAGTTAAAGAAAAACAAAAAATACCACGAGTAAAAGACTAAAAGCTAAATGTTAAAACAAATAACGCCAAATCGACCATAAAACTGGTTTAACAAAAAAAAAAAAAACTCAGCCACTACCAGCAGCCAGTTCCGTCCAGCCAGCAAATACTAGCCTGCAGCCAACCGCAGCTTAAGCAGCAAGTAGATATTGTATAAATCGCAAGTAAACATACAACTAGAAAAAAAAAATTGTTATAGAAAAAAAAAACAGAGAAAAATCGTGAAAAAATGTTTGCAACTAAAAAGGAAAAGGAATTGTGTTTAAAAGTCATGATTTCGTCGACAGCACTCTACTTGCGATGGGAAAAATAATATTTTACTACAAAATTAAATAAACAATTTTTAGTTTAGGCTTTAGGAATCTCCTTGTAAACACAAAAATACGTAACTATCTCTCAAATTGCAAACTAAAGTGAAGCTCATAAGACGCTCATTATAATGTTTCATTGAATTCATGTAAGTTAATTGCATACGAGTAACAATAAGTGGACAATAATAAATAGCAAAGACTACAAAACTAAAAGCGATGAGCTTGCAGAGTTTCCATAAGCAGTTTGGAATAAGTGCAAGTAAATGTTGAACATAATAACAATGAACTTGGGTGAGTTCAAGCTATTTTATGCTTTGAGTGAAACACGAAAAACACGTCAAACAAAATCTCAATCTTTTTTAACCCCATCATTTACGTTCATTTTAAGACCTTCTTTTTTATATAAAAAGATTGAAGTGTTGTTTTTGTATTACAGACAAACAAATCGTCTACAAAAATTTGACATTTGAAATAACTGAAAAAACTGCGTAGCATTCATACAAAATCTTTAGACTTATTGTTCGTCGGGCATTCTAAACACCACCTAAAATTAAATAAGTTTTTCTTTAAAATTTATTTATAATTTAAATCTTTTTTTCCTATGCTATTCATAGTGTAAAAGTATAGTCAGCAACGCCTATTATAACATTTTAAAGCATAGTTCTTTATTAGTTTTTAGTTTAGTCACTTTCAAAGTGTAGATACGAGTTTGTATGAGCTCATAGACCACAATTACGAATAAAATCCACTTGCACTTTCGTTAACAACACAAACTGCAAAAATGCAAAAAAAAGTAAGAAAACGAAAACTTGTTTGTTTACAATGTTCAAAGGGAATGAAATCCAACAAGACGAACTGGTATTTTAAAACATACACAAAAATTATTTTACAAATTTACAAATTTATTTAAAGTTGATTAACTACAGCTGTCCACTTACGCGTACTTGTCCATGTTATAATTGTTATCATTTGCCCATTAAAATTTTATCTATGACTTGCTATGCCCACACACATTGTGTGCGTCCTAACAATATTAATCCTCACCAAATTTGAAGACTCTTACTTTTATGGTGCTTGATAAAATTCAAAAATTTATATAAAATTCTAAATTTCTAAAAATTATTGTAAAGCTCTGTAAAAGGTGTTTAAAATATTTGAATAACAATATCATTCCACAAAGTAAAAATATAAATCAAATACAAATTTTATGCAATTGGCCATTTGGTAAGTAAGTAATTCATATTTTATCATTAATTAAAAATAGCGCCATCTGTTGCGCAACCGTGTTTAAAATATCCCACTTTAAAAAATAAAAGGTGCCTTAAAGTATGCATACTTTCACTGCTTTTTCTCCACTTTGTCTTGAAAATAAGATATTTTTGCGGGAAAAAAATACCCTATATTTGTATCTGGATACTAAAGTACCTCCTCACAAAATTTTGTTAAAGTCTATCCACTAGTTTTTTATGATGCGAACGCAGACAGACAGAAAGACAGACATACAGGAAATATGTTTATTTAAGTTTTTTTTAAGTTTTATTATAAGTATAGATTTGATCTCAGCTTAAAAAGTTCCCGCTAGTGACCGAAGTCCCGTGAGCTTTGTGACCGACGAACACATAAAAACTACAGATAAATTGTTTTTTACCTCAGAAGTCGCTGTTAAGTAACTTATGTACCTGTCTTGCCGAGATGTACTGCTTGCCGGGAGTTGCTGCCTCAGTAAATCTCTCAGTACCCGGCTATAGAAGCCGCTTGTTAACCAGTAAAGCATTAATAAAAAATCTGCAGAGGCCTACACTCAACTTTACCATACCCAAATGGAAACAGATATTTTTATGGATATAATCCATAAAGAATATAAGTTCAAAGTATATTCGAATCGAAAAATTAATTATTTTCGGTTTGGGATGTTAAGTAAAATACCTTCCTTTTCTCCTTCCCGATTATGCCCAAGAATAATACAGCTCTTCATTTCCATATACCAAAGGCACATACTGAATTTCATTTCGATATGTCATGCGTTATGACCTGTATAGTGTTCACAAAATTTACGAGTAAGTAAGCTACCCCTTGCTTTCTCCCGATTATGTTTAAAATTTATAAAGCTCTTTATCTCCAAATACCAAAGGCACATACTAAATTTCATTTTGATATGTCAATTGGTATGACCAGTACAAACTACACAAAAATAGTAGTATACGCGCCCACCCACCCACTCACAGACATTTTTGCAAAGATATCCAAAATGGATTTAGGAGACCTCAAAACGTATAAATCCGCCGAAATCTCGACCTCGGTTTTTTTCACGATTACTATACTCGTACTTTACCTTACAATACATAACGTTACAATACATAACGACGTAATATTTTATTTGACCAACATTTCTTCAACTGTGTACTGATATTAGAGATTTTTTTTTTTTAAATATATTTTTTGTTAAACATTTTTGAAGTGGAAAAAACTGATTATACGAGTATACAAAGGTCTGCACGTTTTGGTTGAAGAAAAATGATTTAACTCGCGTAATTCGCTAAAATAATAATTTAAATATCAAATTTGTAGTCAAGCTCAAGTTCTTTTTTTTCTCTCTAAGAAAGAATAATCTTAATTACAAGAAATCAAATGAACAAAATGTAGCTTTCATTGCTAACCGAAGGTTGGCTGAAGCAGCAACAAATTTAAGGTGGTAAATTTTAAGGTAAAAATATTAAAAACAAGCGGGAAGCTTAAGGTAGTGCGGGACTTCGTTCTCACCAACTGTCGATAGATAGATTAGATTAGATAGATAGAATGAATGCAATTTTTCTCGTGTTACTTTATCTGAGTTTGGTTCGTTAAATAGATGATGTTAATAACTTAACACTACCCAAAAATGATAGAGACGTTCTGCTCTGCTGGTGTCTAAATAATAAATTTTCCCAATTTTTCTTTAATATTATCTCCTTGTTCGTAATTTAAATTATTTTTTGTTAGAGAGAATAAAACGAACTTGAGCTTGCCTACATAATAACAATATGCCTACAAATCCATAATAATACAAAATAAATAGTTCCACTAACAAAAATTTCAAATTTTCAAATATAAATTATTATTCTGAATTTACTTAGTTTTCACTTCTATTGGCAGTCCCAACGACTACCCTGTATTTTTTTTAACTTCTTTTTGCTTAACAAACTATACTGTGATGATATATTTCCCTGATCGTACTTCCCTTACAAAAGCTTACACAACGTCATACATACAGGTTACTGCTCCCGGTTGCATTTAAGGAAAATGAAATACTTTTATTTAAAATAAAATACTACTTTATTTTGAAGCAAACCAACCGGTCAAGTTATTTACTTTGAACACATTAACTCTTATAAAATTATTTATTAAATCAATCACCTAAAGGCAACATATAACGTGGTATAACAAATTCTAGTTGAGAATATAATAAACTAATGATGCTGGCAGGAAAAAATAGTTTTTGTTTAAACAAAGAACTTTCATTCGTTCACTTTAGCTTTTTAAATTAACATTTTTAATATTTAAATAAATAAATTTAAAGAACAAATAATAACTTCTAGAAGAGGTAAATTTATTGCGACAAGTCAAGCTTTTGGCCAGAAAAATGTTTGTTTAAGTTGCAAAATTTATTATGATTACTGGATTTAAAAGAGAGATCGGTTGCAGCGTTGCCACAAAGAAAAATATTTTCCTACCAAAGTTATTCCTAAAATCTACCAAATCCTATCAAGACCTAAAAAAACTACCAAAATTAATTATATCCTTTTTATTGTTAACTGCATGAAAATTGTTTGCTTAGATTTTATAATGCCATTAATGATTCACTATCTCACTCAGTCATACGATCAGTAAAAAATGACATGTGTGCTAAAAAAGTACTATAGTGTCGATTAGATATTTATGTGTGTGACAGATTTTCTGACAGGTCTGTGCATTTTGATAATCTTTTGAAAAAAATTACAAAATATTTTTTATTTCTTTTTTCTCTCTTAGAGTTGTAAAATCTTATTCGTATGATAGTGTGGCACCTACAACGATTTTTTGAGTAGAAGAGGACAGAATTCTGTCAGATTTTTTTTTGTGGTTGAATCGTACGATCATGTAGAATAGTGATACCTGGCTTCACTATGCTTTCATTCATTTTTAAGTAAATAAAGAGCTCATTTACAAATAGGATTTCCAATTGTTTTAGTAAATCATATAGAAATTTTTAGCCTTTTTATTGAGAAATAATTCTAACATTTAAAATGGATAAACAATTTATTATACCAAAAACGCAGAAAAACTGGAACAGACCAACCAAACTACCAAATCGTTCATAAAATAAAAAAAAAACTACCAATTTTGGTGCGATCAGACCAAAGTGGTATCCCTGATCGGTTGGTTGTTTAGTACAGAAACAATTTGTGTTTCTGACAAACAGATCTTTCAAAGGTATTAGAAATCAGTACTTTGTTGAATTGTATGCTTGAAGTCCACTTCTTTACAAGTTAACGTAAGATTTTCCCTGATCATACTGTGTAACCTTGTCATTGACATTTTATGGCCTTGCTGATTTGAGTTCATATTTCAAAGATAAATTATCCAAACGAAATTTCGCAAACTATCTTTGGAATTCTCCACCTGTTACTGCATCCTTTACATACGTCTAAAGTGCTCTGTCTTTCACCCATTTTGACAGATTTACAAGTTAAAAAAGCCCATAAAATATCAGGGTTGGTGAAGTTGTTACTAAGTTTGATACATTTAAAACCTGAAAAAATACTATGCCTTGATTTGGTACAATTTAAAATTCCTCCCATTTTTATGTTGTTCATGCCAACTAACCAACCAATAACAATAAATTTTTACCAGTTTCATTTTATTATAATATAAATTTACCGACTGCAACACTTAATTTTAGGTGAAGTTCAAACAGGTCTGCAAGCATGGAAATGGATACCAGCGTCGGTAGCTTCGTGTGTGCTTTAAGATATATGATTCATAGATTAGAATACTTAATAAAACAAAGCGTAGGAAAGAAGGAAGAACGCACTGTTTAGTGTAGATATGTAGTAGTATCGTGCTAAGAATGTGATATATGTATTAGAATTATCTTCTTTGTTTTGTCATCGTAGTACTGCCACTTAAAAAACTAAATGTGCACTTTATAATTTATGTGGCGCGACTATTACCGCATTACATTTACTCCACTCGTGCCAGATTCTTACACGCAAAGAAAAAACTTGGTTATGGTAACCATAATCTAAGAGCAACTTATTATGATTAAATTATATGGTTGTAGGATGTTTTGGTATAGTTGACCTCTTCTAATTTATATAAGTGAATTTAGTGCTTAAGGTCTTTTAATAATAAAAAAACAATATTTTATATTTTATTATTTTTATTTTTCTTTCCGATATTTAGGTTAACTTTGTTTTCAAGGAGATTATATTATATGGTTGTAGTAAAATCATATTATTATTATAAAATATAATAACAATATTGTTATGTTAAAACCATATTATTGTCAAATTTGATAAAAATATAAACATATTATAATTAAATATGACATATAATATAACTTATTATATTGTGATTAAATATAAACATTATGTGGATAAAATAAACGGCTATAGTATGATTAAAAATTATGTAATATGTAATATGGAAGAGTCCCATTTGTTTTAAGATTTTCAATATTTATATATTTACGATTTCATATTAAATACATGACGATTTCATTAATACCTAAAATATCAAAACATAATATTTACTATCTATATATATAAAGCAAAAAATGTGTCTGCTTGTGTGTTTGTTTGTATGTCTGTATGTCGGAAAGCTATAACTGCCCACACCAGCGAACCGATCTTTCTGAAATTTTCACAGTTTGTTATTAAATACACGATTGGTAAAATGGGGTACTTATTTTTTGATATTTGACGTGGGCATAGCTGCACCTCCCACACAAAGTAAATATTTATCATCGTGTATCTTGGTAACAGTAGTAGACAGTGCCTTGCAATTTTGCACTCGTAACCTCTATAATAATATACATAGTTTAGAGGAAAATAGACTGGATTGGATTAGTGTGTATGGTACATCCCATACAAAGTGAAATAATATTATCGTGTTCCTGGCAAACTACGAGTAACTCCTATATGCAAATGCTTATAGTGTACCAAAATACAAGCTGGATTGGGGCTGTGGGCGTGGTACCTTTTATTATCGTTTTAATATGTATAGTCTAGCAAAAAGCAGATTGAGAAATGCATACGTTTTCAAGTTAAAGGTTGGCCATACTTTTCTTCCCATGTCCTGTCACTAATGCAGTTATCCTGCTTAAGGTATACAGAAAAAATAATATCATTAATTAAGGGAGTTTAATTGGTTTCACATTAAAATTTAATTAAATGATTAACTGATTCAATTATTTGTTTAATTAGGAGTATTTTGTTCTGTTTTAAACAAATATACATTTGAATCAATTAAAAAATTAATTGAACTTTAATTTAAAACTAATTAAGATCTTTAATTGGTGCAAACATTTTTCTGTGTACTTCTATTAAATCTAAGCAGCTTAGTAAGCACCATTTTAGTCTACATGCAGTAGCCTGCCTTCCTCTTTTCAGGTTTAGTGAATTCAGTCCCGCTCGCATTGACACAGTTGCCTCATTAACCAAGGCATACCTGTTAATTTTTAAAACAAATTACTGCACTAGATTAGAGTAAACGTTCATTTGTCTCATGCATTTTATAACTGACTGGTTCTCAAGTGCAATGAGAACATTTCTTCCATGCACCCGACTTTCCATCAGGTGATCCAGCGCATGCAGCAAACCGTTAAACTCTGCCTGGTAAACGAACACGTACTCTCCGAAACGCAGACTACATTACAGGTTCAGCTTATCAGCGCTTCAGCACTTCGAGGGTTAAGTATAATCATAGATTCTAATTTTGCTAATTAACGTAGCACTTCATTGGCGGTTCATCAAACCTGAAGAAAATGTTTTGAACAATTTAGGCTCCGTTAGTAACGTTTCCAGACCCCTACAGTTTGCAGATTACTTAAATTTTATACAGATAAGGTCCAAATTTGGCGCATCACAATTAATTTGAGTGAAAGTGGTTAGCACGTTGACTACTAAGCAATGGTCACGAGTTCAATACTCAGACGAGGCAACATCAATTTTTCTGATATGTATTAATTTTTCTTTATAATAATGCATATCACGGCATATCGTCGGCGAAGTAAAATAATTATAAATTGGCTATGCTAGCCGCCTGGCGGATGTCTACCAGCGAGTTTGTAGGGTAAACTGCATAATCGTTGATTGATAATCGTATCAGGGAGTATCAGCTAGTATGCTATCGGACGCGTCCACAGGTTGCGGATAGTGGAATATCCAGTAGATATGCTGGATAGCTGCGAATAATACCAAATAAGCAGTCGCGGACAATACCAGCGGTTCTGAGGGGAGAGTCTCGGACTAAATATCCGAGTGCCAGAGATTCTTAGAGCGCCATGGCGAGTAGGTGGCGCCAACAAATAACCACCCAACAATAAAGAAGTGTCTGGTATGCTTTAACCGGCAGCCCCGGTACCAGACTCGGATGCGATTGGCCAATAACCAGTCCATCTTAAACAAAATTTATTACAAACGAAACCACATTTTGTGGCCCTTTGTTCCACACTGGAACCATAGGAATTAATATATATATATATATATGCTAGCTTCAAACTAACTCGCCTAAATAACACCAGAACCGCTGCAATACTTTTCTAAAAATAATCATAACGTGCAATTGCAGTGTTGCCAGATCCGAAGCTTTACTATCACACTAACCATCTGTCTTATCTACTGCTATCCATTTCCGAAGGAAGTACACATTTAATATAGGCATTAATTACCTCAGTGTTACTTCTCTTAAAAAAAAAAAATAAGCTCATTCTATTTCAATTCAGTTTAGTCCTGAAGAGGTAGAGAGGATTACAGGGTCTTAAGAGCAAAGACTCCCACGAAAACCCCTGACTGTGTGTGAGCACACAAACAAAACAGTCTTAACAAGACTCTCACAAAGAAAACAAAAAATTTAATAATATTCAATCAGTAGTATGCCAGCTTTAAGAAAGTACGTTTGTCTCGCTTTGTTTTATGAAAATGGTACACTCTAAATATTTAGCAACAAATTAAAAATTTTATATGGGCAACTAATTTTTCAATTACAGATAATTATATTTATATTCAATATGTCACACATTTATTCTGAAATATAATTAAGTTAAAAATAAGTATTTCGACCATATACTATGCCTAGATTTTTTCAGTACAAAAGCAACAATACATACTCATTTTGAAAAGTTCTCTACTTGGGTGTCTTTGCTTTAGAGCCATATAGCCAAACTGAGTTCTTAGGTTCTCAATATGTGAAATAATGGTTAAGGGTTCAATAAAAATACGGACAAATGTATCGAGGAAAGAAACTCTGCAAACAATTCCATGAGGGATTTGGCGTAATAGCAAGTTGTCGTTTTGGTTAAATTCATTGACAAATTCGTTATTCTTAATTATAGATCGTTAAGTTTGGCTGCACTTTATGGTTCCTGGCGAAGAAATCTTAGGGTTTCTATTAATAAAACATATCAAGGCTAAATAGCTTAATAGTTTTAGTTAAATTCATTTAGAAATTCGGGAGCCTTTATTATAGATCATTAAGTTTGTCTTCACACTTAATGGTTCCTGGAGAAGAAATCTTAGGTTGTCTCTTAATAAAACATATCAAGGCTTAATAGCATTGCTGAATTTCCACCATTTGTTAATGTTTCAACTAATTTCACACTTTAAGTCATTATGATAAAATCAGAAAACCAGACGTTAATATAATAACCATAAAAGGTTTGTTTTGATTAAATTTGAATCATGGTCACAGATTGTTATAAAAGCCGCCTTTGCCAAATAGCAAAAACGTAACAGAAAAAATCCATTACACTGCCAGTACATTTGAGCGCACATTCACACATACAATTATACTTTAAATAAATCGATATTAAGTAAAAACGAATTTTGTATTAAAGAAAAACGCTTGAAAAGTCATTTAAACCCCTGACCATGAATGCAAATACGAGTATTTATTTTATTTATTTATATTTTAATTTTTTTTGTTTTTAATTTTAAAAATAATGTTAAAAGAGCAAATAAATACAAAAAAATGGTCAACAAAAAAGTAAAACAATTAAATAATATTAAACATGGAAAAAGCAACATAAAGTAAATACAATTAAACTAATTGTTGTGCTGAAGTGAGTATTGAAGCATTCGAGTGTTATATAGTAAACAGTGGGGTCGTTTAAGAGTAAATTGAAAATAAAATGTATTTAATTAATATTGTTTTTTTTTAACAATAACAATAACATTTATAAAATAACTTTTATAAAATAATATTTTCATGTTGGGTGCCCCGGTAGACTGGTAGGGAGTGCGCTAGAGTATAAATATAGGGATTGGGAGTTTGTTTCTCTCCAGAAACCGTGGGTGTTTTGCCGCAACTAGTGAAGTTCTGAGTTACTATATTCGGTAAATTAAGTTGGAATATAATTTGTAATTGTATTGTAACATCAAATAAATAAATAAATAAATATTTTCATTATGAACAATTTTCACAATACCTTTTTCGAGTTTTAAAAATGAGTAGCTTCAACCCACTCCAGTTAATCTATCAAAAAAGCTCTTTGACCACCCCTGGAATAATTGAGGATAACATCAAGGTAAAAGGCCACCCCTTCAAAAAGGTAGAAATCAAAGATTACCAAAGTTTCCCACCACTATACCAGATGCACGAAATTATGGCATTGTTTCTAAGCTACGACAGATGGCATTTCATTCCCATTCTACTTAGTTGTATCGAGACATCAACAAATTAGCGAAACTAACATAAGGCAAAATAACAACAGACCTAATCTCACCGTAACCAGCTCCTTTGGCACACGAAAAAGGAAGACGTGAAAACAGCTGCGACAAATCGTGTAAGATAGAGTTGCTTATGGGGAAGCCATATACTTCCAAAGAGGTAATGGCAAAAATATAACTACATGCATACATCCACCGAGGTTTTGTATCAATCAGGCTGGTTTATTCGCATAGAGCAACGAATTAGGAATAGCTGACAAGAAAAAGCCTAGGGGTCAAATGGCACGATTTCGCTGGCTAGTACTCACGTACCTCCACGTGAGATGACTTGTAGTTTTATTTGAAATCAAGACAAAACATACTTCACTATAAAAAAAATTATTCTTTACCTTTCATCTCTTTTTATTGCTGTGTCGCACCATCTGTTCTTAAAATTTTACTTATCGGTTTCTAAAGTTCACTGATCCCAAAAAATTCCAGTTACATGAGGAGTTCAGTTTTATAACAATTTTTTATTACCTTGCAAAATCTGATTTACGGTGGACCTGAAAAAGTTGAACAAAATGTAAATGTCGACTGAAAATTTAAACAGAACTAAAATTAAAAAGTAAACTTTTTAATTTTATTTTTTATTTTTGTTCAGACTTTAAACTTGTGCAAATATTAAACATCTCTAGGGCAGTATTTATTGAAAAATTTAGTTGTTTCTTACTCTTTAGGATAATTTTCGTTCGCATTTAATAAGCAGTTTTAGCCATGATATAATAATAGAAGGTAATTCCATTCTCTCTTTTTGTCGCCATATTAACGTTCTGACGTTTGCGGGAATTATTTAAATTTGTGCTTTGTGAAATCTCATTTTGCTGTTTTTCCTTTATTTTAAATTTTAAAAATTAAAAAAAGAAACAAGCCTTAAGTTTATGTGTCTAAATAAACAAACGAAAATGGTTTTAGGTGACAAAGAAAAAGTTGTTTGTCCTTTTCCATACGGTAGTAATACACTTTTGCAGGAATTCACAAATAAGATTTTTTAAATTCCCTGTATCTGACAAGTGTCTAAGTTCCCATTTTCTTTTTAAATACAACTTATAAAAGGCACACCTTTTATGTTTATTTCAGAAATTATTTTTCTTAACTTAGATGGAAAGCTCATCTTTGAAGAGTATCAAGAAAAATTGAAAATTGCACAATTATAGGAATTTAAGATTAATAAATTTGGTTAATTTTATTGTGAATAAGGGGACCAAATAACTCTATGCAAAACTGCTCAAAAGCAAAAATGAAAAATAACCCAAGAAATGCGCACACAGAATTTGGTAATAATCAAGTATGTTCTGTAATCCGAAACCGAGTGAAATTGAATCCGAATGAAATTTTAAATTGTCATAACTTTTAAATCCTTCAACATTTTGATATTATATTTTATACAATTGATTAAAGACCGTTCACATAACTTCCTTGATTGCTAATGTTTTAAAATAATAGTCGCAGCTAAGTTATATTTTTCTTAAAAAATTTATTCGATTTCAATTTAACTCGGTTTCGGATTACAGAACATACCCGATTATATATTAAAAGTAACCCAAAATATTGAAAGCTTATTGTCGTTTTTGAAAAAAATTCTTATGAACAATTAACAAAAATGTTTTAATTAACTATCACTATATTTAAGCGATTTTATATTCACCCTTATTCTATTTGGCGACGGCGTCATCATCACCACCTTTAAGCCGACATCTTTTTATATTAATGTCAACAACAATTTGATTATAATTTTATATTCTGTAATGCTCTTATGACGATGTGGACGGCTTATCGATAACACTGTTCTCTAGAAAAATATTCTTTTAAACAAATTTAATATTGTGGAATGTTTTAAAGTGCTTAATAAGAATCTGTTTTAAGTGTTTCTATCACGTCGAAATTTTCAATTTCTTCAACTAATTTTCCGAATTGGTTTAAACTTGTTATTTAAATCTTCTTCATTTTGAATTTTGTTGGTACCTAATTCGTTTATAAAAGCCAAAACGATGAAATCGTCGTCGATACTACAAAATTTCAACGTCACGTATTCTTACAAAACACCAAATACCAATACCAACTTAATTAAGTGAAACCTCGTCGTATTGTGGTTCGACTACGCCAAATGGAATAGAGGTGATTATCAAGAAATTCATCAATAAGAGTGTAAAAACAACGGTTTAAGTCCTAAAAACTAGCTAAGTAGTACCGTTGTTTACCTTAAACTATAGAATTGTTAACATTAAAGATTTATTGGAATTAAAAATAATTAAAAAAGTATTAATGCCCTTACTGTCACTATTGACCTTTTTATATTTTTTGGCCAAATTTCCATTTTTCCAATTTTTTATTTTTTACGGTAATTATTAATTAGGCGATTTTTTATTTTATATCGATTTTTCATAAGGTCAATTAGCATGCAGCTTAAACCAGGTTCTAGTATAATTGTTTTATTTCTCAATACAGAAGAGTATACATATATAAGAGTGATTTTTTAAGAGCTGGAGAACTTTTTTTTAAAAAAAACGCATAAAATTTGCAAAATCTCATCGGTTCTTTATTTGAAACGTTAGATTGGTCCATGACATTTACTTTTTGAAGATAATTTCATTTAAATGTTGACCGCGGCTGCGTCTTAGGTGGTCCATTCGGAAAGTCCAATTTTGGGCAACTTTTTCGAGCATTTCGGCCGGAATAGCCCGAATTTCTTCGGAAATGTTGTCTTCCAAAGCTGGAATAGTTGCTGGCTTATTTCTGTAGACTTTAGACTTGACGTAGCCCCACAAAAAATAGTCTAAAGGCGTCAAATCGCATGATCTTGGTGGCCAACTTACCGGTCCATTTCTTGAGATGAATTGTTCTCCGAAGTTTTCCCTCAAAATGGCCATAGAATCGCGAGCTGTGTGGCATGTAGCGCCATCTTGTTGAAACCACATATCAACCAAGTTCAGTTGTTCCATTTTTGGCAACAAAAAGTTTGTTAGCATCGAACGATAGCGATCGCCATTCACCGTAACGTTGCGTCCAACAGCATCTTTGAAAAAATACGGTCCAATGATTCCACCAGCGTACAAACCACACCAAACAGTGCATTTTTCGGGATGCATGGGCAGTTCTTGAACGGCTTCTGGTTGCTCTTCACTCCAAATGCGGCAATTTTGCTTATTTACGTAGCCATTCAACCAGAAATGAGCCTCATCGCTGAACAAAATTTGTCACATTTGAACATTTCGAACCGAACACTGATTTTGGTAATAAAATTCAATGATTTGCAAGCGTTGCTCGTTAGTAAGTCTATTCATGATGAAATGTCAAAGCATACTGAGCATCTTTCTCTTTGGCACCATGTCTGAAATCTCACGTGATCTGTCAAATACTAATGCATGAAAATCCTAACCTCAAAAAAATCACCCATTATAAGAGTTTAACGAAATCATAATCTATAACAAGATTTATTCCTCATAAGTTTCATTACACACTGTGTAATGTTTTAAGTCATGGCAAAATAACCATATACGGACACCACTACGTCATAAAAGACCAAAAAAAAAGACCCCTGTCTCCCAGTTTTGCCCAAAGTCCTCCAGGTTTTTTTTATGGGCCCTCAAAGATGTGGGTCCTCGATGTCATTTTTGCAAAAAAATGATCATTTCCTCAAGCTCATATTTTGCAAACCGTTTGAAATTTTGATATACATATATATCTCAGAGGTAAAGTTCTAGCTCTTGTCATAAAGAACAAAAATTGTGAACATATAAAATCAAAGGTATGATTCTTAACACCGTTTAGGTAGCGCTTAGGTAGCCGCAAGAGGGAAAAATTTCCCGAAAAATTTTTAGCTACCTAAGCGCTACCTAAACGGTGTTAAGAATCATTCCTAGGAAGTTCATATGGTCTAGAAAGTTGTTTATTGAGATCTTAGGTTCATTTTTCTAGTTGATTGTTTCCTTGAATTTTGAACGGTTTGCTACCTATGGACCTGAACAGGGGAAAAAGGTAAGCAAAATTGAATTTTTTAAAGTTTTTTGCGCTTTTGACCTTGAAGATTAA
Source organism: Phasia obesa (assembly GCA_949628195.1). Classification (NCBI taxonomy): domain Eukaryota; kingdom Metazoa; phylum Arthropoda; class Insecta; order Diptera; family Tachinidae; genus Phasia; species Phasia obesa. The sequence goes on from OX451217.1 coordinate 51,927,250, forward strand.
GTTTTTTTGATTTTATATGTTCACAATTTTTGTTCTTTATGACAAGAGCTACAACTTTGCCTCAAAGAGTATATCAAAATTCCAAACGGTTTGCAAAATATGAGCTTCAGTAAATGATCATTTTTTTTTTCAAAAAATGACATCGAGGCCCCACATCTTTGAGGGCCCATAAAAAAAAAACCTGGAGGACTTTGGGCAAAACTGGGAGACTGGGGTCTTTTTTTTTGGTCTTTTATCACGTAGTAGTGTCCGTATATGGTTATTTTTTTCCGTGTTGCACTGTGTTATTAAACCAAAGTACGTTTTTATTTTATGTTATTTATATAAATTACACATTTTTTTTAAAATAATTTCCAAAATAATTATTACTCGTTTCTATTAGTGGCAACGCTTTTTTTGATGTTTACATAAAAACATACTTCAATAATTCCGGCAAACTTCAAACATTTTTGAAATGGAACTACCTTGTATTATATCATGGTTTTACCCAATTAAAGGGAAAATAATGTCTCTCTCTTGAAATAACAACCTTTCTCTAAGATTATTCTGTTTTCTTTATTATTGGCTCTTCTTCAACTTTCATCTATAATTTAAAGTTCCTTTTAATTGGAGCTTTTAAAAAGCCAAATTCGTACTCTAAGAAGATTTATATTTTTAAATGACTTTTAAAAGTAAACAAGACGAAGAAGAAGAAAAACAAATACCATTCAACTTAAAATCGCAAACAAAACACAAAAAGGTTAAATAAACCACAAATTATTCTCTTAGTAAAACAGCATTTACATTGTCAAGCAAAAACAAAAAAAAAAAAAAAAAAGAAACGAAAAGTGCATAAAGTTTAAGAATCAGTTTAAATAACAGGCCATCAAACTGTTTGTGGTTTTAAAACACAAATAGCACTCATCTGTTAAGGCTTTTGCTTCAAATCCATTACAAGGACAGTGATGACATTTGACCAGACATTAAACAAATATGTTTCTGCTTCTGTTTTGCTATTTGTTCAATGTTCTGTTTAAATGCGAAGAAAAAATACTTTTTGCCAAAAAAAAAAATGATGATTAAAGTCAATCACCAAATTGGGACACGGAAATATCGTGAATATACGAATAATTATCATGTTAATTTATGAAATTATTATTAATTCAATACACTTTAATACAATTAACTTTAACAAGACCGTCTTTTTACATTAAAAATTTTGGGAAAATTTTGTTACTACCCTGCAAAAAAAGACATGATGAAACACTAGCATATTCATGAGTGCTACTACTCTTGGACTGGTTCCCATTTAGGTGAAAAATGCATGATTTTAACAAATGCATGATTTTCACATTTAAATAAGGTGGCTGTCATTTAAATGAGTGCTTAGGACTAATGAAAGTTCGAAGATTTGGATGCGTTCTTAATTTATGTATATATGCTTATATGTAAATAAAAAATTAAAAAAACATGTACATATGTACACAAGATTTACTAGCAAAATTGAATGCATTTTCAAGTACTCCAAAACATATAATTTTATTAGAGTTAGGGGTTAAATTAAAAATGAATTGAAGCAAATAAGTGCTAAGGAAATCATGAAATCACCATTTCCTTATGAAAGCATTCATTATTTTTTTGCTGTGTACACGCAAAGAAAAATCATGGTTATGGTATGGTCACAGGAATCACATTACGTTCTCTGTAACAATGTATGGTTGCGATGAAAAAAATTTTAGTAATCGTTATGGAATATGAAAAACTAAATTTTCGGAATTGTCATCTGTCTGTCTGGCTGTGTTCGTAAGAACTACTGGATGAGTTTTAATACAATTTTGTGGGAAGGTACGTTAGTACCTCGGTTTATATATAACACACACAGTTTGTACACAATTTTGCAGCAACTTTTATTTTTGTTAACGGAAAATTTTAGACACTATTTACAGAACTTTACAATTACACAATTTTATATAAAGTATTAAAAATAATTAAATAGTTATGGGTGTTTCCATAGAAAAATTGATTTTGACGTACACGTGCTTATCTTTTGAACAGCGAGAAACAGATACTAAGCTCCATTACTATAATTTTCCAATAGTTAAAGTTAGGATTTTATCGGAGAGATAAGTAGGTTTTCGTTATTATATGTGAACTACAAGTAACCCTTAACTCTCGCCTACTTTACAGGCAAGTTATAGTAACTTGCGTTATCCTGGTTATTATAACAAAAAAAAAAAAATACTTATCGCTCCGATAACATCCTAACTTAAAATCTTACACTTCTAAAGTTGTTTATTGAACGTAGTACAGAACCCTGCACAGTGGTTTGAAAACGATTTATTGTGGACATAATTCGGTATCTCATGAACCACTAAATATATATGAATTTAATTTCACAGAGGCAAAGCAGAGGTGTTTTTGATTGGAGCTGCGGCCCCTAGGGTAGAGTAGTCCTTCTGGGTAAGCTCCCAAAATTGGATACCTCGGGTATATAACATTTTGGAAATGACATAAAAAGTTTAGTTTTAACTCAGATGTCTATATAATTTTTTAAATTTAGTTAGACTTGAAAATATCTATAAAAAATATGCTTACATGTGAGGTTATCTCTATAAGTTTGGGAGAAAATTGGCACACAATTTTTTTTAATTTTGGCCGACCTTAACTTTTTTTATTTTTGGCGTGGTATACTTATTAATGATTGGATTATTATTTTGAGACATTGGCTATATTCTTCATAAAGTTTAGAATAAATTACTTTCAAGTTTTGTTACGATAACGCTTTTCGCTAAAATGTTGCAAGCCTCTGAATTGGGATAATGTAAAAAATACCGTTTTTTTTTAGGATTTTCCCCAAAAAGGTGGTTTTCCGTTTTTTGCTTAAGTAATTTAAACTTACTTCGGTATTAGTAAATTTAAGAACTTTCTTAAGACAACCTACATCAAATGCGAATAAAAGAAAAATTAGATCAAAAATCATAACGGTTCTCCCTCCAGCCCTACCCCAACATAGCCAATTATGAAACGAAATTTTTAAATTATTGTTAAATTTCTCGGAATGCAACGCACCGATTAAAAAAACGTAAACGGATTTTTAAAGCCTTAACTGTTAATAAAGGCAGGGTAGCCATTTTTGTAAAAAAAACTATTTTTTGGGATATTTTTCCCCGTTCCGGGAATTCATTTGTTAAAATAAAAAATAAAAAAATTTCTTTTATTTCTTTTATCTATATAATTTCAAAATGTTGTAAGAATAACTCGATCTGTTTAGATATTGTGGCAATTCCTTTGAGGTAAATATCGTTTAAATATCGTAAAAATAGAGCGCAAACAAGATTCCTCTGATACCACTTACATGTACATATATCAAGCATATATTTAAGCTACAGAAGATTCATAAACCTCGCCTCCTCATGATTTTTTTCTTCTCATTCTGTATGTAAAAATCAAAAATGTGTATAATACAAACCATCAAAGAAGCCCCCTGGCCTCCTCCCTCACCAGGAAAAAGAGAATAACATCATAGTTAAAGATCAGGCAGCTCCTACCCCCTGGGAAGGGGAAAAAAGGTACAAATCAAAGATTAGCAAGGTTTTCCGGCACTACACCAAATACCCGGAGGGCTTTGATGTAGGCAATGGCAGATGGCAGACCGATTATCCTAGGATCTGCTATAGTGGAGCAATTGTCTGGATCAGCAAGCGATTATCGAAACTGGCACAATAAAAAATAATAAACGAAAATAAATAGAATATGCTCCCAAGAGGGGGAAAGGAAAAAAAATTTATAATATAAATTGTACTTATAAATTTGTACTTATATATAGCAAAGCGCCCTCCTTCGCACATATTACTTATTAGCACTATAATATGGGTTCCTCGGTGGGCTAATAGGTAGTGTGCTAGTCTATCAGTCCGGGGTTGTAGGTTCGATTCCCACCAAAGGCTCTGGAATGGTTAACTGCATTAGTGAAAGGTCACGGGCTATCAAAAAAAAAAAAAAAAATATATATATATATATATATATATATATATATATATATATATATATATATATATATATATATATATATATATATATATATATATATATATATATATATATATATATATATCTGGCCAAGTTAAAAATTGAGGTAAGACGATACGAAGACTGTGTCTGGAAAGAGGGTAACATGAAAAGGCTTTGGACCACGACCAGACACATATTGTATGAAGATGCTGTGGAGACCTTAGCCTTAAGCTAATGTGATGAGGGCGAATGTCGCCATGTATCAATTAAAAGGCTAGTGACAGTACGAGACTCAATGAAAGTAAGGTATTCGTATATTTTCAGTCGGATGCCAGAAATCATTGAGTAACGAAAGGGCTCCAAAGTTAGTGGTCTGGTCTGCTTCGGTATCCCCCTATAAAATAACAATAGTGCTATATCTATGAATTTAAGTGAAAATAAAGTTATTATTCACAACTTTAAACTAATTGATTAAAAATCAATTATTACAATGTGCAATCGCAGAGTTGCCAAAAATTATATTTTTCTTTCCGTTTAATTTATATAATTTATTTCAACTTTATAATGAAAATAATAATAAAGGGTTTTATAAACAAACCCCTGTATTGTTCCTCGTATTGTTAAAAGGTGTCTGTCGATTCGAATAGGCCAGGTTTACTTGTCCGATCCTTAAGTGAGTTAAATTAACTGAAATCTATAAAAAATGCCAAAATAAGTGAATTTGTTTCAAACAGCAGACGTTTGGTATTATCTGGTTAGGAGAATAGGATTTTTTTTTTAATATTTTCGCATTAAGCCTAGTATTCCGTTCGAATTTTCGAAAAATGCTGCGCAACATTTATTAAATCACAAGGAAAATTTGACATTTTAAATGTGGTGTTGATCTCGCGATTTGGAAGAATTTTACGAATTTATTTTTTTTAAGTATAACACATTTTTTTACAAATGCTGTTGTTTAAAAAATTCCACCTGAAATAATGCCCATTTGCTTTATTTCAAAGCTTTGATAAAATGTTGCCAGAAATGTTTTTCCACAGTAAACAGAGTACTACCTCTGCAACATTTATTCACGACTTTTTTATACATATAATATATGTAGTTCGACAGCATTCCGCATGAAAAACTGAACATAGTACCAGGCTTAAAAAAAATAATACTGAGATGAAGAATTTCCTGGAGAAAAAAAACGATAGAAAACAAAAATTAGTTTTGATTTTTAAACTGGTTAAAAAATTTAAAGTTAAAATTTGACACCATAACGATCTTTTGTGAATTATATATTAATTTTAGGATTTTTTTATTTAAACAATTCTACAAAAAAAAAAAGTAGAAGATGGCAAAATCACGCAAATGCACCATATTAGGTTATGCTTTACAAACACGGTGACTCAAGTTACAAATTATTTCTTCTGTATGGAAAGCCCTATAAACAAAACCAGTAGCATCTATTGAAGGCCGCTATAGTCAATAGATTTTCTAGTAGCAAATTAATAGTTACCACAATTGTATGCGCGTAAGATGGGATAGAACCTAGCTATTTCATTGTATATATGTACATATTTTCATATTCATTTTATATGTATGTGTGTGTGTGTGTGTGTGTGTGTGTAAATTGGATAGTTAATATTATACACAAATACATTTCGTGTACAAATACGGTTACGTGCGTTACATTAGTTTAACTGCGGGATCTGTTTTTCATGTCGATGAGTATGGATTGACCAGACCATGGTAAAACCGTTATTCATACATTTTTGTTTTTCAATTCAATTATTTAGTTATTGTAATCTGCAACTACTGCATGCTGTTATGCAGTAACAGCAACGAGAACAGACTCATTGCTCTGCTGATGGCTTTCAAGTTGTTTTACTTAATTTTAGTGCCTGGAAAATTTCATTCATATTTCGTTATTGGGAATTCTCTTTTCCTAGTTTTATTTTTTTTTTTAAATCAGCTTTGTTTCTCTAGCAGAAAATTTAATTTCGTAAAATTTAAATACGAATGAAAATGAAATTTTTGCTTTTTTACATACAATTAGTTGGTGGTAGCAACTTACTGATCTGTTTTATCTACCATAATCTTCGTTTGCTTATTCATTTGATTTTAAACGAGTATTCCAAATATAAAATTTAATTTTTGATGCAATTAAATGAACTTTTTAAGGAGAATGGCACCCAGAAGCTTTTTAGTCATCGCGGGTGTATGCAAAATTAAATCCGTCTTAAATTATTTACTTTTAATCAGATCTTAAAATTCCGGCGGTAGTTCTAGTCGATATCTACAAAAACCTTTGCTTAACATGAGGTTATATGTTATAGTTTAGGAAATATTAGACTTTTATTATAACTTTTCAATAGCTAAAGTTAGAATTTTGTCGGAGAGATAAGTCATTTTTCGTTATTTATTTATTGTATCTTCAATGTCTTTGAATTAACACTACCCTATAAGCAACTCAACTAACTTTTAATGGACTTTAAGCAAACTACTTTAAAAAAAAACTTGCTGTGCCCGCCACTTCGTCAGCGTCTTTCAATACTTTGTTCGATTTTGTTTTGAAAGCAATCCACACCAAAGACCCTTACGATTTTGTTTGTTTTTTTTTTAAGAGAAGTAACACTCAGGCAATTAATGCCTACATTAACTGTGTTACTTCCTTTGGAAAGGGATATTAGTAGATAAGACAAATGTTTAGTTGGATAATAAAGGTTCTCAAGCGCTTCTTGTGTTCTTTAGGCGAATTATTTTGAAGCTAGCATAGCCAATTTATAATTATTTTACTTCGCCGGCTAATTAATGCTATGTGGTAATACCGGCGTTTTTAGATCCGCCTGAAGATATGCTACTTATCAGTTTATGTATTTTTTTACTTTATAAAAAGAAAAGTATTCATATCCGGTTAGTTCAACTGCGGATTTTCACTACTTTTTCTCTACTTTTTAAGATATTTTTGCGGAAAAAAGTATCCTATATTAGGACCAGGATACTTAAGTATCTCCTCACAATATTTTGTTAAAATCCATCTAGTAGTTTTTACGTGCTGTGGACGTATACAAAAGCAGGTAGACAGACAGACGGATATGAGTTACTATTATATTATCAGACATATTCCACAATAACAACAGAGTACTACTTCTGCAGCATAATTATTTTTTTATTTTTCTTTCTGATTTTTTATACCCCTTTTATCTGTGCGCAGCTTGACAGCAGTCCGCAAGTAAACAGAATTCAATTCAATTCAAATTAAATTAAATTTTTTAAAAAGTTTCAGGGAAAAAAAATTGAAAAAAATTTAATTAAACTTAAAATGAATCTCAGCAACCTGAGTAGATGCCTTAGTAAACGAGAACTGTAATTATCTCTACAACGAATAAGGGAAACAAACATGATTTTTTTGTTTGTATTTTGATGCAATACATACAGCTACCAAAAAAATATGGTTTACACTCCAATAGTCGTAGTTCTTCGGTAATGGCATTTTATACATCAATTACACACCCAATAACACGTCTTATTTTTACAACGCAAATATTAATACACTCACATTTAAGAGGTAAAAAACATTGAGTAAAAGCCATCAATCTGTTAAGCGTATAAATGTTATTTCTCTTCTAAAAAAAAAAACAAAAAAAATTTAATTTAAAGCTTGTGTATTAATTCTCATTAAAAACATTTTGGTTGATCATAAATATAGGATATTAAATTATACGATGTACGAATTTGAGCTCATAAATCTGTATTAGTTTTTATCCCTTTAAAGATCTTATGACTTAAAAAAATGGTTTTAAACAGTTGCCGAACAAGGGTTAACATTTTTTTTCTATATTTGATTTATTTTATCGTCAATCTATTTGAGCTAACACTAAGTACTCATATCCTAAGTATCAAGCCAAAGCTAGACAAAAATAATATTGGTTTCACGGTTGCTGCAATCATTTGCAGGTTATCCCTCTGATGTACGACCCAGAAAAGAAATATCCCTTCTTTTTATTCTAAAGTAACCAGGTTCATTTTTTATGTTACGTGCCAGAGGTTTTGGATGAGTTTCAAATTTCTTCAATATGTTACTGCATGTTTTGCTATTTCTGCCTGTTTTTTTTTTTTTTTTTTTGAAAGAGAAGTAACTCTCAAGCAATTAATGCCGATATTAACTGTGTTACATCCTTTGGAAAGGGATAGGAGTATATAAGACAGCTGGTTAGTGTTATTGTGGAACAAGATTAACGTGAGTACCTGCCTAGTTGGTCTAATCTCACGGTGGTCTTACCATTGTGTAGTATAACAACACTTTACGGCCACCAATCGCAATTTGTGTGTGATATAGTCACAATGAGTAGCAATTTATATAATATGGCAAACCTTAGCCAAGGCAAGCCTAGATTCCATATTATAGCCTCTTGCTTAGGGGTTTGGAGACTATCCAAACTCCGTCTGTTGAGAGTGCAACAGCACACTTGATCGACCGTGCACCATTTCGATCTTAAAACCACAACCACCACGTGTACCCCCGAAGGGGACCTCACCAATAACCGGTCACAGAGAGGATAGGCTCTCTGTGGGGCTACCGATTCCCGTGGTACCAGTCCTTTGGGCACTGGTCGGGCCTCGAAGAGAACCTGTATGTTTTAACACACAGACCTTTTTTTTCAAAATTAGATTCTGGGAACCCTAGCTTCTGGTGCCCCTATTTTCCCCGAGAGAATCGCGTCAAAGCATTTGCCATTCCTGCAGTGACAATTGGAACCCCCGGGGGTATGATTAGTGTTATAGTAAAACCCCACTTATGGCAACACTGCAATTGCACTTTATGATTATATTTGAACAGGGTTGCAGCGCCTCTGGTGTTATGTAGGCGTATTAGTTTTGAAGCTATCATAGCCAATTTATAATTAATTTACTTCGCCGGCGATTTAATGCTATGTGATAATACCGGCGAAGGAGGGCACTGTGATATGCCTTATTATAAAAAGAAATTAATGGATACCAGAAAAATTGATGCTGCCACGGCTGGTTATTGAACTCATGAGTATGCTTTAGTAGTCAACGTGCTAACTACTTGACCTACAGCACCTTATCTGCTTTAATTGATGACACGTTTAGATCTTTGTTGATATTAGAGTTTCTTATATGCTAGGGAGCATTCGTAGAATCTTATTTTGGCACCTTTGCATTTTTTTAATATTGCTAGCTGAAGCAGTGCCCCATAATTGAATCCCATAACACCAAATTGGTTTCAGGATCGACTAGTATTTTTCCAAACTGCGTAAACTTGTAAATATTACAATGCTACTTGGGCGCTTTCATTATTACTTAAAAAAGTTGTGTCATCAGCAAATGTTGATGCGTGGACTCGGGTGCTATATCTGGCATATCTGATGAATGCAGAAAATATGAAAAAGGTCCCAAAATACTACCTTGGGGAAGTCCGGCTTTAATTAGCTAAGGCGAGCTTAAAACATCTATTTCTTTTAGTATAATCTTACGATCAGTTAATTAATTTTTTAAGAGCTTATAGAAATTGTCGAGTAAGTTCAGCCAAGGTTCGGAATACCTGCTTAGAAAGAATAATTTTTTAGGCTATACACATATAGACCTATAAAATCAACTTTAAACTTGCTATCGAAAGATCATTCAACTACTATTGTTTCAATATAGAACCCCAAGAAATCGCATAACTTTAGCGATGACAAACACCCGCAAAAGTGCTTTCGAAAGTTCGGTCTAATTTCTTAAATTAACTGCCCAACATGCAGCAAAAATCTGTAGGTTCATCTAATGTTTTTTTTGCAAATGTCGACCGGCTCTTGACAAAAAAACGAAGAATTCTAAGAGAGTGGCAATTACTCAGATCTTCCTAACTTAAAAACAACCAAAAGGTTGCAGGATTGCTGAAGAATATCAAATGTTAAAAAAATATCCTGGAAGACTTTATCTATTAATTCATTATGACTTGCATGTAGAAACTGTAGAAGGCCCGTCTTGTTGGCCTTTGAGAAAGATTTTTTCGTTTTGATGTGGCATATGTAGCAGAGTTGCCACCCTAGGATTTGAATTTCGTAATATTGAAAATAACTAATCTAAACCCCAAGCAACTCCCTCCCTGGCTTTGATTAATCTAGTAACAAGATGTTATTTGAGTTGCCCTGTATAGCACTAATGATAATTATTTTAATTTTGAATGCCTTTTAACGTCCCCTAGAAAAGACATACGATCTTTTTTGCTTACTTGGCTGTTTTCATGCTATTATTTTTCTAATACTAATAGTACCTCCCTAATATTAACCATCTTTATATTTATATGAATGTATGTGTTTAAAAACGCAGATATGTGCACTTGCTGATCTGGGTATGTGTGAATAACTGCTTGTTGCATGTTTACGTATTACTGTTAAACTTTGCAAGCAGCAAATTTAGGAAATTTTTACAACACAACAAATATTGCAAAGGAGATATAAGATTTATGTGTATCAGTTTTAAATTTTAGTTTAAGATAAAAAAAAACAAGCGAAAACAGACAACTCTGAACAAAGAAATTGGTGCAACTTGTAAATATATTAAGCTAGTCTGGTAATTGTTTTCATACTACCAGGTGGTTCATATTGTAAATGTGATTTAATTTTTTTTAATAACATCAATATCGTTGTGCTCGACGTCTATGTTGTATAAAATTACAGAATAAATTTGCAACAACCAAGCTGGAGCGATACACACCTTAAGAACGTGGAATTATTGTTACTAATCATGTGATTTTTTTTTCGGACTCAGAGGAGAGTATTTGAAAACTGAGGGCTTTCTGAAAACTCGTGCTTACCACAGTTAGCTACAGCTCTTGTATTTCGAGATCATTTGACCGAAATAATTCAACATCTTCGAAAAAACCTTGGGTAAAATAGAATTAATTTTTCGTACCCAAAGGGTAAACACGTAACCTTATTGTGTTTGCTAATATCTGTTCGCCGGTAAAGCTGTTAGACCCATTTATCTCGGAAGCTGTAAAGGGTAGACCTCTAAAAATTTCACAATTTCAACCTTTATTTAGTAAAATGCTTAAAGCTTAGGTAGAAAAAAATATTTGATCGATTTTTCGTGGTTACGATTTTGAAAAAATTTAGTTGATTATAATCTAAAAAAAAATTGCCTACACTCAACTTTACCATACTTCATGGAAACAGATATTTTTACACGATATATTACATAAAGAATAACAATTCAAAGTATATTCGAATCAAAAAAGAGTTATTTTTGGTTTTGGGTGTCAACTAAACTACCCCTTGCCCCCTCCCGATTATTCCCGAAAACTATATATCTCTTTATCCCCATATATCAAAGGCATATACTGAATTTCAGGCTAGAGCCTCTACAAAAATAGTGGCTTCAGGAGACCTCAAAACGTAAAAATCGGTTAAAATCCCGACATCGATTTTTTTCATGATCAGTACACTTTATCTATAATACGTATGGTAAAGTAAATAAAAAATATTCAGAAAAAAATACTATTTGTGTGTAGATTTTGGAACGGCAACATCATTGGTCCGAACCTATTCTAAAACCATAAGGTACTAAGCACCTCAAAGGCTCTTTTCACAATGTTACACTGACTTCTAGCCAATCTAAAGGCCATAGGCGATAAGGCTGGGCTACCTGTGCATGAATTTCGATAAGTTTTGGCCATGCGACTATTTTGGGACGTGTATCGACTATCCCGTTCAATATTGATTACTGTTCGCCCTCAGCCATCCAGCTAAAAGATTCGGAGTATCAATGTCAGGCTCGTCATCCATGTTGACCCATGATCGTCATCAAGAGGACGTGCTTGAAGTTTATACAGACGGATCTAAAACGGACAATGGAGTGGGGAGAGGCGTCTTCATCCCTCGATTCCAAATAAGGATGAAGTTTAAGCTGCAAAACCATTGCAGTACCACTGCAGTAAATTTCAGCCATAAAAACAGCGGTAACCTTGCTAAGGTATAACAGGATATATATAGATATCCAGTTCTATACCGACAGCAAGGCTGCGATATACACTTTATCGGGCATTTACACAAAGTCCAGATTGGTTCGTGAATGCCGGACATCTCTAGATAAGATGGCAGACATTCCAACCTGGAACTCTTTTGCGTGCCGGGGCACGTGGGAGTTCCCGGTAATGAAATTCAGGACGAACTTGCTAGATCTGGAACCTACCTTAGGTATCAGGAGATAGATCAACTAGTTGGCGTCCCGCTAAGTTGCTGTAAAGATAACTTTCAGCAGGAACTACTGGGGGCTATGCAAACCAGATGGTCGAACGAGCCCACCCGCACTGACTAGAGGCTTCTGTGGCCTCAGTATGATTACAAGCGAACGGCAATCCTACTGAGAACCCCTCGAGGTCACGTGAGCACACAAGAGGTTGTGGTGACAGGGCACTACCTTATAGGTGTCCAAAAGGACCCAAATGTGTCAGTTTTCTCTACATAGAGCCGGCGACCTGTGCAACCTAACCTTCTAAAACCATGTGGGTCAGATCATCACCGTAAACTGAGAGAGCTACAGATCAATGACTACTATTTTCGTAGGCCTAAATTGAACGGTATAAACATAAACATGTGTGCTTAACAGGACAGCGCTCCAAGGAATGCAGTGAGCGTTGCATTGTATATTCTGCACTAACGAGTAAAAAACTAGTTATCTCACGAAGAGTTGAGATGAATTGGTCATCCATTTTGACTTTTTTTGGAACGTATAATTGAGATGGTCAATTGCCATGTTCTATCCTTACATTCAGCTCGTTCTATTTAATTTTGAAATCGACCTGCCTTAATTAAATAACAAGAAAATTACCAAATAAAAAATAAAATTTTTTACTGGTTTTACGATTTGATTTGGTACGATTCACGCACACGTCAAACGCTGTTGGTAAAAGCACCAAAGGCACTTGAAACACATAATAAATTAAGTTTTTTTAATTTCGATTTAATTTCTTAAAGCCAACCACAACACACAACAACCCACAACTTGTGTTGTCAAAAGAAACTGTACATTTGTATGGCTGAAGATGCTGCTTAAGTACAGCAGCAGTTTGTGTTTAATTTATTAATTTATTTATTCACAAACCCGCAGCTCCTTCTTTATTTACACGTAACAAAAACAAAACTAATGCATGAATTAATTTTTTTTATTTCATTTTGCCTTTAGATGACATTAAATATTTTAATAGCTTAAAGTTGCATACCTCTTGTTGGGTTAGCTTAATTGTTTGAGTGACTTGTCCATTTGCAGGCAATACAATTATTAAGTATTTTTAAAGAAAATGAGGAGGTTTAGTAAATAAACATTTAATACATAAGTTAATTAGGATTAAGTATATCCTGGGCAAAAAAATTCCTAAGTTTTGTTGTCGTGAACAACTTATTTATTTGAACGCGTTATTTTTGACAAAGTGGAACGAAATATTTCTTTCTGTCTATTGGTCTGTGTTCGCATCACGTAAAACTACTGGATGAATGTTAACAAAATATTGTTGACTATTTGGCAGTAAGTAAATCATATTTGGCCATTATTTCAAAACAGCGCCATCTGTTGCGCAATCGTGTTAAAAATATCCCGCTTTAAAAGGTAAAAGGCGCCTTAAAGTATGCAGTACCTTTAAATCGGTCAAAAAAATCGGCGAATATTTTTGCGAAAAGAAAGAATATAGAATATAGGACATAAGGGAATCAGGATGCTAAGGTACCTCCTCACACCACACGGTTATTTGAGTAAAGATTTACTTACTAAGCAACCATTTTGATTAGAGTCCCATGAATGCCATTAATGCATTAAGAAAATATCTCTTAATGCTGGCTTACATATTTTGTGGACCCAGGGGAATTAGTTTAATGTTCACAGTAACTTATATATACCATTACGAATAGCTCAACAACACATTACAAACCCCTCCAGAGACACATCATAATCAAAAGCTAGCTCCCCAAATAAAATTTGTTTAAAGTTTTTTTTATAAAAAAAATCTTTTACATTTTTCTCATTGTACCTGTTTTGATTTAAGACCAATGAGCTGTAACAAAGGCTTGTATTTAACAAAATAATAAATATAAATATTTTTTTAATTAAAAAAACCCATTTCATGCGACTAAAGTCCTTGTTTTTATAAACTCAATAACACAGATGATGTTGCAGAAAAAAATTTCCTCTTTGTTTGCATCCAATTTTACCAACAAGCACAACTGAAGGACATGGCGTATGCATTTAATTATATTTTAATCATTAGTTTCGTTTTTAATGTTTGCTTTACAAAGATTTTAATGTAATTTATAATGATGTGAAAAGTTACACTCCACAGAAAGGAGAATTAAAGAGATGTTTTTTTTCGATGAAATCGGGTTTTTATGGTTCAATAACATTATAGTTTAAAAAAAAACTATACAAAAAAAAACTATAACAATGTGAACATAAAACAAAAAAATATTTAATTAAGTTAAATTATTTGTATGTACAAAGTAGTAATAGGCAGTCCCCAAGCCCGATATATGTAAATAAAAAACTTGGACAAAAATTAAACCCTGATATAATAACACAAGTCAACCTTATGAAATTATTATCAGGAGAATAACTTTAAAGGGTTAAGAACACGTGCCTAAATAGAGCGCACACAATATAAAGTGCAGTATTGTTAATGTGCCAAGCAGACCACTTGCAGTATCGGTCGCTTTTTTATAAGTCTCAAATAGCCGACTGGTATTTAAGACGCCCACTTTCGTTGAGGCTCGTGCTGAAACCAGCCTTTACTCTCGACTATAGTGACTTCAGACTATCGATCGTCCTTCTCATCATGGAGTGGCTTTTAGTTACTAGCATTTTTCTAAGGATAATGTCCTCTCCTCTCCTTTCATTTTAATCCTTATTCTAGCTAGTGCTGAACATTGACAAACTATGTACTCTACTATCTCCTCCTCAGCCAGGCACAGTCTGGCAGATGATACTTGAAGTTTTCATGACCTGTCACTGATACAGTTATCTATCTTAAGGTACACTGTAATTATATCTATACTTAATACCGAGAGTTTTTACCTTAGGAGTTTATTTAGATTTTATTACCTTAGGAGTTTATTTAGAATTGACCACATAATAGTTATGTGGTCAATATTTAATGTCAGTATCTAGTATGATGCTTTTACCTGACAGTGGTCTTACCACTGAGTGAAATTTAAATAGACTAGTGCCTTTATATTACAACAAGTGATGGATAGAATAATTAACTTTCATCTTGTGAGGTATCCGAAGTCCAACAACTTACTTAGCGACCGACAGAATCTTTTCCGTAGGGGGCGCTCTACAGGTGACTTGCTAGCTTCCCTTTCGGAAAAATGGTGTCACTCCATACATTATTTCGGCGAAAGTAAGGTGGTGGCGCTAGATATTTCCAAGGCGTTTGATAGAGTGTGAAATGATGCACTCCTTTTAAAACTCATTGAGTTTGGTATCGATGATAACTGCTCCCGATTTATATCGAATGTTCTCAGGAATCGCACTATACGAGTTCCTATAGATGGGATTTCATCAAACGAATTCAAGATTAATTCAGGGGTACCATACGGCTCTGTTCTTTCTTCTACTTTGTTTCTTATTTTTCTAAATGATCTTCTTTGTCAAACTTTCAACCAGTTGAAGGTGCTGTCGAAAAGGCAAACCATGAATGATACGCTCAATCGCGATCCACAACGTGTGATCGTGTGAATAGAGTTGATTTTAATCCCCGTAAGACTCAATGTTGCATGCTTACGCATAGGGGTATGTTCAGAGATGTTGCTTCATTTGTTATTATATGTGACATAAATATTAAGGAATCTGAAACTCTTGATGTTCTCGGTATGAAAATGCGGAGTGATGTTCGATGGACTAAACACATTTTTCAAGTCTCTAAAGAAGCTTTCAAGTGCCTCGGTTTCCTAAAATGGTGTAAAAGATACTTCACTCCATCCTATATTCTTGCTATTTATAACACCTATATCCGGCGGAAAATGGAATACTACTTTCATGCATGCGTCTATTTTGGAGCTGCTCGACCGCATACAAGCTTATTGGTAACAGTAGGGTATTCAACTCTATTGATTCACTTGAGCGTCGACGCAATGTGGGGTGTATATCACTGTTTTATCGTTACTGCAATGGTATATTATTGTCACTGAAATTTTTCAATATAGTCCATTGTGGAAGCGAAAGTGTTTATTAAGTAATGTGTGTCGCTTAACGTCCTAAAAATTGATCTTTGAACCTAGTGTTTTGTTCTTGTATTTCTTGAATGTTTTGTTGTAAGTTTTAAGGTCAAAACTGATTTTAATGAGCAAATGACATACAGACAGTCAGACAGTTAAATTTAAATGTTTATTATTGTATACTTAAACAAGACTAATAAATTAAAAAGAGAATGAAAAAAAAGTAAAAGTATAATTAAAAATAAAAGCTTTTAAGGATGTCAAAGGAGGGTTTGGGGTATAAAGCGCTTAAATAATAATGGAATTATTGTTTTTTAATAGCGAAAGGTAGATGTTTCAATGTTACGTGTAAGATATCAATGGTATTTTTGTTTTATAAATTATGATTTCGCAAGGCCGTCGTTGCTTGTTCCAATTTTCTATGACTCTGGCCCATAGATTATGCTGATTTGAATCAGTGACAGGGGTAATGTTCACTATTGGCAATAACAAGAAAAAGCCATTCGTTTTCAAAGAAAAAATAATAAATAATCCCTACGATCCAAAACAAACCACATCGAACAGCTCTTGCTAAATGTAATTTTCTGCTTGATATAACTTTGTTTTATGCTAAAATACAGTAGACTCCCTTATAACACGGTACTCTTACAACGCATTTTCATATTACGCGATTTCAGTCCCCCATATAACGCGAGGATTTTCACTTCTGTACTATAAAATCTATAATGGTAAGTAATTTGCTCATTGTGTCAATTACATATGTTGTTACAAAATTAAATTATTTTATTAAATTTGTGTTCCCAGTTTTTGTATAGTAAAAAAACTAGTTATACATACATATATGTACATATGTACTAAAGGTTGTAGAAATTATATTTTAAATAAAATAAAATGGGCAAAAACGTAACCCTGTTGTTTTCTTTACTATGTATGCCCGTCTGCCAGCACTTTATATCTCTGGAACCGTAAACCTTTGTACTAAAATATACATTGTGTTAGGAAAGTGACGAGTTGTTGATTTATATTTCTTTATTTCTTGAACCGTAAGAAGCAGACACTATATAAACTAATAGAAAAAATAAATATAAAAATTAAAGGGTGAGTCGACAGTGACGTGATTTTATTGTATATGGCCCAATTTTGAAACCATAATAATTAAAAATTAAAGAGTGCCTCATATGACCTGAATAAAAAAATTATAACTTGTAATCTTAAAGTTAGCTATCAAAGGTAGTAAGGAATCCTACGTGTGTGAGTCTGAATCGCACTTGACTGTATTTAAAATAAATATTCAACACTGTCTTGCAGGCGAAAAAGAAGATATGCTCTTAAGAAAATAACAAAAATTTAAATAGTAAATCCTTTGAACATTCTATTAAAAAAGATGTAAATATGTAATAAAACTGTTTTAAAAATAATGTATTTTTTTAACTGTGTTTTAGTTAAATATTTTTTTTATTTAAAATGTTCTTAGTTTGATTTTAATAAAACGCACATTTGTACATAACGCGTTATACGGGGTCATAGAAGCGCGCTGTACGAGAATACTCGTATAACGTGCTTTCCTTTAACGCGGAACCAATCCACCGTGTTATAAGGGGGATTACTGTATATATATATATATATATATATATATATATATATATATATATATATATATATATATATATATATATATATATTTTAAACCGAAGAACGAACAAGTTACAGTCGTTTTGTTGTGTAAAGTGGCGGCCATACACGTCGTTCTATTTTATCGATTTAAAGGGAACGGACACAACTGTGCTCTATAATTTTTTTTGGTCTAGCATTGGTAAGACATAATTAAATATTTTTTATTTCTTTTCTTTTATTTTAATTTTTTTTTGTTAGTCTTAAGAGTACTTATTGTTAGTATACACATTGAAGATACAATAAATATTATGCACAAAAAAAGAATTGAACGGTTAGAACTGTACGGGTAAACACGAACAACAACTCAGTCGGAATGCTCGAACATAGTTTGTTATGTGTGGAATATTTTAAGAACAAACCTAAGATGTTCTAGAAATTCTTTAGAGGTATAATGTCAGCCATTATCCCCATGCTATTTTTAGATATCTGTCCAGCAACAACTATATCCTCAGATATTGGTAATTTTCACTTATCAATAGTCTCTAAAAGGAAGGAAAGTCCATAAAAAGTTAATAAAATAATAAGCTTACTCTACATAAGTAGGACTGACCAGTCCTGGTGATAGGATTGCAGATTTTCAAGGGACATTTTTCCCTTAGTGAACATTTAATATGTGTCTGCCCGTGTTTTTCATACATACAACTACTTTTATTGTTTCAATTCCTTAAAGTAACCGAATTTTTTATAAAAAAAATGTATACGAAATAATTCGCATTATACGAAGTCTCCCTTAAGGCAATGGACATTACAGTTGATATTTTATTTTCTGTTTTTTCGTCTTCTGCTGCTTTAATCGTCTTGCAGCGTTTGTAAGCACCCAGATTACATCAAATAACCGTCTTGTTATTCCTGTAAATTTATAGAAAAAAATACCAGAGTCCTTAATGGGAATCGAACCCATAACCCCGGACTGATAGACTAGCACACCGAGGCACACTAGATTATGGTTACCTCAACCATATTTTTTTTTGCGTGAGATTGCACAATTTAAATTTAAAATACCAATAAAAGTTCCACAATGAAACTTGTAATATAGTTGTGTTTATCTGTTTAAGACTGCAAGGCCAAAGGCTCCGTTGTATAATCAAGATATTCCAAGATACGTTATGTGAAATCTCAACATCTAGACCTGATAATGCAGTCAGATTCATTATGAGAAGGAAATCACAATTGAACCTTAGGTTTTCAAGTGCTACTATTACTAACCACAGCTAATCTACCTGACTAAACAAAAGATGACATGCCAAATTTTCTTAAATGCTTTCGAGAGTAAAAAACTTCTGGCTACAAGAGTACTACATCTGAAAAGTTATATTGAAAAGTATTCAACGATATATCGAGAAATATTTAGTGCATTCCGACTAGAGACTATTCAACCATTTTAACATATTTGCACTATATACTTCTGTTTCTAAAATTTAATTGCGTTGTATAATAAGAATTGAAATTATTATACAACTGAACTGCGAATGCTTCAAAAATTTATAAACTATATCACGTTTTGCATGACTTAAACGAAAAGTAAGAGATATTATGACACAATACCACAATATACAGTCATACTAACTACTACTTTTATTGTTTCAATTCCTTAAAGTAAACGAATTTTATATACAAAAAAAATATACAAAATAATTCGCATTATACGAAGTCTCCCTTAAGGCAACGAACATTACAGTTGATATTTTATTTTCTATTTTTTTTCGTCTTCTGCTGCTTTAATCAGTGTAACCAACCATTTCGTAACTAACGGGAGCGGAAATAACAAGTGCGGAAATAGAAAAATAATGTACGCACACACACACACTTGCAAACAAAAACATTTGTAGAAACTTTTAATCAGACGAAACAAATATGAATGAGTAAAATTTTTAAGGGAATTTATTCATAAGGAAAATTGTTTAACAACTTTAACAGACTTTTATAGCGAGTAATGGAAAACATAGTTGATAATTTCTTAAGATTCTTTAATTTGTTTGTAAACAGTTGTTCATTAGGCATGTAATACAATTTAAATGCAAGAATACACACTGTCTTTCTTTCTTGCTTCTAATGAGTAAAATGAAAGCAACATGTATAACGAGTACATTTAATTGTTGTCTGCTGTGCAAAACGATACTTCTACTTCCCTTTTTATCCATATGCATTTTACAATATATGCATAGGAAAAAAATCGAAGCGCAGTTCAAGACACCGATTTGCGCGGACAGCAGGGTACCTCGGTGGGCTAGCAGGAAGTGTGCTAGTCTATCAGTCCGGGGTTGTGGGTTCGATTCCTACCAAATACTCTGGAATTTGTCGCTACAAGTTGGCAGGAAGACCAAGAAGAAGTTTTGGTTATAATCTGGGTGCCTACAAATGGTTAACAGCGTTAGTACAGGTCACGGAGTCTCAAGTATTATCCGAACAAGCTAAAAAACGCGGTAAGACGATACTTGTAGGCTGTGCTTAGAAAAAGGCTAACATAAAAAAGGCTTTAGACCACGGGCAGATACATATTATGAACATATATGAAGAATCTGTGGAGACCTAGCCTTAAGAAAATGTTAGCAAATACCATAGCCTCTATGATGAGGAAGAATGTATACACATATGTATCAGTCGCCAGTCTAAATTAACAACAGTCGAGACTAAGAGGCTAGTGACAGCACGAGACTCAATGAATGTGTGGTATTCGTAAATTTCCAGTCGGATGCCAGAAATCATTGAGGAACGAAGGGGGTCGAAAAGAGACCCATGAAGTTAGAGATCTGCTTCGGTGTCCCCCCTACAAAAAAAGAAAATAATAATGCCAC
This sequence comes from Phasia obesa, assembly GCA_949628195.1. Lineage (NCBI taxonomy): Eukaryota > Metazoa > Arthropoda > Insecta > Diptera > Tachinidae > Phasia > Phasia obesa. The sequence goes on from OX451217.1 coordinate 51,947,906, forward strand.
GAAAAGCTGTGTTCGGTATTATAAATTGCTCTGCGAAATATTACGAAGTAATTTTAAACTATATGAGAATTAAAATATATAAATTATTAGTTGCTTTATGACGTGAAATGGTATACTATACTATTTCAAGTTCATGTATGGAAAGTAGATTGTAAAAGATTGAGCACACAAAGGGTATAAGTACAATCTTTTGTAGTCAGAAGAACATTGGTAGTAAAATGTGAAAGTTTTATATCTTACACACGTTGTGTGGGTCCTGACAATATTTTGTTTGATTTTGCCTTGAAAGTAATCCACACCAAATTTTAATACACTTACCTTTATAGTGCTTCACGTATATGTATTTACTTTATATAAAGGTAACCTGGTATCCCTGGATAGAACTCTAAAATTTATATAAATCATTAAAAATTATTGTAAAGCTATGTAAAAGGCCATTTGGCAGTAAGTAGTTAATAATTTGTCATTATTTTAAAACAGCGCCATCTGTTGCGCAACCGTGTTTAAAATATTCCGCTGTTTTATTATATGTATAGATATGATCCTAGAAATACGTAACCAAAAGATTACGTTCTTGCTATTCAACTTTGACCACGTATTTCTAATACCTTTTAGATTTCTAGAGTCTATATATTCCAAGACCTTACCTTGCCATTTATTCAAGGCACTTTGGGACACAGGACAGCAAATTATTTCCAGCTTTAGTTTTCTACGCCAGCAATATTCTCTTTTTAACCGATTTCAAAAACAAAGGAGGTTATCTATTGGTCTGAATGTTGCTTTTTTTATGTATGTAACCGCAGAATTCAGCCATTTCTGAACCGATTTTAAAATTTCTTCCTTTATTTGAAAGGTTATGCTTTCAGTTTGGTCCCATTTTAAAAACAGTTCAATATATTATATTAAACTAAAGGGTGTCCCCATACAACATACATGTTTTTTACGTGTATTAAGAACCATAAAGGGCACCAAATTAAAATTTTATAAAATTGCGTATCGCTATAGCTCTCAACAGCAGAAATGAATAAAAAAATAAATGTAGAATTTAAAGGGTGTCCCCATAGGTGACATAATTTGACCTATTTGGGTCTATCTTTTGAACCGTTATAGAAAACCTTGAAAATTTGACAGAATGTCGATTACGATGACCGTTATAATAAAATGTATAAATATTAAAAATTTTAAATTAAAGGGTGCTCCAATAGTTCATTTAATTTGATGTATATGGCCATACTTTTGAACAGTTGTACACAGACCGCTGAAATTTACAAAGAACCTGTAGTGCTAAGTAAGCTATAACAAAAAGTATAAAATTTGAATTTGGAACTAAAAGGGTGTCCCAATAGTTAATGTAATTCTATGTGAGTGACCAAACTTTTGAACTGTTAGAGACAGACAGCTGAAATTTACAAGGAACCTGTATTGCAAAGTCCACTATAGCAAGTATACAATTTGAATTTAGAAATTAAAGGGTGTCCCCATAAATTATGTAATTTGATCTATATGGCCCTATCTTTTGAACCGTTAAACACAAACACTTGAAAATTAGGCAGAATGTCCACTACTATCTCTGGTATGATAACAAGTATAAATATTTGGAATTATAATGTAAAGGGTGTCCCTTTTTTTAACCGTTAAGACAGATAGTTGAAATTTACAAAGAATCTTTGTGGCCAAGTCCCGTATAACAACAGGTCTTTAATTTAACATTGTAAATTAACATTGTAAATTTAACATTGTAAATTAAAGGGTGTCCGAATATGTGATGTTATTTGATCTGTGTGCCCCTATCTGTGAAACCGTAGACAGAGGCTTGAATGTTGCCCCTATAAAAGACGGATGCTGATGAAAAGAGGAGAGGCTTGACATTCAAATAGTCTTCATTTTTTCCCTCTAAGTTTGGCTCATCTTTTATTTGATTCAAATCTAATTCTTACAGATTACTTCTTACATTTTTAGTTTAGAATATGTGCCCTTCTATCTGTTTTGAAGTCGGGTTTTTTTGCAAGAATTATTTAGATAGACTGATTTTATCTTTCAGTTGTTACAGTTGTTGTTTTTAAGCTACCTTTAGAACTACTTTTTTCGCTCATATGGTAGTTAGGGTTTTTTGTCGCTTACATTCCCCGACTTTTACATTTGAGTTACCTTAATTGCAAGGCTTCATTGGGTATCTTGGGTCTCCCGACCACAGTAGAGGTAGAAGACAGTTCGCCTGCAGATTAAATTAAAGATTAATTAAAGAGAAAATTCTTCTTACCGCTAAACTAAATTAGCCTGCATCCCAACTAGAATACACAGTGAACACCACTTCCATGTACGTGTCATTGATTCCATACATTTTTTTTTAGTTTTGGTTGCACAACTTCTAAAACCCATTGTTCCAGTACAAATTATAAAAATATTTAGGGATATTTATTAGCTACACCAAAGACATTATTTAAGTGCCTTTTACATCCTAACCAGCTTTTATATAATCATCAACGACAACAACTCTTCTATAAATTTCTGAAATATATCACTTTTAAAAAAATACAAAACAAAAAAGAATGTGCGGCTAATAGAAGCCCCTAGCGGTTGGTTAATACCTTTTTATAGTTTTTTTGTTTTCGTTCCTGTAGCCATAGGGACACAAAACACTCATAAAAAACGACGAAAATGTCTAAACATTTGATTTGAAACTTGTATTAGTTTTAAGCTTTTAGTATGATTAAATGTTTATTTGTTGGATGGCTGGTTGGCTGGTTGAATGGCTGGCTGGCTGGCTGGCTGGTTGGTTGGTTGGTTGGTTGGTTGGTTGGTTGGTTTCTTTTCACCTCTGGTTGATGCCGATAGTCGCACACCTTCATAAAACAGCTTGCTCATATATTCAGCATAAAGTTAAGGAAACTTCATGCTCCTTCTTATTCCATAAATATGTAGATACATGTGCTCTAAAAAAGGACATATTTTTTCGAGATTTTTTAAGTCTCTAAAGTGACTTAAATTATTTTTCGTGATGGGAAACAACAACATTAATTATAATAAGTTAAACTAGAGAATAAATTAAGATTAAAGTTGAGTGGAGTTTGAAAAAGCGGAAGAAATTTATTGCAGGAAGCTGCATTTTCTTCTAAAATCAAAAAGTGCGAGGAAACTTTCCTAAAACAGTATTTAAAGCTGTGTTCAGACTAGTCAAATATTTGACGCGAAAAACGGAATCAATATTTTTTGTCGTTTTTATTCAATCTTACATGACACGTACATGTATTAATAAATGATAATTTATAAGATAATAATCAAAATATGTAACCTTTTATATATTGAGTGGAAACTTATATAATTTAATGGTTATTCTTATCTTTTTTTTTTTTTTTTTTTTTTTTTTTTAGTAATATTTATGTTTTTTGTATATTGTTTGTTTGTTTTTTCACTTTAGTTTTTCCTGATGAAGAACACCAAAGGTGTTCGAAATATCGATTTATAAAAAATAAAATTTAATAAAACAAAATAGAGTTTTATTTAAATTAGACCTTGAGCCCAAATAAAAATAAATAATTTAATGGTTATTTGATAAGACCAAATATTTGACTAATCTAAACTTCAGATAAATAGTTCAGACTCAGGGTTCAGAACACAGCTTAAGTTAATGAAGAAATTTGAAAACACTCTTGTGATGTCATTTGGAGGTCTGCGCAATATATGCTCTCTTCAGGACCATTTCCTGTGTTTAATTTCGATATCGATAGGGACACAATTAGCAAAGAGTTAAAGCTGTTGATTTGCTACCCAATTAGGTAAAAAAATCTTCGAATATTAACAACTCTTACGGGTGTTGCCTGTGGTGCTCCGTTTAGGTCCGTAAAGAAGTACAGATTTTATGCTGCAATTAAATATTCTTAATTTCGTGTGTCTCGATATGTTGTTTGCTCGCCAAACTTTATTGAGGCCGTGAAATACCACCCTGGGTTTGTTTATCCGGTCCTTACTATCTAATTCTGAGCCGCCATTGGTTGTAATACGGCTGCCTGGATAAAAAATCGTATCAACATCTTCGATTTAAGAAAAGACTGTTTAAATTGCTGGTACCAATCCAACCTTAATGGCATTTCTATCTTTTTTTTTCATAAATTGTTTATTGTATCTTCCATATTTTTGAACTAACAATAATTACTCATATCTTAAGTCTAAAATAAAAATATACCTTTTAAGTCCAGCCAGTACTAGACAAAAATAATGTTTGTTTCAAGGATTTTGCAATCATTTGCGGGTCATCCCTCTAATGTACGGCCAAGAAAAACAGTATCTCTTCTTTTTAGTCGAATGTAACCAGGTTCATTTAGTATGTTACGCGCCCAAGGGTTTGGATGAGATTCAAGCCTCTTTAGATATGTGACGGCACGTTTCGCTATTTCTGCTTTAACTGATGGCATGTTTAAGTCTTTGTGGATGTTCGAATTTTTTATATACCAGGGAGCAGATGTAATAATACGTAAAATCTTATTTTGGCGCCTCTGAATTTTTTCTACATTGCTAGCTGAGGTAGTGCCCCATAACTGAATCCCATAACACCAAATTGGTTTGAGGATCGATTTGTACAGTAGAAGTTTACAATCTAAGCTCAGGGTAGAGTTTCTGCCAATAAGCCAATTTAGTTGTACTGCTTTTAGTTTCATATGTGTTAACTTGAAATCAATGTGGCTTTTCCAAGTAAGGCAACGATCAAGATGTATACCCAGATATTTAACGTCTGAAAGCTGTGGTATCATTTGGTTATTTATGCGAACAGGAGGGCATGAGTCCCTACGCAGTGTGAAAGTTATGTGAGTACATTTTTGCTCATACACTTTTATTCTCCATTTTTCTAGCCATTTTTCCAAATTGAGTATGTGGTCTTGTAAAAGTTTTGATGCTTCTTGGGCACTTTCACGAATACTTAAAAAAGCTGTGTCATCTGCAAAAGTTGATGTGTGCACTAGGGTGCTAATTGGCATATCTGATGTGTACAGTAAATATAAAATTGGTCCCAAAATACTACCTTGGGGAACTCCCGCTTGCGACTCTGAATTTTTTCTACATTGCTAGCTGAGGTAGTGCCCCATAACTGAATCCCATAACACCAAATTGGTTTGAGGATCGATTTGTACAGTAGAAGTTTACAATCTAAGCTCAGGGTAGAGTTTCTGCCAATAAGCCAATTTAGTTGTACTGCTTTTAGTTTCATATGTGTTAACTTGAAATCAATGTGGCTTTTCCAAGTAAGGCAACGATCAAGATGTATACCCAGATATTTAACGTCTGAAAGCTGTGGTATCATTTGGTTATTTATGCGAACAGGAGGGCATGAGTCCCTACGCAGTGTGAAAGTTATGTGAGTACATTTTTGCTCATACACTTTTATTCTCCATTTTTCTAGCCATTTTTCCAAATTGAGTATGTGGTCTTGTAAAAGTTTTGATGCTTCTTGGGCACTTTCACGAATACTTAAAAAAGCTGTGTCATCTGCAAAAGTTGATGTGTGCACTAGGGTGCTAATTGGCATATCTGATGTGTACAGTAAATATAAAATTGGTCCCAAAATACTACCTTGGGGAACTCCCGCTTGCGACTCTGAATTTTTTCTACATTGCTAGCTGAGGTAGTGCCCCATAACTGAATCCCATAACACCAAATTGGTTTGAGGATCGATTTGTACAGTAGAAGTTTACAATCTAAGCTCAGGGTAGAGTTTCTGCCAATAAGCCAATTTAGTTGTACTGCTTTTAGTTTCATATGTGTTAACTTGAAATCAATGTGGCTTTTCCAAGTAAGGCAACGATCAAGATGTATACCCAGATATTTAACGTCTGAAAGCTGTGGTATCATTTGGTTATTTATGCGAACAGGAGGGCATGAGTCCCTACGCAGTGTGAAAGTTATGTGAGTACATTTTTGCTCATACACTTTTATTCTCCATTTTTCTAGCCATTTTTCCAAATTGAGTATGTGGTCTTGTAAAAGTTTTGATGCTTCTTGGGCACTTTCACGAATACTTAAAAAAGCTGTGTCATCTGCAAAAGTTGATGTGTGCACTAGGGTGCTAATTGGCATATCTGATGTGTACAGTAAATATAAAATTGGTCCCAAAATACTACCTTGGGGAACTCCCGCTTGCGATTCGTTAAATAATCTTTTAAGAGCTTATACAAGTTTTCGGGCAAGTTCAGCTTTAGCTTAAATATAAGGCCTTCGTGCCAAACCTTATCGAATGCTTGAGAAACGTCGATAAAGAGCGCAGAACAGTATTTTTTTCTTCAAAGGTCGTTTTAATTACATTTACTAATCTGTGTGTTTGTTGGATAGTACTATGTTGTTTTCTGAAGCCGAATTGATGGTTCGGAATGCATCCTTTCGCGCTAAGAATTGGATTCAGCTTAGTTGCTAATATTCTCTCAAATAACTTTGACACGTTTGATAAAAGGCTTATAGGTCTGTATGATTCTACTTTTGTGTGGTCTTTTCCTGGTTTAGGAATCATAGTTATCAAAGATACCTTCCACTCTGTGGGAAAGTATTCAAGACGTAAGATGGCATTAAAAACAAACGGGGGCAATTCAACTAACATCTTGTTACTTGTTTTATCAACGCCAGGGGCTTTTTTGGTGTTTAAATCCGCTATTGCCCTTTCAATATCGCTAAATTCAAATCTTCGGGGTACTACGGCACTAGTCTCTACTGATGACAACTCAGCTATATCAGTACATACATTTGGGGTGAAAACCTTCTTCAAATGTCCAACAAACAAATTGTCTTTTTCTGTATCATTCCTTGCCCAGTCTCCACAAGAAGTTCGCAAGGGAGGCTTACGTACGACAGGTCTTTTAAGGTTCCTACATGCACGCCATAATGAATAATCTGATTGTGCAGTTGCGTCGAGGTCTTCCAAGTAATTTTTCAGAGATGCTACTCTTCGAGATTTTAGCAGCTGTCTTAGCCGTTTCGTGCAATCTTTAATTCTAGATTTGAGTTGAGGAGATCTGTGTGCTTGCCACTCTCTTCTAATTTCTATCTAAACTTACAAGTTTATAGTGGATGTCCTCGAATCTATGTGTAAGTAAGCATAAATTTCCAGCGTAATCAACATCGTTAAGTCGTTCCCGAAAATTCCAACGAATATCATTTTGGAGTTCGGAATTGGTATACTTCATTATCCCATTTGGACTCTTACCCTGTTTACTTTACCACACGTAGTCTTCTGAATCCATTTTCACTATTTCCGCGATGATGTCTGTGGGTGGATTGGTGTTGATGCCTCTTTATTTTTTGGAGGCTCTATAGGTCATACCGTTTGACATATCGAAATTAAATTCGGTATGTGCCTTTGGTATACGGAGATGAAGAGCTAAATCATTTTTGGGCATAATCGGGAGTGGGCAAGGTGTAGTTTACTTGAAGCCCAAACCGAAAATATTTTTTTGATTCGAATATACTTTGAACTTTTATTATTTATGGTATAGTAAAGTAAAGTACAGGCAACTCCAAATTTTTTCTATTTTATTAAAAAAAAAAATAATTTAAATTTGTAATTATGAAAGTCAAAATAATAATGAAATTTTAAAGTATAAAGTAAAACACAAAAAATATGAAGCAAACAGAATTTTTATTGTTATTAATAAACGATAAATTATCCCATTGCATTGTCACTCGCAGTATGTCCATAAATGTGTGCTGTATTATTTTACCAAAAGTTTGTCACACTCATCGTTCAATGGCCAACCTGCTCATCTGTTAAATTCAATATTTTACCAAAAAAACATTTCAATACAGTTTGCGTGCATATGGGATTTTGTAATTCACCGCAAAGAAAACAAAAAAAAAAAAAAAACTAAAATATACGAGTCATAAATTTAAACCTGTTGAAACTGAAGTTAACACAATGGGGAGTTTATATTTTCAAGACTTATATTTCCTTCATAGTTAGTACAGTTACCAAATATGTAACGTTTTGTTAACTTCTCATTTTTTTCTTACAAAATTAACTTTACATTTAAGGTTAAATTTAAATTGCCAAAGGAAACGATTCCCTGGCAACTAAAAACAGCCCAGAAAACTCTTAGGGTTGTGAGTTGAATATTTGTGTTTTTTTTTTATTACAATTAAATTTATATTCAATTAATGAGAAAAAGTTAGAAGCTTTGGTTTTAACCATACGTCTTCTTAATTATCTTTTATATATTTTATTGTAACTCAACCAAACAGCCTTAATTTATGTTTTTAAAGATGTACGAGGGATGGTCAAAAAATCTTTCGAAAAATTAAAAAAAAAACATTTTTATATATAATTATCTTTTATACTGTAGACCTTATCTTTTAAACTGAAATAGACAGAAATTCGAAATTTTCACTGAATAGTTGAAGATTTATAACAATATAAAAGAGCTGGTAAAAATTGAAACATCTCAAGAAATAAGATCTTATTTTGTTATATATGATATTATCTTTTGTACCCAAATAGGTAGACACCTGATTTTATACAGCTTATATTCTACTATATCCGTTTTATTCATAAATAGTAAAAAAATATAATAAATACAAGTCTATCTGCTTCGCAATCGGCGTTTTTCAAAAATTATTTGTTTTTAAGGCAGGTTTCTTTTAGAACGATACCCTTTTTACAACAACGCTTTTGTTACAGATGTAATCTGCTTATTTGATTCTAACATTTTTCATACAAGAAATTTCCTTAAAGTTGGAAAAAGGAAAAATATGCTTGAAACCAAATCTAGAGAGTTATGGATTGAGTTTTGCATTGAAACCAAATATACTTTCTCAATTTATTCCTTTAATTGTCCCAAAAATGATGAATAATATGGGTTTTTCCATGTCAAATCAACATGGCACTCAAAATGACTAATTGAGATTTCATTGAAACTTTTGTTATTTATATTCTTTAACTCCCTGAATATAATTAATATAATATAATTTAAAAAATATATCTTTTACAGTTAGCTATACAGTTATAAAAATAAGAAAATGTCGCTTTTTTGCATATCGTCGCGTTTCTTCTTAAACCACGTAAGCGTCATTTTTTCCAAATTGACTTTTAAGGTTTTTATGGTAGAAAATAACAGTTGCCACCAGACTACATTCTCATTTTAACAAGTTTGTATAAAAAATAAATAAATTTATTTCAAAACCTCGTAAGCGCCATACAAATGACATTCGCATGCACAATATAATGATTTTTATATTTCAGTTGGAAATGTTAAAGTCTCAACTACAAAATTTTTTGTATTTGAGTTTCAGACCAATTGAAGCATTTTTGGTAAAGTAAAAAGTTTTTTTTTTAATAAATATAAAAATAAACGTTAATTTACACATAGCAATTTGCAATTTGCTGTTTGCGCCAAAACCACGTAAGCGAAAGATTTGGCTACAGTTAATTGTAAGAAAGAATTTTTTTTAAAAAAGTTTATATACCCTTCAAGACTTGCACAGTCATGTTTTGCAAAAACAAAAGTTGTTTAAAAATTCGTATTAAAAAAGTTAGAAGTTTTTCTCGTTTTCTGAAAAATGATTTCTTGGCGCTTACGTGGTTTAAGAATAAACGCGACAATATGAGCTTGATTAACAGCTCATTTTAAAGGGGATTTAATAAGCCTTATTTTGATACCATTCATGAAAAAAAAATTTAAATTTTGAAAATTTTTGAAAGTTTGAGCTTCGAGATATTGAAAATTAAAAAGGCAATAACTGATTTAAACTCCAAGAAAGCTCCTGGAATTGATAAAATCAGTAACAAGATGTTATTTGAATTGCCCTAACTCAAAAAAATATTCTTTTTGTTTTTAATGCCATTTTACGTCTTGAGTACTTTAATACAGAGTAGAGTGATTACTATGATACCTAAACCAGGTAAAGATCACACAAAATAAGCCTTGTATCAAACATATCAAAGCAGTTTTAGAGAATATTAATAACTAACCTGAATACAATTCCTAGCGCGAAAGGATGTATACCGAACCAGCAATTCGACTTCAGAAAACAACATAGTACGATCCATCAAACACACAGATTGGTAAATGTAATTAAAAAGACCTTGGAAAAAAAAATACTGTTCTGCACTTTTTATCGACGTTTCTCAAGCATTCGACAAGGTATGGCTCGAAGGCCTTATATACAAGTTAAAGCTAAACTTACCCAAAAACTACTATAAGATCATAAAAAATTATTTAACTGATCGAAAGGACATTTCTTAAGCTCACCTCAGCTCATTAAAGCCGGAGTTCGGCAAGATAGTATTTTAGGACCCATTTTATACCTACTGTACTCATCCGATATGCCAACTAGCAATCAAGTGCACACGCTGATGAGACAGCTTCCCAACATTTACAAGACGACATAATAAATTTGGAAAAATGGTTGAAGAAATGGAGAATAATGGTGAATGATCAAAAATGCACTCATATAACGGTCACACTACGTAGGGACTCATGCCTCCTCTATTCACATAAATAACCAAATGATACCTCAGCTTTAAGACGTCAAATTTCTCGGTATACATCTTGATCGTCGCCTTACTTATAAAAGCCACATAGAATCCAAGTTAACACAAATGAAGTTAAAAGCAGTCCAACTAAACTGGACTATGGGCAGAAACTCTACCCTCAACTTAAATTGCAAACTTCTACTGTACAAGTCGATCCTTAAACCAATTTGGTGTTATGGAATTTAATTATGGGGCACTGCCTCAGCTAGCAATGTTGAAAAAATTCAAAGGCGCCTAAATAAGATTCTACGAATGATTACAGTTGCCCCCTGGTATATCAAAAACTCGTGTATCCACAAAGATCTAAACGTGCCAACAGTTAAATCTGAAATAGCGAAACATGCGGTAATGTATTTGAAGAAGCTTGAAACTCATCAACCTGGTTACATTCGACTATAAAAGAGAAATTCTGCTTTTCTTGGCCGCACATTAGAGGGATGACCCGTAAATGATTTCAAACACCGTGAAACAAACATTATTTTTGTCTAGCACTGGCTGAACTTATTTAGTATATTTATTTTTTATTTTAGACTTAAGATATGAATAATTATTGTTAGTTGAAATATATTGAAGATACAATAAATAAAATATGAAAAAATAAATTATATATGTTTTTTAGTGTCGCTTAGTGGGTTCGATTCCCGCCAAAGTCTCTGGAAGTAAGACTATGAGGTAAGAAATTTTCATTAAAAATGATGAGAACATAAAGTTTTTTTATATAATTTCTGAGCCCACCAGAATTATAATTAGTGATGTTAGGGACAACAAAACTTACAAGGATCTTGAATGAGTCACTGAAATTAAATTTGGCATAACAGTATCAATAGATTTCCCGGTTAAAGACTTACTAGCGGAATATGATGCATATAACAGGGGTATGCAGGTTTTACGGCCGAATGTAGAATGATACTACCGCATCTGGTTTCTACTTAGTGTACTGTGTTTCAGGCCGGTTAACCCTAGCGGTTTTCAAGGCCACGGAATTAGTGCCTGAGCACGTGACTAGTGGTAAAGAGGTAACTAATTTTCTGCTGGAGATTATGCAGGGCAACGAACTCAAAATGAAAATCTAAAAATTAAGTCAAATTACCCGAGGTTGCAAAGCGATTGGTTTATTGATATTAGGTGAAGCAAGGTTGATGAAGCCGTAGGATTTATTTTTGGAATAGGGTGGCTTAATAACTGATATAGGGAATATTCAAATAGTGTTTGTGGGTTTTTTTTTGTTGGAAATCATCAGAGAATTACAATAGAACAATAGAACTCAGAATGAATATATCTATAATGTAATACAGTGCAACAGTGAAAATACAAGGAAGTGATGGAATAGTTTCGATTCTACTATCAAAGGGTAGTAAAACCCTATACTCAGTTTGGCGAAATTAGTGACCATTTTTAATTAATGGCCCTCGAAAAATTCGGTAAATCAGTGGCTTTTCAAAAAAGGTGTCATCAGTCTCAATCAAACTAGGTGATAGCGCTTAACTTTTTACGGCAATAGTGTAGCAAAAAAAAATTATTTATATTTAATATAAAATTATTGTTTTTAACATTTTTTCAGCATAATGCAGTAAACACTTAGACATCAGCAGGCTACCGACTACAACCTGTAAAAACTAAAATACACACGTTAATATAAATACGATTATTTTGGCCACACGACCACTGTTGTGGCTGTAGCTAACTAATTTTTATTTTTGTAAGCGACAACAGAAGGGAATGTTACAAAGTAAAAAAAAATATTATTCATTTACAATCAAGAGGTTTTTGATGAGATTAGGGAACTAGTTCCCGATATCCGCACGTTTTCGCGCACAACACGCCTTTCATTAAGAGCTCATCCATTTGTGGTCGATTGGCCAGTGAATCGCACAATGCATTTCAGAGAAAATTCATTTTTTAGCCGTACAGTTCGCTTGTGGAATCATCTTCCTAAAGAGGTCTTTCCTGTCAACTGCAATGTTGGAAAATTCAAATCGAATGTCCACAAACATTACTCCCTCTATCCTCCTTCCCATAACCTAATAACCTAATTTCCTAGTTCTGGCACAATGCTTTGCATGAGTAGGGGTCATCCCCTGAGTGCTGGTCCAAAATAAAAAAAAAAAAAAATAAAAAAAAAAAGAGGTTTTGAGCAAATAAGTTTATTTGTTTTGACATGGTAAAACTATTCTTTGATAAAGTTATTTTTTTTTTTATTAAAGTAAAATATGTATTTCTACAACAATGTAAGAGACGACACCTACCGCCTTCAATATAATTAATTGGCTGACTACGCGGCGGCGATTATAGCCAACGGCGTTTGTGGTTATGTAGTCATGTAGCTGTGTAGCCGCTGCTGTCTATGTGTTTAAAGCATAACTTACAGGGTCTCTTAAATTTTCACTAACAATATATGGACAAATTGCAGCCACTGTAAAACTAAGTCTAGGCACCTTAAATAGCAATTTCTACCTTAAAAACAGCAGATTTTTTTCTTGCATTTAAACTTTGTTTGTTGTTGTATTTCTTGGATTTGTTGTTGTTTTTCAAATAAATTTGTCGGTAATTTAAGTTTTAAGGTACAAAGTGATTTTAATGAGCAATTTAGGGCGCCTGGACATGTTCAGATTGTATTGGTATGTTCCCAAAAGATGTTCAGTTTTGCAGTGCGATTTTCAAATTTTGCTCTTACTGATAAGATTTAAATAAATTATTTTTTAGAAATTTGCCACTCATCTCTTTTTAAAATTAATTAACTACATTAATTTCAAATTTTAGTGCTTTTTCTATGATTTTTTTTAAGACATATTGAGTTGCCCACGTAAATAAATATTTGTATGTTGTTAAACATTTAACTAATAATTTATTTTCTTTCTCTCTTTATCTTACAGGTAAATTATTAAATATTACGCCACAGTCACATTTGAATGAAAAATGTAATTAAATTGTAATTACACACTGACAAATAAAGGTAAACAAAATGTATTTATAGAATTAGTGATAAATCTTAAAATATTTTCTTGATTTATTATGCTTACATAAGACATTTGTAAGTACATATACTCAAATTATCAAATTATTGTGTTAAGAAGGCTGAATATATTTTTAATTAATTAAATGTATGTATAACAAATTTTATATTTTTCAGTGGCAATAAGGAATAAGTGTTGGAGTCGACTTAAGCAAAATTTAAGTAACTAGCACCTCTGTAATCTCCCTATTCCAAAGTACTCATGTGCAAAGCTGCAATTAATTTGTACCATTTTTCAGTAAGTTATAGCGAAATTACTTGCTGCTTATATTTTTTTATTGTCTAATCCGCGGAATAAAATAAGTCGTTTTCCGCTGGAATAATGTTAGACAATATTGCAAACTTATTTCCAAAATGAATTTTGTGTTGCCCCAAACTGTGCTGCATGTCAGTTAATGCAAAAGGATCATGACATCGGATTTTTGGTGGTCAATACTCATGGTTCTAGTCGCCGTACAACTGTAGCCGAAAGTGTACAACTCAATGCAAGAACGTCCACAAGAAACAGAACTGAACAACACGGCATTTTATGCATCATACATGATGTAAATACCACAAAATATGTGTATTAATTCGTATTTTTAGCTTGGGCCTTACAGAATAAACAGTTCAAACAGAGCAAACTCATCTAGAGGATTTGCTAATAAGCTCATGAGCAAGTTTTCATATTCGAACACAAACGAGCTTACTGCACACATACCTACTCATACCATAATATTAGTAAGCAAAGCTCTCTTCGTATCCTAAACGCAATGAGCTGATATGAGCAAACTCGTCTTATGTTTTTGTTTAGTAGTTGTGTAGATTTTTTGAATAAAGCTTAGTGCGTTTTGCTTCCACTAGTGGTTTTTACTTTACCATATGTCCTAAACGCAATGAGCTGATATGAGTAAAACGAACTTTCTATACTAGTGAGCGCAGTGTTTACTCGCCTTATGTTTGAAATACTCAGTATTTTTGTTTAGTAGTTGTGTAGATTTTTTGAATAAAGTTTAGTGCGTTTTGCTTCCACTAGTGGTTTTTACTTTACCATATGTAGTATAAGGTAAAGTATAGTAATTATGAAAAAAATCGAGGTCGGAATTTCGACGGATTTATACGTTTTGAGGTCTCCTGAATCCACTTTAATTATGATGTCCGTGGGTGGGTGTAAATATACGTTGAACTTATATTCTTTAGGTAAAGTTGAGTGCAGGCCACTCCAGATTTCTTATATTACTTATGAAATGGAGACCTTAAAATGAACGTAGGTAATGTTGTCAAAAAATTCAATATTTTTTGTTCTTACACTCGAAATGTGTTCGTGTTTCATTTAAAGCAAAAAAAAACCTGCTTGTACTCGCCCAAATTCATTGTTATTATATTCAACATTTACTTAAACTTATTCAAACTTGCTTCTTGAAACTCTGCAAGCTCATCGAATTGGCCCGCTGGTCTTCGTTGTCCACTCGTATGCAATGAACAGACATAAATTCAATGAAATATTATAATGAGCATCTTATGATCTTCATTTTTTTTTTCTCATGCAGTGTTTTATTACAGAAGCTCAAATAGGACATCGAAATTGGCCATTAAATTATACTTTTTTTTTTGCTGAGAGTGACAGTTTGGTGTTGAATTTCCTGTGATGGCATCATTGATCAATTTTTTTTTAGAAATTGCTGTTGGAAACGCCATTTCAGTCAACGGAGAAGGTTACAGACGCATGATTCGTGACTTTTTGATGGCCTTAATGGAAGATATGAAGTAGATAATGCTTAATTTGAGCATAATGGCGCAGTCAAAAGCTTATCAAACAATCAATCTTTAACGCACAAAATTCAGTAATATTGGCATTCTAGGAGCCGCGGTTTGAGTTGTTGTAGTAACAGGATTAGCTACTGTGAAGCCAACTACGACAATCACTTGCATAAAATCGTGTTTAATTTATAATGGAATTGTTTGTTATTTCTTATAAGCTCATAATATACCAAAAAAATATTTATTTGGACCCTCCAATATGTATATCTTCTCTCCATTGGGGAAGGAATAAAGCAGTTCAAGAAGAAAATAGTTGCTCAAAAAAATATTGATAAGCAAGGACTAATGGGAACGATTGGCTAGTTTGGGGTACTTAACTGATTGTACTTAATTCCAATGTAAGAACATTAGATACGCCTCCAAGAAAGTATATGTCCAAGAAATTGAATTGAAAACAGTATAGAAATTGAATTGAAAACAGTATAGTGGAGAGGCAGAAATGAAGCCCCGAGCGCATATTCAAAAAAACCGATATTTTCCTATTTTTATAACTGTATAGCTAAAAATTAAAACAAATAGATTTGTTAATTATACAGTAGACCCCCTTATAACACGGTACTCTTACAACGCATTTTCATATTACGCGATTTCAGTCCCTCTTACAACGCGGGTATTCTCCCATATAACGCGGGGATTTTCGCATTATATTTCTGTACTATAAAACCTAGAATGATAAGTAATTTGAAGATTGTGTTAATTGTGTTGCTATAAAATTAAATTATTTTATTAATTTTGTGTTCCCAGTTTTTGTATAGTAAAAAAAAACTAGTTATACGAGAATACTCGTATACTCGCTTCTTTTAACGCGGAACCAATCCAACGTGTTATAAGGGGGATGACTGTATTTGGATTTAGGGAGTGAAAAAGATTCAATCTGGCATAGTAAATTTGAAAATAATTTTTTTTTTGGTTGATTTGACATGGAATGACTCATGTATCGAATTTTGACACTTTAAAATAAATATCGATATAGTGGTGGCCATATCATATGCAACTGAATTTTACTCTGTGCAACTTTGTTTTAATCTTTGTTATTTAATTTTAAAACGTGCATCAGCTTTTGATTTTTTTATGTGTTATGTCCAATTAAAACAATAATAGTAAGTAAAATCGAAAATCGCCGGGCCAAAACAAATGCAACTTTTTACATTTTATATCTTTTCTGGGAAGTGTTGGTTTTATTGAGTGTTTAAAAGTTATTTTAGTAAATATTTTACAAAAAAATAATTTCCTATACAACCTATTAGAAATGGCTCGCAATAAATATGGTTTGGAATTAAGAAAACGTATTATTGATGATTATTCCAAAGGAATGTCTCAAAAAGCGATTTCTGAAAAATGTAAAATTCACAAAAGTTCAATATCAAGAATAGTAAATAAGTATAAAGCCACACAAACAGTTTCTGTGATCCATCGAGGAGGACGGTCGCGACACACAAGTCAACGTACAAATAACTTGATCGTACAAACTGTAAATAAACACCCCTTTATTACATCTTCGCAAATAGTTAAAGATCTCTAACTACCAATAGCTGCCAGAAGTGTGCGTAGACGCTTGGTAGATGCCTCCTTACGAGCTCACCGGCTTGCAAAAAAGCCGCTTATTTCAAAACGAAACCAATTGAAGCGGTTAAAATTTGCCAGAGACCATTTAAACTGGCCAATTTCCAAATGGAAAACGGTATTATTCAGTGACGCATCAAAATTCATTATAATCGGGAGTGATGGCTTGTGCTATGTGAGGAGGCCATCAAATATGCGGCTAAAATCACAGTACTGCACCAAAACAATTAAACACCGAGGAGGCAGTGTAATGGTGTGGGGGTGTTTTTCTGCTAATGGAGTGGGCCCCATACACCGACTCGATGGTATAATGGATCAACATATGTAAAAAGATATTTTAAGAGATGTTATGCTTCCATATGCTGAATGGGAAATGCCACTTGCTTGGGTCTTCCAACATGACAATGACCCAAAGCATACATCAAGAGTGGTGAAGTCATGGTTAGATGAAAAAAACATAACTGTTATGGAATGGCCACCTCAATCACCCGATTTAAACCCCATTGAGAATCTTTCGAAAATTGTTAATCGGAGGATCGACCACAATAACGTTCGAAATACGCACGAGTTGTTCATAAAAATAAAAGAGGCGTGGTACTCAATTCTAGCATCGATAATAGACAATTTAATAGAATCTATGTCACGGCGTTGCAAAGCTGTGTTACAGAATTCTGGTTTCGCAACGAAATATTAAAATTTTTTAGTTTGAAGTTTTGTTTTACTTTTATTATAAGTTGCATTTGTTTTGGCCAAACGTATTTTGAGTTTTTTTAATAAAAATATTTATGTTATTTTAAAAATCAAGTCCGTATAAAGTTGTTGTGTTAAATTTTATTTACAAATAAATAATCTTTAATTTCATTAGTCAATTTTAATTTTCTTGGTATTCGGATTAAAGTTTCAGGAATTTTATTATAAACCAAATTTCAGTTGCATATGATATGGCCACGACGGATCTCGGTTACAGAAACAGAAGATATGAATCAGTATTTCTTTATAAAATATCGAAATTCTAAGGATACCTCTTGCCTAACGCTATAACGTAATACTGGGTTTTTTATTAAATTTAAATAAAACAAAGTGTGTGAGAGATACCATCGACATTTTTTGTTCTTTTGAAAGGCCTGTCGATGCCATTATGTATGGGCAACTTTTAATGACTTTGGCGCTTAAATCAAGCTGAATTTTAAACGATGTCACTCTCTGTTGAACACCCATAATCAAGATCAAGATCATTTTAGGATGATGAACGGAACAGCAATTTTGATAAAACCCATTTAATCATTTGCATATATTTTTGAACGCTATATGTTGATTTTGCAAAATAGCCAAGTAAACCGCTCCTACTTTAATGATATGCCCTCCTATCGATTATCAGTGTTAGAAATTTCTTCATTTTAAACACTCAACAGTTTTTTTTTATCGAATTAACAATTGTTTTTGACCAAATTAACGATTTTTAAGAGTCATGTTTGATTATAACTTGGAAGTGAGTCGTCCAATTTAATTATAGAGATTATATATAAAAAAGTTAAGTCGTTTTAAATAAGACTGACACAGTTTTTTAAAAATTTAAAATAAACCATTAAAATAAACCATTAAACCATTTCGTAAATCTTCGTTTAAATTATATTTTATTAAAATCGAAATCATTTCAAAACAATAACAATTTATTAAATAATATGTAGTTCATTAAACTTCTGAAAACATATTCAATTTAAAATTTTTTTAAATACTGTCAACATTTTTGTAATTTTTTTCCCTGTATATTTTTAAAATAAATTGATATTTCAACATTTATGGTTTTAAGTTCAATTAAGCCAGTTCGTCACTCTACTGTTAAGCTTTTAAATTTTATTGTTTTTAAATTATTTTAAATGGCAACCTACGTTTTTTTTTTTTTTTGTGAATCATAAAATAAAAAAATTATATTGGTGCGTGGTATAGTTTGAGCGTTTGTTGTGGCATTTTTTAAATCTTCTGTTGAAAATATTAATCTTTTAAAGACATGTCAGTGTGTGTGCTGTTGGCCCGATTTTAGCAGTTTCATTTTGTTTTTTATGAGGTTTTGCTAATCGATTAATCTTGTCAGTTGTATAATTTTCAAAATGTCCAACATGTTTTACAGTCTTCTTTTTCGGTGTTCTCTTTTCGTTTTACTTCAAGTTTGCATTTGAACTTAATCTTGGATTTAATAGTCGAGTGATTTTGTTTGCTATTTATGTAAAAATATTTTGCTAGAGGGTGTTAAGTTTTAAGAAAAGTTTAGTTTTTTAATAATCATAGCTGAGCTTACTTTGGAATATCCAGCTATTTTAATATCGCGGAGTACAAATATTATTATTATAAAACTACGGATTGTGATTTAACCATAATTTAAATGTAGATTTTTGAAGATAAGTTATAGATTAAATAAAAGTTATTTTTTTTATCTACCGATATAAATCTCTGATAATAAATAAATTCAAATTAAAAACCAGAACCAATATAACCAAGAAATAACTGTCAGTCGATCCAGTCCAAAACCATGTATACTTGTGTATTGAGAATTTCTTTATGATTTTCTATGTAAAGCCTGGTGCTCTGTTCAGTTTTTCATGCGGAATACTGTAAAACTTCATACATAAAAAATTTGTATGAAAAACTAATGAAAAAATGTTGCTGAAGTAGTACTCTGTTTATACTGTGGAAAAACATGAAATGTTTCTGGCAACATTTTATCAAAACTGTGAAATAAAGCAAATGAGCATTATTTCATGTGGAATTTTTTTGGAAAATTTTTTATGGAAAATTTTTTAAAACAATGTGATATATTTAAAAGCAATAAAATCGTAAAATTTTTCATAATCGTGAGATAGACACCACATTTTAAATGTCGAATTTTCGTTGTGAAATAATAGATGTTGCTCTACATTTTCCACAAATTCGAACAGAGTACTAGGCTTAAAAATGCAAAATGTGTAGGAAAACATTATGTGTGAATTTTTAAAATATTGCAACAATGTGTATAAACACAGAATGTATATAAACATATTTTGCATGTTTACCTCGAAAATTACAAGTTTTTAATTTCAAATTTAATTTTCTTAACTTTAAATTCAATTTTATAAACTTTAAATTCAATTTTATGAACATCAAATTCAATTTTGTAAACATCAAATTCAATTTCAATGCATATTAATAGAAAATTCAATTTTCTATAAAATTAAAAAAAAAAAATTTATAAAATTTGTTCAAAACATTATTATAAAATTTTTACAAAAAAATTTGCAATAATATTTTTACATAACATTTTCTATAAAATTAAAAAAAAAATTCAATAAAACTTTACCAACAAATTTTGAATAAAATTTTACCAAAAAATTCTAATAGATATAATTTTTATAAAAAAAATTGTTTCAATAAAATTTTTAAAATAAATTTTCAATATCATTTACAAAAAAATTTTTAGTAATTTTTTTAAAATTACTATAAAATTTTTACCAAAAAATTTCTTTAAACTTTTTACAAAAAAATGTCTTAAAAATTTTTACAAAAAATTTGCAAAAATATTTGTACAAAAATTTTAGTACAATTTTAATTTTATAGAAAATGATTTGTAAAAATATTATTGAAAATTTTTTTGTAAAATATTTTTTCGTGCCCCCTTTTTTAAATATTACACCCAAAAATGGAAATTTCACGATCAATTGCCTTTTTGAGCAATAAAGTATAACATCGAAATTGACACAACTTCTGATCGTACTGAGATATTTTTAAAAAAATTTTAACTGACATAGATGTTTTCAATCAATTGGTTATAAAAATTCTTAATATTTTTTAACACTTGCATTCCCAAAACGGCAATGATATGTTACAATAAATTAGGGTTTTTACATACGTGGTTAACCCTGCCTATGTTATTCACGGGGCTACCAAATCCTCCTTACAGTATGTATACAAAAATTCTGTTTTCTTTTTTTCAATCCGTACTTTGCACTCCGAGGAATTTTACAATAAATCATCATACTGGCTGGAGGGAGAACCGTTATAATTTTTTACCCAATTTTTCTTTTATTCGCTTTTGCTTTAGGTTGTATTTAAACTAGTTTAAAACTATCTTCCAATGTGAGATTAGGGGAAAATGCTAAAAAACGGCAATTTTTACATTTTCCCAATTCAGAGGCTTTTAACATTTTAATGAAATGCACTATCAGAACAAAACTTATTACCATTTTATTCTAAATTTTATCAAGAGTGCAGCAGATATCTTAATATCATAATACAATCACAAATAAGTACTCACCAAAAATGCTAAACTAGGTCGGTCTAAAATTATAAAAAAAAAAATTCTAAGCCACGTTTAGACCAAACTAAAAGATATAAAATAGTTATGTAATCACTTTTTTATATATATCTTCAAGGCTATCTAAATTTAAAAATCTCAAACTTTTTATGATATTTAAGGACTTGTGTGCCCAAGGTACCCAAATTTTGTGGCTTATCCACAGCCACCTTTTACTCTAGGAGCCATCCTTCTGCAACTTTACTCTAAAATACCTCTGCTTTGCCTCTGTGAAATTTCATTAAGATATTTTGAGGTTTTCATGAGCTTCTGAATTAATTTCAATACAAAATCAAAATATTTTGGAAATAACTCAGGCATTTGTAATGGGATAGGCAGGTTGATCCAAAATAACAAACAAAAATTAAAGAAATGCCAAGCTGCAACAGAATTTGCAGATGCGAGGTACCCAACTTAGAGACCACATAGCTCAACCCCTGGAAAGTAGATGGTGCCCAGCGTCAATACTTAAGCTCAGATTCTCGTTTTCTATGCTCATGTCAAATTTTGGATCCATCGGCCTAGCCCTTTACAAATAGCTAAGTTATTTCCAAAATATATTTATTTTTCTCCACTGTGCATTGGTAAAAACAAGCAACATTTTTTTTTTTAAATATAAATATAACAAAAAATATAAATATATATAACAATAAAAATTTATTTTATTTCGATCAAATATAAACATTATATGGTTAAATTAAATGATTATAATATGATTAAAAAAATTATTAAAAAATAAATAAAACTATACTTCTACTATCTACTCCACATAATATTCTAATTGAAAATAAGTGTTTGCTTAAAAGATTTATAATAATAATTATTAATTATTTAGTTACTGTTGTTATACCTTTCAGGGAAGTCACTATCAGGGTTGTCATATTTTTCACCTATTTCGCCAAAATCGATTTGAAAAATCCATATATATTTTTATTTAATTTTAATAAATCTATTTTTTTTTTGAAATAGCTTAAATTTGCCAAATATAGAAAAAATCGCCAAAATAGTATGTATATTTTGGCGATTTTTTTATATAAAACAATAATTATTCGTGAACACGAGAATAGTACAATTTTTACTTAAAACAATTAACTTGGTGCCTATTTAAGATATATATTATGAGAATTCAATTTATTCATCATTACTACAGATCAACAGATGAAGGGCAATGCCCTGTTTGACTTCATATAATTTATACAGGGTGGGCCAAAAGAAACCAAGGGGTGTAAAAGTTTAATAACTTTTTTGTTTATTAACTTTTTTTTATTTTTTCTTTCAGATTATATAGACAACACTTGGAATTGTATTATTTAAACCAGAGATCAATTATTTTAACGCAAAGAGCATATCGCCGACATTATTGAAAATTTGATTATGAGTGATGAAGCTCATTTTCATTTGAATGGCTTTGTTAATAAGCAGAACTGTAGGTTCTGGGGTTCTGAAAATCCAAGAGCCATTCATCAACGCCAATTGCACCCCATCAGGTATACAGTATGGTGTGGGATCACATCTGAAAATGTCATTGGGCCCTACTTCTTCGAGAATGAAGATGGAAGTGCTGTAACCGTAAATGGAGAGCGGTATCGGTTTATGATAGAAAATTTTTTACGTCCTGCTCTTGAAAATAGACCTGGTATGTGGTTTCAGCAGGACGGAGCCACTGCCCATACTGCCCGAGACACAATGGCACTTTTAAGACAAATTTTTGGAGAGCCCTTGGTTTCTTTTGGCCCACCCTGTATCATAAAAAAATCAATTTTGCCTTGGATTTTTTGTGGAATACATTATTGAAAGCTCTCTTTCTATGGAGAAATTACCAAAATTTAAAGTAAAAAGAATTCATTGGAATTACCAGCACATCTAGTACAAAACTGATGTAAATTAGTTGGAATACCATCGTTAAAATAATCTTTAAAATTAACAAGAGTAACATTTTCAGTAGTAAAATCGAAGAATTTTGTTTGTGATGACGTATTGTTTTAGTTTATATTGGCTCTCAAAAGTTATTGAGCAATCCTAGATCAATCAAGCTTGGCAGAAAAATATATTATGGCCTTAGGCTGTTAAGGCTTGAAAATAAAAAAAATCGGACTAAGGAAAAACAAGTAAAAGTCTTATATTCGGCCGTGCCGAATCTTCTATACTCTTCACCACGGTGATTTTATATAAAAACATGTACAGCATGTACATGTTTTTATATTGTTGACTCTTTACTTAAATTAAGTCATATGAGAAAAATTCATTATTCATGCTTTAAAGAAATAGAAGGCAAATGAAAACAAATTTTGTTGGCTACAATTGTCGCCGTGTTGTCAACTACTTAATGATATTGAAGACGACAGCTACACCGTAAACTCTAAAATTGTTGTAGAAATACTTATTTTGCTTTTATAAAATTAAATAACTTTTTCAAAAAATTATAAATATTTCCTCCAAAACTTTTTGTTTGTATATGAATTAGTAATTTACGATTTTGTGACATTTTCTTTTGTTGAATAAAATAGAAATTAGCCTAAGTTGACGACAGCCACAACGGTGGTCGTGTAGCCATGTAGCTTTGCTGGCTTCAAAATAATCGTTCTGATGATGTCTATGTGTTTTAAAAATTTTTTGTAAAATTTTATTCGAAAATTTTTCGGAAATTTAAAAAAAAAATAACTTTTTCGAATATTTTTCTGTAAAAATATCTATTTGAAAATATTTAAAAAAAAACAAATTTTAATTTTTTTTAATTTAATTTTTTTTTAAATTTTATTGAAATTTTTTTGTTAAATTTAGGACCTTTCTGCAATCTATATTAAATTAGAATGATCAGACTAAAGCAAAAAGAAATCCTTACAACAAAAAAATTCCTCATATTCATCCCCATGTGCTTTTGACTGCTTCTATTTACCAGTGGGTATCCTGTGGGTCCATTGGCTACCTCTATGTGTATTGCTTTCTACAAAGGTCTCTAAAAACCAAAGCAGAAAAACCCTACCAACCTAAAAACAAACAAAAATCCCCCCTCGCAGGGGTTTATTGATCCCCCGAGATCTTTATGAACGCCTTGCGATCTACCTGTCACGATCTAATATTTATTTGACAAAAAAGGCAAAAGAGAATCATTAAAACCGAAAAATATTAAAAAAACGTGAAAAAAATATAGGTGGACGTGGGCGCGCAGCCTCCAAAGTAATGATCCGATGTTGCTGAATTGCAATACCAACATTTTCGAAACTATGCCTGACAGCTTAGTGTGCTTAAATTTTTTGTATCTCTTCCGGTGCTTTGGAAAATGACATTTTAACCCGAACACGGACAGACGGACATCGCTTAATCAACTTCTCTATGTATAAGGATCCAGAATATATATATATATATATATTTTATGGGGTAAAGGGTATAAAAAGTTCCCCTTAGAAGAACTAATCCTACCTCTGAAAAATTCAATTTTGTTTTAAATTTTCTCACACTTTCGTTTAGCAAATGCAATTTTAAGGTTAGCGAATGTTCAAAAACATAAACTTGGACGCAGGAGATTCTAAAATAACGTTTTTGCCTCGCCCCTTTTTGTGGGCGGTAACATACATTTTTTTTTAACAATAATGTAATTATTAAAAGTAATGAATTACATACGCCTTAATACCATAAAAATAAAATTTCTATGGGCAGCCGTAGGTATCTTTTCAATCCCACCCCCGACACTTGAAAATGTGATTTTTTTTTTTGATAATTTCTACAAAATATTAATTTTGAATCTTTTATGTGGAAGTAAAGGTACCTTTTCAATTCCTAACCAATCCCTTCTTTATATTTAATTTATATGAAAATAACTTATGCGTAACTAGCTGTGTCCGCCACTTTGTCAGCGTCCTTACAATATTTTCTTCGATTTAGCTTCGAAGGAGCCCAATTATATTATGCAACTTATGTAGCTGAAACTTATCTCTTTTCTTCTTAAATTTTTACATTTCATAATTTTTCATTTTTTGCCTAATATCCGGCTAGATTGGCAAAATACCCCTCTGGGCTTCGTTACGTTGATATCTTTACAGCGAGGTATAACAACAGTATGTTTTTTTTAAGTTCCACATATGTATGTACGTCATGTTGGACAGCTCAGACACCACCACTCTTATGCAAAAGATTTTTTTTTTGTTTAAATAAAAAAGGGATTTAAGAATAAAAAAAGATTTCTGTTACATTTTCCCCTTATATATTCCCCTTACAATACATCTATTAATTATTAATTTATTTTCCAGATAATTTTGCGGAATTATTACGAAAACTACAATTTTCCATTTAAACGTTTGCATTAAACTCTTATTTATTATTTATCATACAACGCACAAATAAATTGCAAATCCAAACAATTTCTTAAAATGCTTTTGTCTGATTAATTACTAATTACATATTAATGCTTGTTGCACTTAATGCTTGACACACAGTGTCTTAAACAACGATAAATTAAAAGAAAAAGCAAAATAGGGCAAATAGAAATAAAGCCATAAATATTTAGTTTTTGGTGGCTAAAATTAAACGCAGAAAATTTTGGCAAAACCCGACGATTTTTCGAGAAAGAAGCGGTACTAAAAATAATAAATCAGTCAAGTGCGAGTTAGACTCACATTGGTTGGGTACCGTGCTATGTTTATTACAACTTTAAAAATTCAAGTTTTGAATTTTTTCATGTCTTATGGGGCACCCTTTAATTTTAAAATTAAAATCATATTCGAGAAAATTGCATCACCCTTTAAATTTTAGTAATTGTTGTTATAGCGGCCATGGATACACTTTCTATACAAATAACAGACGCCTACCTATTGCGGTTCCAAAAATAAAGTATTATGTGTGAAAAACATGTCACTGGTGGAACATCCTTAAGTTATTAGTAATTTTTACAGCGGACGAAGTACATCATCTACTACATTTTATAAGGCTATCTATTACGGTTCAAAAAATAAGGCTATTTACGTACCAATCATCTCTCTGTCGGAACATCCTCTAATATTTTAATTTTTTTTAGCGGCCAATAAAAAAATAAGTCACTATACGTGAAAAACATTTCACTCTCGGAACACCCTTTACAAAGTAGAAGAGTCTACCAATTACCAAGCATTATACATGAAAATCACGTCACTGTCACCCTTTAATTTTTACTGTTTTTATAGAGGTCATAGTAATACACCATTTGTGAAAATTGGAAGAGTCTATCTGTTATGGTTAAAAAATTAGGCCATATTTATGCAAATCAAGTCACAGTCGTCACACCCTTTAATTTTTAGGTTTAATTTTGTATACTTGCTTAAAAAGCGAACATAGTTTTAATTACTATCTTCAAATTTTAAGTGGTTGCCTCCTACAGCTCAAGAAATAAAGACATAAACATAAATAACACGTCACTTTCTGAACACCCTATAAGTTTTAGTATTTGTTGCTATAGCGGCCACAGTTACACACCTTCTGTAAAAATTTCAAGAGTCTACTTGTTATGGTTCAAAACTTAGGTCATACATATAAATCACGCCACAATCCTTTAATTTTTAGGTCTATTTTTTATACTTGTTTAAACAGAGAACTGAGTTTTAATTACTGTTTGTAAATTTTAAGTGTATGCCTCCTACAGTTCAAGAAATAAACTCATATACGTGAATAATATGTCTCTATCGGAACACCCTATAAGTTTTAGTATTTTTTGCTATAGCTGCAATAGTTATACATCTTCTGTGAAAATTTAAGGAGTCTATATATTACGGTTGCAGAGATAAAGGGTGCTGACAGACGGACAGACATTGTAGCGAAAACAATAGGGTAACGTTTTTACCCTTTGGCTACGGAACCCCAAAAATCAAGAGAACTTCGCAAAAACTTTCATTGCAAATATATTAGACAATATCCTTTAAAATTCACTCACGTGCCAGTTTAACATACTTGTTTACCTAGGCGTTATTCTAAAGCATAAAAAATAATTACGAGGTGTTTCTTGAAATTGCCTAAAATACCTATAGCAATGGCGAGAGGGGGCAACCTTATTTCACAGCTGTATTTGTCGTAAAGGGCTCGCTAGATTTTCCTTCGTGTCTGACATAAAGTGTTTTATTAGTGTTTTTATTATATTTACTATTTTAATAGGAACTCCCTTTGCCCTTAGTGCAAAACATATTGCACTACGTCGCACATAGGGGTATTATGCCAATCTAGCCGGACATTACTTTTTTTAGCTTATATTTATGGAAGAACTAATCCTACCTCTGAAAAATGCAAGTTTTTTTAATTTTCCCGTCATTTTGTTTAGCAATTACAACTTTTAAGGTCAAAGAATGTTCAAAAACTTAAAATTGGTCTCAAGAGATTCTTAAGTGCCATTTTAGCCCCGCCCCTTTTGTGGGCGGTTAAATAAAATATTATTTGAAAAACTAATGCAATTATTCAAAGAAATTGATTTTATACTTCTTAAAACCATAAAATTTTATTTTTATGGGCAGGGGGAGGTATTCCTCCAATCCAACCCCCAAAACGTCCCTGTGAAAAAAAATTTTTTTTTTCAATTTTTTGCCAATTTGAAAAATATTCATTTTTAAGCGTTCCAACGCCTCCCAAGAATATTATTAAAAAAATTTTTGTAATTTGTTACTTAATAGTATTTTATTTATCGGAAAATAATTAATTTATTCATAGTAATAACTTATTTATATTTGTGCCGATAAATTTTATTTAAAATTATAACAATTAATTTATTTAGAACAACTTCTCCTTTGCACTGAGATGATGATGAGTGCCATGGTTCTTCTTCGTCTGATTCTTCTTCAAAGACCTTTTCCGAAGTACAGGTGGAAGCATGAAGGAAATTGCTTCTTTCGTAAAAGGTAATGACCTTTTTTTGGAGTGGGTCTAGTAAAGAGTGGGTCGGAACTTAGCAAAAGCCTATGAATAACATCTATGTTACACTGAACCCTTGAAAACTCTCTAGCAAAATTGTGCCTGTAAAGCCGGAAATGTCTGTTTAGTGCATCGGCCGCTTCTTCTGATAGCAGCCCAATAGGCAACAATGCCTCATTTATAACAGTTGCACCATGTATTAAAATCTTGTTCATTGTAGGTGTCATAGGATGCCACTCATTTAGAGAAGAGAAAAGTAAAGTTTTGCAGTATCTAAGCAATAATCGACAAACTCGTGCATTAGGATTTTTGACCAATTTATATTACTTCAATAATAACCTTGATTCGGTATATAAAATCAAACTCAATTCCAGTTATTTCTGCAGCTAATTTAGGATTGAAAAAAAATCTTCTGCTAGTGTTACCATCGTTGGTGTTTCCAAATCCAGCTTTCGCTACACCCACTATTAATCCTAATTCACTTCTAAATTTTTCTTGGATAATGTGTTTCCTCGCGTTAACTATGGCTTTGTCCGCATCAGATTTTACTTGCCATTTTTTCACTGACAGTTTATATGACATGTGTAATATGCTCTCAAATAGGCGAATTCGGGCGTGTAAAGTAGATAGTCCGAAAGAAAGGGCATCTACGTCTATATCTCTTTTGATATTTAAATTGTTTTTTGTACAGGTAATAACAGTGTTAGATGTAATGATTAAAACCAAAAACATCTACCTTCAGTTATTAAAAACCAAAACATTTTATGAATATACAAGGGTTTCTTACTCGTATTTACCTATGTAAGATATGAAAAAACAGAAAAAGGTGTAATTTTTAAAAAATCGCCAAAAAAAAAAATGGCGCAAATATGCGCAAGGTGTTTTTTTTTACAGTATAAAAGTAGAGATCGTAAATTTTTTAATGATTTATAACATTTTTAGGATCGCGATGGAGATCACTCTTAAAAGGCTTTTCACTTTTTTTTGACAAAAAATTTTACAAAAAAAAACATTGTTTTAATTTTGAACGAAATTTTTTATCATTAAAATTAAATAAAAAAATATTTTAAAAGCTAACATAAGTAGCTACTAATAAACCCTTTCATAGAAAAACAAAATCAAAACAAAATCTTTATTCGTTTAGCCACCAAAAATATATTGCAAACCTCTCAAAATCGTTTAAAGTCAATAAAAACGTATGCAATTTACTCAACTTTCCTGATTTTAACAGTTTCCCAAAACGACAAATCTCAAGCAAAAGCCTTGAAAATTCACTATACGATGCAGAATTTTGTTGTCTGTCGAGCTGCGTACATTTCTCAAAATTAATTTTTGGCCTAATGTCCGGCTAGATTGGTAAAATACCCCTCTGTACGTCGTAGCGTGTCGAAAGGTTTTTTGAAGTCGTCGAACACTAGATGGAGAGATGTACGCCATTCGACTGATTGTTTTATTATGAGACGCCAGGTATTTGTCTGATCTACGCAGTTGCGATGTCGCCGAAAGCCTTCCTATTCATCCAGTAGTGTTTGCCCAAGTCCTTTCAGTTTGAAGTTTACTATTATTGCAATAATTTTGTATGATGTATTGAGGAGAGTGATCACCCTCCAGTTATCACAGACACTCAAGTCATGTTTTTAGGAAGTTCTATAATTCCTTTCGTTCATATATTTGGAAATTATTTATTTATCCAAGCTATACAAACAATAATAGGGTCTTAGTATTTCAGCGGATGTGGCGGAGATTGTATGAAGGAATTCTGGGGTAATATCACCTCTCCAAGGGTCTTGTTTCAACATCTGGTGGGTTGTCCGATATCTCAGTAAAATTGTTTAATGATTCAAAGTTCATCTACATTTGTAATGGGATCCTTTATGATATTTCCACGGTTCAAAATATACACCTTTATCTGGTCAGGCTGGCCTTTTTAAGGTCTTCGCCGCGAAGCCTAATAAACGGAAACAAATTTCATATATTCGTTTGAAGAACTACCACCTTAAGACCTACTAAATGGCATCAAAAAAAATTATAGAAATTCTGTATAAAAATTAAATTTAACATTCGAAGCGCTAATCATTTTTATTACGAACTTTTTATATAAACAATTTCAAACAACCAGAACGTAATGAACGATAAAAAAGCTACAATCGTTCGCTTTACTGAATCGTCCTTGTGAAATAGGTCGTTCCAGAACGACTCAACTCTAAACTGGTGCCAAACAATGTAGTAGTCGAGACCATCATCATTGCATCACATCAATATCATGCTGCAATTACTTTGAATTTACTTTACTATTCAATCGTCATTTAAAAAAAGAAAAAACTAAACTTTGTATCTGTAATCAGCAAATTTGATCATTTGTCTCTTTTTCTAAACACTCAAACTAATTTGATTAATTTGAGTTTTTTTTTTAAGGAATCTTAATCCGTAGATATGTATGCATGTCTGAAAGCAATATTGAAAGCGAAATGAAAAACGACATAATGAACAACAGAAAAGTCTTTCTTTAATGGAGTTTATCTGTTGCATTTTAATGACTGGCGGTCATTACAGCGATTCAAGTTCAAATATCGCTATCAAGTCTAATGATTTTGTTTTTGCAGCCGATGGCTTGCGGTAAATACTGCAATTAACTGCTGAAATTTACCGGTATTTGTTCTGCAAATAGTGATTATTTGTGCCATGATAACTTTTTTATTTCTATTTTTATTACTGCCCATTTACTTTAAGTGGTTGTAGTTATGACAAAATCTTTTTTTAATGCAACTGCTATTTGCTAAAAAAATGACTATGCACTCACAAAAAAATGCTAAAACTGGTTAGAAAATTACTGGAAAAAAAGAAAGAAAAAATAGATTTATTGAAGGAAGTTTTGACGACGAAAGGTGTTGTAGTGTATAACAAAAACAGATAAAAAAACGTGTTTCAAAAATTATGGTTTGTTTTGAAATATCAAATATTGTAAAATTGTAAAATAAGTAATAAAATTTTTTATTTGCTTGCTTGTTTTTATTGTTAAAAATATTAGCTTATGTCATAATCCTTTCCATTTTACTAGTATATTAGCCGCTGTTTTTGTAAGCGGAGGTATGAGAATGAATGATTATTACAACAGGCAAGTTTTTATTAAAAAAAAGTATGTTACATCTTCTTGTTAATAAAAAACTGTTAAATACTTATTTTTATAATATACTAGCTGTGCCCACACACGTTGTGTGCGTGCTGACAATATTTTGTTCGATTTTGCTTTGAAAGTCATGCACAACAAATTTTAAGATTCCCTGGATAAAATTCTAAAATTTAAATAAAATTCCAAAAAATATTGTAATGCTCTATAAAAGGTATTTAAAATATTTTAATAACAATATAATTCCATAAAGTAAAATTTCAAATTAAATACAAATTTTATTCAATGGGCTATTTGACAAGTAATTCACATTTTGTCATTATTTTAAAAACGCGGTATCTGTTGGGCAACCGTATTTAAAATATCCATCTTTCAATTCCGTTTTTGTCATTGTTTAAAACAGCGCCATCTGTTTCGCAACCGTGTTTGAAATATCCATCTTTCAAATCCGTTTTTTTCATTATTTAAAACAGCGCCATCTGTTGCGCAACCGTTTTTTAAATATCCCGCTTTCAAAAATAAAAGATGTATACCGTACCTTTAAATTGGTAAAAAAAAATCGGCGTACTTGCACTCCCATTTTTTCTCCACTTTCTCTTGGAAATAAGATATTTTTTCGGAAAAAGGTAACCTATATTTGAATCATGATATTAAGGTTCCCCCTTACAAAATTTTATTAAAATCCATACACTAGCTATGTCCACACACGTTGTGTGCGTCCTGACATATTTTATTTTGCTTTGCAAGTAATCTACACCAAATTTTTTTACATATTTACTTTATATAAAGGTACCCATCCCTGAATAAAAATCTAAAATTTATATAAAAGTCTAAAAATTATTGTAAAGCTCTGTAAAAGACAGACAGGAAATGAGCTAGTCATTATTTTAAAACAGCGCCATCTGTTGCGCAATATTGCTTAAAATATACGGCTTTCAAAAAATAAAAGATGCCTTTAAGTATGCATTACCTTTAAATCAGTAAAAAATTCGGAGTACTTTCTTTGCTTTTTCTCCAGTTTCTCTTGGAAATAAAATATTTTTGCGGAAAAAAGTATAGTTTATTGGAACCAGGATACTATGGTACTTCCTCACAAAAGTTTGAGAAAGACGGATAGACAGACAGGAAATGAGTAACTGTTTTATTATATGTATAGGTTTTAAAAAGATAGCACTGTCGGAAAGCTATAGCTATAGGCTGCACCAGAGGACTGATCTTCTATAAAATTTTCAATTTGGCTACATATTATATATAGGCTACATATTTTTTTGATGTTTAAAGTGTTTAGTGAAACGGTGTCATACCTTCTGAGCAAATGTCTGGCACTCTATTCTTTGATAAGCCAATTTCTTGAATCAAAAAAAATATACGACTAATCTGAACTACCAGCCTAGACGACCTTAATATTTATCTTAATGCTACAGTATCTATCCACTAGTCTAACTATCCACTAGCAACCACAATTTGAACCAGCTACGGTGTCTGGGCAAATGGAGTGGTGATGACCCAAACCAACCCACCAATCAGTCCGTCGATTACACCTAAGTAAACTTTAGGTTTTGGACCTTTGATGTTTAAACTTTATAAGTAACAAAAACAATACAATGTAACTTAGCAAAAACCTTGACCATCTGCAATATTTCAAATTTAAATTAAACTCTAATTGATTAAATTAAGCTCGAAGATTATAAGTTAAGTTTATGAACTTTGTAAGTATAACTTAAATTGATTTAATTATTGCCAAAAAAAATATTATATGCCTTACTATATAAGTCACTAAAGAAAGATAGTATCTAACTGTTTCAGCTTCAACAGAAACTTTATTTAACTCAATCCTTTTGATAATAGAATTAATGTCGGAAGAATTTTATTTTTTTCTGTTGTAGTGTCATGCAACTGCAACAATTAAATTTATCTGGAAATTTATAAAAATATATTTTTTACTATTCTCATCTACTTAATATGTGTGACATATCTTGTGATAAATTTTGCTATAAATAATTCTATTTTTAGTCACGTTCTCACTATATTTGTAAAGCAAATATTTATTTCTTCGCTTGACATGTTTTTATACAAAATAGTAATAATCTGTTATTCTCCAAAGTGATCAATCAGTTTCACTTGAATTTATTTTTATACAATTTTTCCTTTTTATTATACTTTTACGTTGAATAAAATTGTATCATCAATCAATACATTTGCGAGAAATGTTTACAAGAATATTTGTTGTAAACAAAGTGTAAACTTTATAAATATGAAGAAACAAATCAAACGATAAATAAGAAATTCATAATTTGATGAGAAATAAAATAAGAAACGACCTTTAAAAATTTGCTACAATTATCCATGGACATGAAAATTTTATATGACAACTAGCTGTGTCCACACACTTTGTGTGCGCCCTGAAAGTATTTTGTTCGATTTTGCTTTGAAAGTAATCCACACCAAATTTTAAGACTCTTATTTTGTAATGATTTAGGTATACGTATTTACTTTATATAAAGATACCCATCCCTGGATGAAATTCTAAAATTTATATAAAATTCTAAAAATTATTGCAAAGCTCTGTAAAAGGCGTTTAAAATATTTTCATAACAATGTACTTCACAAAAAATAAAAATACAAATCAAATACAAATTTTATACCATTGGCTATTTGACAGTAAGTAATTCATATTTTGTCATTATTTTAAATCAGCAATAGCTGTTGCGCAACCTTGTTTAAAATATCCCGCTTTCAAAAATAAAAGATGCCTTAAAGTATGCGTACTTTCGGCGTACTTTCACTGCTTTTTCTCCAATTTCTCTTGGAAATAATATATTTTTCCGGGAAATAAGTACGCTATATTGGAATAATGATACTAAGATACCTCCTAAAAAAATTTTATTAAAATCCACCCAGTAGTTTTTACGTGATGCGAACACAGACAGAAAAACAGACCTACAGAGACAGACAGACAGACAGACAGACAGGAAATGAGTTATTGTTTTATTATACATATATTGTAAATCTCATTGTGTTTGCCCTAAGGACCAGGATCCACTTTTTTGCAAAAGGGGAAATAAATAGCGTTAATTTTGCAAAAACTGAAAATTTGTCAATTATTTTCGATTTAAACGCTTTTTTTCAGATTTGGGGCCTATGCGCTACGTGTTAACGTTGTCGAATTCGACTAAAATTTTGTGGGTGGAAGTTTCTCATCAAATCTAACATTAATCCGACATGCACCCCTTGAAATTGGAAAATTTATGTTTTTCACACATTTGAAAACCCGCTATAATGCGTATATCAAGCAAAAAACTAAAATTTTGTGAAAATGAGCGAATTCACTAAAATGTGAATAAATTCGAAAAAAATCAATCGATTTTTATGGTCGATATCTCATTTTCTTGCTATTATATGTCGCTATGCGATAAAAAAATGAATCTGGAAGTTTTTTGCCGTTTTCGATTTTTTATGATTTTTTTAAAACGAAAATTTTTGCCATTTTTACGTAAAAAATATATTTTTTTCTTAAGTTTTTTATTATAACTCCGATACTATTGATCCGATTGAAACGCGATATATAGACGAATTAAAGGCTATGCAAATCTTAATTTTTCTGAATTTATTTTAATAATATCGGACTAGTAGTTTTTGAGTTATCATTAATTATTTGAAGAAACGTCTCAAAAAAATTGCAATTTTAAAAAAAAATTTTTTAAAAAAAAATCTATCCATAGAATTTAAAAATTTTACCATTTTTGTACAAAGGTAGCCATGATACATCAAATGTATATAGTAGTTACTCGAGCATATTTTTGCTGTTGCCCTGTGTTATTCGATTGACATGAATTTTATTTATCCGAAAGATAATCTTGTGGCATTACATTTTAAATATGATTTCTGGCATATGACCGCGACGGCTGGCGCGGATGTAGTCCAATCTGGACGTCCAATTTTCGATGACTTTTTCCAACATTTGTGGCCGTATGTGGCAATAACACGGCGAATGTTGTCCTCCAAATGGCTTATCCGCATAGACCAATGACTTTACATAGCCCCACAGAAAGTAGTCTAACGGTGTTAAATCACAAGATCTTAGAAATTAGGCGGTCACCAAACGTGTCTTTCAATAAATCTGTTGTGGCACGAGCTATGTGACATGTTGCGCCGTCTTGTTGAAACCACATCTCCTGGACATCATGGTTATACAATTCAGGAATGAACAAGTTAGTAACCGATCACCATTGACAGTAACGTTCTGGCCAACATCGTTTTTGAAAAAGTACTGACCAATGATTCCACCAGCCTATAAAGCGCATCAAACAGTCAGTTTTCCTAGATGTAACGGTGTTTCCACATACACTTGAGAATAACCTTCACCACAAATGCGGCAGTTTTGTTTGTTGACGTAGCCATTCAACCAGAAGTGCGCTTCATCGCTAAACAAAATTGCCTTATGAAAATCGAGAACAACGGTAATCTTGTTTCGGGCCCTATTTGCACTATTTGCAAGCGTTGTTCAGGCGTGAGTCTATTCATGATGAATTTCCAAACCAAACTGAGAATAAATCACTTGACAGCTGTTAAATCGGTCGCCATCTTGAAAAGTAATGCCAACTTAAAGTTCTATACCTCTATAAAAAACACCCTTTACAAGAAGAAACATTAATACGGCTGCATGGAAAATGACCCTGTGAAAAATAATTCCGAAGTAAACATTAATTAATTAATTCTTATATTTTGGGCGATTTTTCATAATTAAACCACCAAAGATAAATTAATGAAATTTCTTAGAGGTAAAGAAGAGGTGTTTCTGGCTAAAGTTGAGGACGGTTTGAATATATATATTCTGTGTTTATACACATTATTGTGCAATTTTTCTAATACACACATAATGCTTTTATACACATTTAACATTTTTACATAGAAAATGAGTTTTTCTACAATTTCTACAATATTCATTTCCGACCCCATAAAGTATATATGTACATATATTATGGATCCTTATACAGAGGAAAGTTTATTAAACGATGTTCGTCTGCCAGATACAGAATATTTAAGCCCATCAATCTGCCAGGCATAGGTTCAAAAATTTAGGATTGCAATTCAGCAACATCACATCATTCCTTTCGAGGCTGCGAGCAGAAAACTACGACCACCTGCATTTTTAACCGACTTCAAAAAAAGAAGGAGGTTATCAATTCGTCTGAATGTTGCTTTTTTTAATGTTTGTGCCCGCATAACTCAGCCATTTCTGAACCGATTTTAAAAATTTCTTTATTTGAAACGTAATGCTTACAGATTGGTCCCGTTTTAAAAACAGTTCATTATTTTGAAAATTAAAGGGTGTCCCCATACAACATACATGTTTTTTTCGTGTATTTAACCCTAAAGGGCACCAGTTTAAAATTTTAAAAAATTGGGTATCACTATAGCTTCCACCAACAAAAAGTAATAAAAAAATAAACTTATAATTTAAAGGGTGTCCCTATATGTGACGTAATTTGACCTTTATGGGCCTATCTTGTGAACCGTTAAAGACAAAACCTTGAAAGTTTGACAGAATGTCGATTACTATAACCTTTATAATAAAAAGGATAAATATTCCAAATTAAAAATTAAAGGGTGCTCCAATAGTTCATTAAATTTGTTGTATATGCCCATACTTTTGAACAGTTGTACACCGACCGTTAAATTTAAAAAGAACCTTTATTACTAAGTCCGCTATAACAAAAAGTATAAAATTTGAATTTGGAAATAAAAGGGTGTCCCAATAGTTAATGTAATTTTATGTATGTGGCCAAACTTTTGAACCGTTATAGACAGACAGCTGAAATTTAC
The DNA here is from genome assembly GCA_949628195.1 of Phasia obesa. NCBI lineage: Eukaryota > Metazoa > Arthropoda > Insecta > Diptera > Tachinidae > Phasia > Phasia obesa. The sequence goes on from OX451217.1 coordinate 51,984,930, forward strand.
AAGGAACCTGTATTGCTAAGTCCACTATAACAGGTATATAATTTGAATTCATAAATTAAAGGGTGTTCCCATAATTGATGTAATTTGACCTATATGGCCCTATCTTTTGAACAGTTATAGACAAACACTTGAAAATTAGGCAGAATTTCCACTACTTTGTCTGGTATACTTGCAATTATAAATATTTAGAGTTATGAATTAAAGGGTGTTCCAATAGTTCAGTAATTTTCTGTATATGACTAAACCTATAAACCGTTATAGACACACAGTTGAAATTTACAAAAAATCTATGTGGCCAAGTCCTCTGTGACAATATGTCTTTAATTTAAAATTGTAAATTAAAGGGTGTCCCAATAGGTGATGTTATTTGATTTATGTTACCTTATCTTTGAAACCGTTAAAAACAGTCATTTTATATTTACGCAGAAGGTATATTACTATGTCCGCTCTAGTAAAAAGTATATAGTGGGAAATTAAAGGGTGTACCTAAAGTTAATGATATTTGATCTATATGACCTTATCTTTTGAACGCTTATAGATAAACATTTAAAATTTTAACAAAGCTAATATCTCTATGTCCACAGTAAAAAGTACAAAAAACTTAAAGGGTGTCCTCATAGCTGACGTAATTTGACTTATATTGACTAGTCTTTTGAACCGTTATAGATAGAGACTTATGGAAATGAGAGAGTGTTAATGAAATTTAATGTATGCCTTATCTTTTGAGCCGTTTTAGATAGACAACTGAAATTTACACATAATGTGTATTACTATGATCGCTATTACAGCTATAAAAAATTAAAATTAAATGGTGTCCCCATAAAAGACGGTTGTTGGTGATAATAGCTTAACTTTTGAACAGTAATAGGGAGATGCTTGAATTTCACATAGTCTTTACTTCTTTTCCTGCTAACTTTGACGCATTTTGTTTATCTTTTATTTGGTTTATATATAGTTCTTACAGATTACTTCTTATATTTTTAGTTTAGAACTGGTACCCAACTATCTGTTTTGAAGTCGGTTTTTTTTTGCAAGAATTATTTCTTTCTTTTTCGGTCTTAATGATTTGGTTTTTTTGTTAAATAAATATTAGACAGCATGTAGATCGTAAGGAGTGCATACAGATCTCGGGGAATCAATAATCCACTGCTAGGGTTGATTTTGTGTTTATTTTTAGGTTGGTGAGTTTTTCTGCTTTGATTTGTATAAAATGCCTTTATAGGAAGCAATATATAAATGTGGGTAGCCAATAGACCCACCGAGTGTTCACTGGTAACCAGGAGCAGTCAATAGGCCCATTAGAGGGGGGCAAAATGAGGAATTTTTTTTTGTGGATTTTTTAGTCTGACCATTCTAACACAATATAGATTGCAGAAAGTTACTAATTTTTTTAAAAAAATTTTCAAAAAAATTTAAAAAAAATTACAAAATTTTACAAAAAATTTGCAAAAAAAATTCAAATAAATTTTTACAAAAACAAATATTTAACAAATTTTTACAAAAAATTAAAGTTTGTACATATGAAATTTGTATTCAAGCTTAAGTTCGTTTTATTCTCTCTAAAGCCTAGTACTCTGTTCGAATTTGTGAAAAATGTTGAGCAACATTTATTTTTTCACAAGGACATTTAAAATGTGGTGTCTATGTCGCGATTTGAAAGAATTTTACGATTTTATTATTTTTATGTATACCACATTATTTTAGAAATGTTAACAAAAGCCAAGCGATCAGCTGTTGTTTGAAAAATTCCACATGAAATAATGCCCCTTTGCTTTATTTCACTGCTTTGATAAAATGTTGCCAGCAACATTTCAATGTTTTTCCACAGCAAAAACAGAGTACTACTACTGCAACATTTTTTCATGGCTTTTTCATAGAAATTTTTTATGTATGTAATTTGACAGCATTCCGCATGAAAAACTGAACAGAGTACCAGGCTTAAGAAAGAGTAAATAAAATTACATATTCGGTGATAGTATTAAAGAAAAATTGGGAAAATTAAATTTTTAGACACCAGCAGAGCGGAATACATATTTTCTAGACACCTACGTCCTTTATCGTCGAAAGAAAAACTGTTCAAAACAGAATGTAATAGACATACAAATTCCAATGATTTTTCTGTTGAATCGAAATAAGCAGTAACTCCCCAGAAGTATAGCGGGTATAAATTAAATTAAGGTAAAAGCAGGCTCTGTTGAAAAATAAGAAAAAATTAAATAAAATGTGTTTACGGATATAATTACTTCACCTCGTATTTTTACATAATTGAGCGAAAAAAATTACGTATTTATGAAAAATGTTTGTATTGCCATTATGTACTTATTTACTTATTTGTTTGTTTATATTATTTGTAATATTTTTTATAAAAATATTTGCAGTTTTATTAATTTTTGCTTAAATATAAAACAAACAATTTCCTTAATTTCAATTAAACAAATAAACTTTAAATTTTTAATTTTTAGTTGTGATAATGAAATAATAAATCTATACAAAACTGTGAATTAAGCATAAAATGTTCGCGTATTGTTTAAATTTTCCCATTTATAACCAATTCACGCTTTTAATTGCAGCTTGTTATTACTGAAAATTGTTTATAATACGGGAGATAGAGTATCTATAAAGTTGATGCAGTTGAAATATAGTCCATTCAAATTATAATTGCCTTTTGGTAACTATCGTGATTGACACAAAACCACGAAGGTCAACTACGTGGGTTGCACGAGAAATAAAATATTTAAGTATATTATGTTATACATAATCCATTTCTATTAGAACTTCTTTTTGATAACATTATAGTCGTTCGCAATATACACACAGAACAAATACATACATGTGTATTAGTCAGGACGAAAAGAAGTAAAAATGTATATGCATTTGAAAAATCCAACTATTGGTTGTGCCCTAATAAATTGTATTTTAATTGCTCTACTTTTGTAATATTTGAGATCAAAGTTGTTTTGTTGAATTTTTAATTGCAATTATACTGTCCAAAAATATTAAAATCGTATTCAATCAATATTTTCAGTCATATACCCGTATGTGTTTGCAAAAAAATCCGTAAACTAGAAAGTTTATGTAACAAAGACATAATGGTTAAAAAACAACTAGGACGAAATACCAACTTCATTCAGCACGACGAATTCGTCGCCAAATATTCAACACAAAATCTTTTAAAGCAAAAAAGTTATAGCGTTTAAAAAATTAAAATTTCCCAAGTAGTTTTTAATTTTGGCCAAATAACGAAAAAGTACATTTTTAATCCTACTGTTTGCTATGATATGTGACTTGGCCTATAAAAAGGTGGCTTATGACTCAAAAAAAAAACTCCACTTTTTTTTTGGTTTCGATAGTTTTTGAGACACTCTTTCACGTGGTGAAAACTAGAAGGTCGTAACTTGCTTAGAAGTGTACTAAAAATGTAGAGAAAGAAGAGCACAAATGAAAGAAAAATAGAATTTTATTGAAAATCCAGAATCAAGATAATAAATGGAATTGAAAAATTTAAAAACAGGTTTGAACGCTGCAAAAACGATTTTACCAAAAAAAGCTGTTTTGCACAAAAAATATTTATTTAGCAGTATTAAGTAGTTTTCTTCGTCGCAAATGAATGCAAAAGAAAAACTACTAAGAAACTGACGAAATGCATTGTTTATCTTTAACAGCTAATTTTTCGAAATTTTGTTTTTGAGTCATAAGCCACCTTTTCATAGACCGGGTCACATATAGTTAAAATAATGTATTAATTTTTTTGGCCTCCGATTTACATTGGTATTTACATTGAAATGAGTAATGACGCTTACAAATCCATAAAAAAATGTTTGGCCCTTTCTCAAAATATGTGCTATCTTGCAAAGTTTGGCATTTACTGACAAAATTTATGTTAAAAAATTATTAATTATTAATTACATAAAAACCCTTTTTAACATGTTTTATCACTTCACTTTACATTACAAAATTCAACTAAAAATTACAATTTATTTTAAACCCTCCATAATTTTTTTCTTATCGGTCGATTTTTACGTTTTGTAGCAAAAAAACTAAGGACCAAAAGACCACTTACTACGAAAAATTTCTTAAAAAATTCCTTATAAAAAATCCCATCCAATTAAAAGTAATGGATTTTTGATAGCCTTCTTGTGAAATGAAATAGTCCACTGTGCGACGGTCTTCACCGAATGGTATAACAACAGTATTTCATTTACTGCCGTTACAAATTCAATCAACTTAATACCAAAATTATATAATTTAGAAAAAGGCTTATCAAAATTATTTGCTATAAATAGAGAAGAAAAAAACAATTATTTTAAAGAAAAATTACTACTATTTAGTAAACGACCTAAAAATTGTGAGAAATAAACCTATTGTAGGGGTCGCACAATAAATGGTATAGTGGAAAAAATAAAACTTTCGAATTTATCAATATTCATATGGAATGAAAGCTAAGACTCCCACGATTCCAGAGGTGGTTTCGGTTTTCATGTGCGTTACACCTATAAAAAGTTACACGGCTTTAAAATCGAATTATTATTAAGGCTAAGATAGTCAGAGCCATTCGTTAGTTAGAATCAGAAATCATCAACAAAGTCTTGGCAAATTTGGCTGATAGGGTAAGCTAGTGCGAAGCCTGTTGCGACAGTTACATGTTCCATAAATGGGAATATTGCAAAAGAAATAAAGTTTAGGCCACCCGTTACAAATATCCGTATGTGAATTATTTATGAATGTTTATTGTGGCAGTGTCAATACATATCGTTACCTTAATATAGAAAGGCCTTAACTCGTTTTTTTTAAATCGAGTTTTTTTTTTTTGCATATTTGGATAGTTGATCTTCTAATACATACATATGTATAAATAAAGTTAATTGTTACATCATTAAAACACTAGGAGAATTTAATTAAAAATAATTCGCGACTACAAAACTATAATTTTTATTAAGTTTTTTCCTTCTCCTGTAAAGTAGGAAAAACATTAGTTAGGGCCTTTCTATATTAAGGTATCGATATACACTTATGATTTTTTAGTAAACGAATATTTGAATAAAAATTGTGGTGCTGGCGCATTTGCCTATTGTTTTGTTTTGTTTGTTTTTCAATGCAAACTACAATATGATTGCTAAAATAGAATATTTTCCAATTCAGGTTGAAAACCAACCTCATAGACATTAAATTGTACATAGATGTGCACAAATACGGAATTTTTTGATTTTTTCTTATATTATAAAAATTTATGAAAATAATAAACGACAATTTTACAAATAATAAAAAAGGATTTTTGTATAAAATGAATTTTAATCAAATACGCAGAGAAAAACAAATGTATTAGGGGCATCATAATTCAAAACGACACTTTTGTTTGGAAAAATATTTTATATAAAAATTATGCCTTTACAATGAAAGCGCTCGACAAGCGAACCAAAACAACAGCCAGTGCGATGGTCTTCACCGAAAGGTCTGACAACAGTATTTTCTTTTAATGGCGGAACAAATCCAATCAATTTAATATATTCCCCTTTAGCAGGTCTGGAGAGGGCATTTCACACCCCGAATGGTGTTTCTGGGCCCCATTTTTATAATTAAATATTTTAAATTATAATATATTTTTTTTTTTAATTTTGGTCAGTTGAATTTTTTTAATGTTTTGTTGGTTTTAAGCTAATAGGCCTGAGGCTTATTTACCTCATTTAGTAAAATTTACCTCGAAAACGCACGCTATCCTCATGTCAAAAATATATTAGTTTATATGCAAGGTACGATGCCCACTGTTCCCATCCTATCTGTTTTTTGCTAGACTATTTATATCAACATGATAATTTTTAACTTTCTATAGGGGGTACTCCCACTCCCACTATCCTAATCCAGTCTGTATTTTGCTATACTATGCACATTACTATGAGGGTTACTTTTGCAAAGTCTCAAAACTCTACCTATTGCAGTTCTCCACGTACACGATAATAATTTTTCACTTTGTATAGCAGGTACCACGCTCAGTGCCCCAATCCAATTTGTATTTTGGTAGACTATGAGCATTAGCATAGGGGTTAATCGTGCAATGCTTTAGTGCTCTATCTATTTTCTAGGTACTCGATTATAATTTCTCACTATGTACAGTAGGACCACGCCCACCATTCCAATTCAGTCTGTGTTTATCTACACAGACTGGGGGTTACTGATAAAAAAAAATTAAGACGCTACTTATTGCAGTTCTCTAGATACAGGATAATACATTTTTACTATGTATGGGGGTACCACGATCACGGTCCCAACCCAGCCTATGTTTTTCTGGGGTATACGCATGGGTATGAGGGTTACTTGTACCTACTTTTAAGACCATACCTATTACAGTACTCTATGTACTTGATAATGATGTTTCACTTTGTATGGGATGTGACCAGCCGACTGTTCCATTTCGTTCTGTATTTTTGTAGATTATACCCATTTGCAAAATTTCAAAACCCATAGCCAGAAAAATGATAATAATTTATTTTTTCCTTTGCTTGGGAGATACCACGCTCACTATTCCAATTCCAACCATATATCTAATAACTGTGAAAATTTCAGAAAGATCGGTTCACTGATGTAGGCAGCTATAGCTTTCCGACAAACAAACAATTGTACAAACAAACACATTTTGTGCTTTTTATACATATGTATAGATAACTTTAAAAAAATAATTTTATTTGCTCAGAAACTCCTGATTGTAAATAAATTAGTAATTTTGAATTTTGTGATATTCTTTTCTGATGAATAAAAAAAATTGTCGCATACAAAAACAGAAACTAGCCTAAGTTGGCTAAGGCCGCAAAGGTGGTTGTGTAGCCTTGTGACTATGAAGTCGTCAAAATAATAGCTTTCATATAACCGTGTGTAGTCGGCAGCCTGCTGGTGTCTATGTGCTTAGAGCATAAGTTGGCTACAACCAGCCATGTAGCTATAATGTCGTCAAAACAATCGCCTTCATAAAGAAATCTTTACTTTACTTTTGACAGGTTGTAGTCGGTAGTTTGCTGTCACCTATGTGTTTAATCCACAATGAAACCAGTTTTAGTCAATACATTTCTCTTTAAATACACAATATACATAGTCACAAAACCAGCAACAGAATAGAGTAGGGTGCAAAAACATGTCGAGTTTCAATGAAATTCCGTTACTCGCCATAATACCAATTGTTTGTTTAAATAGAACAAACAAGTTGTACGGGTATGTGGTTTTATTCAAGCACACACCCACAGTTAAACAGTCAAGTAAATACCTAAATATATTGTACTCGTATATTGAAATGAAAAATGTACAGAAAACAAAAATAAGGTAAAGTAAATCTTTACATCTACATTTGTAATTTATTTTACTCATTCAAGTCCCCTCACCAATAATATAAATATGTGGACTGCATACGAACAGTGCCCACAAACGACATGGTGAAATGGCTAACAAGAAAAACAATAAAAATTATTATTAAACAGATGGAAAATGTCTAACTTAAACTGCAGCCACAAAAAGGATGAGTATCTACTCATACAATCACCAATACTTTGGTAAAAATAGTTTTGTTATTTTTATTTTTAACAAATACCACAGGAATGTCTATTTAGAGCTGCCGGAAGAAACTTTTTTTTTAATATATTTTTCACACAAATCTACTTTATCAAACTAACAAAAGTTTTAGAGAAAATAAAAGGACAATAGTTGCAGGACAGTAAAATAGTTGGCTTTTGTAGTGTTTTTAGATTGAATACGACTTTTCGATATAAAATAATTATTATTGAAGGCAAATCGAATTGTGTTAAATAAAATTATGTCATCTATTGAAAATAAAAGCACATTCAAGAATATTAATTAAACAAACCTGAAGTTTATATACAAATGCAGGGGAATACCGAACAGGCAGCTAAGTTTATGGCTACCTTTTTAAACCGCTTCCTTGTTCAAGAATTTCTGATACCCGATTAGTAATTTTACTTACTTCTGTTAAGTCTTGTGCTGTTAACTACTTTTGCTCTTGACTAGCGATTTTAGACTTGTCGACCTTTTAACATTTGCCATTCACATGCACATTTAGTACGTTTATTCCCCGCCATCCAATTATTCTAACGCCATCCAATGCAGCACATTCACACCAAAGGTGCGCTACCATTCCAGCCTCTTTCAGACATAGTCTAAAAGTATCGTCTTTTGCGTTTTTCTTGCTTGGCCACGTGATACCTGCAGTTCTCATTATCTGTAATTAACATAGTTTTCCAACTTCTTAAAGTACCCTGATCATATCAGAGCAACTTTCTAGCCCTCCTGCTGAGCGTATATTTTCTTAGGAGTGTCTTAAGGGATTTATTCGAACACCTCTTGCTAGGTTTTCTTGGCACCATTTTTGGGATTCCTCCATTCTTGAGAAACTTCCTCATCCATCCCAGTCGGATTCTCATAGTCCTGCTTTTTAATAAAATTAGATTTTATAAAAACTCACAAGTAATGAAATAATGAATTGACTCACACATAGTTCGCAGCTAAGTTCTCATATGGCCATGCTGTTCCACCGGTGATAAGGGTAACGACTTTTTATAAGAAAGTGTAACTTCCCTCTTGCCTTTAATCGGTACATGAGGAAGAGTGATTCAAAAACATCCGACTATTATATGAATAAGATAAAAGCGCTAAAGATAATGTCTTCGGAAATGGTGGACGTGGAGGGAATTCTGCTGAGGGATACACCTGAAGTATGCAGAAAACAGAAGATAGTATCTAAAGAACCTGTCTCTAAGACTCATTCGCAAGCGCGATTAATGGGCAAATGACTGACAGTATGAGACATTGTAGACACCTATGGAAGTTTATTTTCCTGGAAATTTCAGTTCTAGTAACCCATGGACTCCTATTAGTAGACGGCTAGTTAGAGAAGTCCGGCCAAGGCTAAAGGGATAATAACTCTAAATTCTTTTAGAAGTGCAATAATACCTTTTGGATGGAACTTTTCTTGCTCTATTACAGTGGGATATAAACAGCTTGCTTGAACGGATTAGGGAAATATACATATCCTGTTTAGCGACGGAATATATATATAATATTATAAATAATAATATATAACGTGGTTTTTCTTCCCAAACCGGGTAAAAGGGATTATACGGAAGCCAAGTCCTTCGGGCAAGTAAGCCTGACATATTTTTTATTGAAGACAATGGAGAAAGTGTTGGTTGACTTGAGATGCTTATAGAGCAGCTAGATCTACTGATATCGCTCTACATGAACTTGTCAGAGTAGCGGAAAGAGAAATTCTCAACAATTGTGCTGCATTGTCCGTCTTTATGGATATTGAGGTTGCCTTTGATAAAATCTCTTTCTAGAAGTGGAGAAATGCTCTTGTTATAAAATGGATCAACGCTATGCTTAGGTGTAGAGTTATAAATCCCAAAAGTGGGCGTACCAGAATCCGGGGTAGGGTAGTCAGGGGTCGCCCGCAGGGAGGAGTATTGTCATCTCTTTTGTAGAACACCATCGTTGATGGCCTTCTCTAGAAACTGGACTCAATAGACGTCCTTTTGCGGTTGCGTTTGCCTACGATCTGGCACTTGTGGTTGCTGGAAACTTCACTGATACCATCCAAGGATGTATGAGTCAGGCTCTCGTAACAGGTTAGGCATGGTGCAATGAACAGGGTTTGTTAAATGTCGATGTCATGGGGGGGCCTGAGCCTTGAACAAATGCTAGCAAATACTAGAAACTGCGTGATGAGAAAGCCTGCCGACAGTTACCAGGCGACAGTCTGAAATCACTAAAGTCAAGATTTAAGGCTAATTATAGAGTTATAGCACTTGTCTCTATGGAAGTAAAGTTGCTATAAATTACATTGAAGTTGCCTTTAATCACATTTTATAATTGATCTGCTTCGATATTCCCCCTACATTAAAACAAATACCTTCTCTCCGCTGTACTTAATTTAGCGAACCTCCTAGGTGAGAGAATAACTAACTAAGCCTCCTACCGACCGCCACCCTGAGAAGCTATAACTTCTGGTAGCAAAAGTAAATTCCAAGATATCAAGTTTCTGGAATACCCATACTGCTAGCCGCTATTTAGTTTCAGATGTATGAAAATCCATTATCTGTCAGTTGCAACAATATTTTTTCTGAACTTATTTTTGCGATCATCTTTTTGGACAGTGATTAAATTGTAAGAAATCCAGTAACAAATAATTTTTTGATTACGGCTGAATATTGACTCATTTGTGTATGGTTGTGAAACTAATGCTCAAGATAGCCTTCGTATTAGAGTCATATGCTGGACATTATCAGATTGTGTACAGCATCAATGTTTCCTACTTAAAAAAAGAAGAAAATAATAAAGCCAAAAAAATTTTAGACTTTCTAGAGGAGTTAGTAGCTTGAATCTAACAGGTTTTAGAATTGCTTAAGCTAATGATATAAGAAGTCCGACTTGAAAAGGATTCAAGGTCCGATGTTGCTAATACTCGTATTTATAAGTAAAATTCACAGACTTATATTTAATGGAGAGGTTCCCTAGTTACATGATATTTTTAGAAAGAGACTTAAGGCATTCGTGATATCTAAAAAATAATATTAGAATTTAAAAATAAAATAAGCAATGCGTGAATACCCCTACAAGTGGCGGTAAAAGAAACACATTAAAAAACATTTTTATTTTTTAAATCCGATTTAACCTCAACAGAATTGTTTTTTTATTATCTCTTTTCATTACAAATCTTTTTGAGTTCTTAACTTTAGCAAAAAGTGAAATATTATTCTATTTTCATTCTCCCTTTTCAGTCTTTTCTTTTCATTGAACAAGTAAAACGTGTGTTGCTTGACTTAAGTGTCGATTCACATTCGTTGTTCAATTCCTTATTGATTTTATATTAAATTCTATTCAGATTTTTCTCTTAACTTTTGCAATCTTTTAACAATTCAAAGTCCATCATATGACAACTTTGTGTGGCAAAGTAATAAAAAATACTTACTTTAAAGCTTTATAAGCTCAAAAAAAGCAAACTAGAATCAACATTCAAAGTACTCGTACTAACAATGACTTGCTGACAGACTATTTGTTTGTTTATACATTTTTGTTTTCATTTTAAAGTACCTTTTTATCTGTATTTCGTTGGTACAATAGTTTTTGATATTTTAGTCTTGGCTGTTGTTACGAGTTTTTCTTTGATAAAAAAATGTTTTGTGATTTTTTTTTCCGGTAACCTCGAGCTTGTCAATAAATTAAAACTTTGAAAAAGTTTCATAAACCACTTGTAAAATAAGAAAAAAATATCATATTAAAAGGAAAAGGTTTTTCTAATGTCACAATAAAATGTATCTCTTTAAATTGATAAAAATATGTTTTATGAGAATATCTTTTTATTTTCGGAAGCACTTCTATTATGTTTGGAATGTTTTGGAATCAAAGACTTTTTATGTAATTTTTTTTTTTAATTTCTTGGGAAGTCCACTTACGCTTATTTTCTGCCCACTCTTTTTATCTTTAGCGTGCAGCAACTTAAGAATACAGAAGATGTGGTGCTTTAGCTTTATCTTATTTCTAAACTTGTCATCTTCTTAATAAAATGAGAAACACCTATTCAGATAAGACTAGACCTGGAGTCATTGCAACATCAGTAACAAACTTTTTATGGATTTTGGAGCACTTAATGTAGAAGAGTTTGTTTTTGACTTAACCAAGAAGAGTTTTTATTTTTTATGGTTGGGAAATCCTCAGGCAGAAGAGTCCTAAAGATTATTTATAATTATTTAAATAATCTTGTTCGAGACCTAGGACTCTACTCGTTAGAGCAGTACCACTTTGTCCTTGTCTTTGTCTTTGTCTTTGTCTTTGTCTTTGTCTTTGTCTTTGTCTTTGTCTTTGTCTCTGTCTCTGTTTTTTTTTTTTTGATAGAGAAATAACACTAAGGCAATTAATGCCTATATTAATCGTCTTACTTCCTTTGGAAAGGGATAGGAGGAGAAAAGACAGATGGTTAGTGTTACAGTAAGGCTTCGCTTATGGCAACACTGCATTTGCACGTTGTGATTATTTTAAGCGTCTCTTTGGTTATTAGTAGGCGAATTAGTTTGAAGCCAATTTACAATCATTTTACTTCGCCGCCGATTTAGTGCTATGTGGTAATACCCACGAAGAAGGGAGCTGTGAAAAATTGATGCTGCCACGGCTGAGTATTGGACTCGTGATCATTGCTTTAGTAGTCAACGTGCTAACCACTTCAGCTACATCACCCCGTTATGAGGCGCCAGAGGTAATGGTTCATTGCTTTGAAGAAATGGTCGTTGAGCGAAATGTGGGGATTTATTTTATTCCTATATTTTCTAATAAATCATTATTTTACCGCCATTCTAAAATAACAATAATTTTCATGCTGTCGGTATTCACTACTGATGTACATACGTCCATATTGCATTTTTTGTAAAAGTCAGATACCTTTAATTAATCTATACATCTAACAAAACTGTAGCAGGAGCATTTCTGTACATAAAATATTTATTTTTAAATGTTGTTGCCGGTGCAGATAGTAATAGATATGAAATGCAAAACACTATCTGTCTGTCAGTGTTTGTAGTAAAATTTTGCGAGAAGGCACCTTAGTATATTGATTAAAATAAGGAATACTATTTTTAAGCAAAAATATCTCATTTCCAAGAGAAAATAGGGATAAAAAAAGCATTTAATGGTACTGAAAACTTGGCAGCACCTTTTATTTTAATAAAAAGTAAATTTTTGACACTATTTCCAAAGTTTTATAATAAAAGAATTTCATATAAATCCTATGTTCGGATCGGAAAAAATATTATAATAAAGAAGCAGACGACGTTGCGGTCTCAGCTGGTTGTGAACAAAATCAAGATTGTGCATCGATTTTGATCAAATATGACTTATTTTATTTGTAATACTCGCAGTGTCAGTATATTGTTCGAATTTTCTTTTGTTTTGAAAGCAATGCACCCCCCAAATTATAAAACTCTTACTTTTGTAGTGCTGCAGATATGGTTTATATGTATTTACTTTGCGTTGAGGTACCTTTCTTTTTGAGTAGTTACTCTGAAAGTTGCAACATTGGCTTTATATAAAACTAGCTAGTCTGTATTTTGCTAAACTATCCATATTACTCTGAGGGTTACTTGTGCAAAGTCTCAAAACTCTACCTATTGTAGTTCTCCAGGTACACGATAATTATTTTTCACTTAATATGGGAGGTACCACGCCCGCTGCTGCAATCCAGTTTTTATTTTGGTAGGCTATGCGCATTAGCATAGGGGATAATCGTGCAAAGTTTTAGACTTTATCTATTGTAGTTCGCCAGGAACACGATAATAATTTTTCACTTTATATAGGAGGTACAACGCCCACTATTCCAATTCATGCTGTGTTTAGCTTGACTATGTAAGTTAATATTAAGGTTACTGGTTAAGGTATGGAATTCCAAGGTGCTCCCTCATTTAGTTCTCTAGACACACGATAATAATTGTTTACCTTTTATGGGGATACCACCATCACTGTCCCAATTCAACCTATGTTTTTCTAGAGTTTCGCATGGGTAAGAGAGTTACTTTTACCTAATTTCAAGACCATACCTATTATAGAACTCTATGTAGACGATAATAATTTCTCACTTTGTATTGGAGGTACCACGCCCACTGTCACTTTTCATTCTATATTTTGGTAGATTCTAAGCATTTTTACGGGGGTTACTCATTAAAAGTTTGAAGGCGTTATCTATTGTAGTTTGCCAGCATCACGATAATAATTTTTCACTCTGTATGGGAGGTACCACGCCCACTATTCCAATTCAGCCTGTGTTTAGCTTGGCTATTTAAGTTAATATGGGAGTTACTGGTGCAAACTCCAAGTTGCTATCTAATTAAGTTCTATAGATATAGGATAATATTTTTTAACTTTGCATGGGAGTTACCACGTCCTCTATTCCAATCCGGTCAATCTTTCTCTGAACTATGTACGTTAATATAGAAGTTACGGGTTAAAAATTTAAGGCGCAACTTATTACTGTTACCAAGCTACACGATGATAAATATTTACTTTGTATAGGAGGTACCACGCCAAACTGTAAAAATTTCAGAAAGAGCGGTTCACTGGTGTAGGCAGCAATAGCTTTCTGACAAACAAACAAAGACATTTTGTGTTTTATAGTTATATGTATATAGATTTATGTGGTTATGGTACCACATATTTTTAAAACGAACATGATATTTATTAACATTTTTTGTAGAAAAGAACACGAAAATTTATTAAGTGTAAAATATATGCAACATTTTTCTCAGAAAAGAAAACGCCATCTGTCCTTATGAATAATAAAACAACTTAAAATTATTGCTTTTTTATTTTTTTACAAATTTTTAAATGAGTCATCCCAAACTAATCGCTGTTTGAAATTTTACAAAAAACAATAACAACTCATAATTTCAGGGTTGCATTTTCCTAAAAAATAAAATACTTGTAGTGTAGTGTGAAAGGGCCTTTATCAACAGGAATAGTTTATGCATCAGGAGTAGTTCTGGAAATCTTCTAAATTCTTCAATGACTTTAATGTCATTCGGGATAGTTGGAAGAGAATTAGCTAACGAATTGACTAAACTTTTTTTTCGCCCAAACAAATTTATAAAGATTTTGAGATTCCACTCTTTCATGCAATGACAGTTTTGTTATGTTATGTTTAGTATTTAACCTTTAGGGTTCTGTACACAAGGCGTAAAAACGTTAAGGGTAGACACATATTTGCGTATATAGCCTTATTTTAAATCTACACAGAATATTTATAAATTTGACCCCTATAAGAAGAACAAAAAATAAATCGAAAAATCAAGGGGTGTTTCAATAGTAACCTAATTTTGCATATACGTACATATGTATAACCCTTCTTTTTAACAGTTTTAAGCTGGCACTAAATATTTACAGAAATTATATTTTAAAATATCCACTGTAACAACAAATAACAAAAATGAAGTTATAAAAATGAAAGGGTGTTCCCTGGATGTCGGGAATTTGGCCTTCTTTTATAAACGTGTTAGGCAGACACTTGATTTAGACAGGGTATTTAGGACACAGGGTATTTAGGACACAGGTATTTAGGACTATGATCTAGTAAAAAAAAGTAATTAAAATTTAAAAGATGCCCCATAAGACGTGAGTCTGACTCGCACTTGACTAATTTATATCTTTTTCTTTTATTTTCCTTTATTATTTTTTTTTTTCTTCCTAGAATGAATGTGGGTGGCAAATCTTACCAAGCATATGTTCCATTTTAAAACATATAACGAAACACTAAAAGTCATTAAATATTCTTCAGTGGGAAAATAAATAGAAAAGAAAAATAATACATAAATGTTTAAAATACAACAGTTCTTTTTTTAAACTATTTTGCATACATGCTGCCTTTTGAAGAACTAAAATTAAATTTATTGTTCTTTAAAATTAAACATCCCTTTTTAAAAAAAATAATACTAAAATTCAGTCCATTTCTAGCAAAACTTTATTACAGCAATACATGTTACTGATTTTAAATGACCACATTACGAATTCAAAAAAAAAAAAAAAAAAAATGCTGCAAATACAAATTTGATACATTTTGAATTTCTTAAAATTAAAATTTTGTTAAAATTTGTTTGTTATTTTTATTCAAACAGTCCACAACGCCCACAATATCATTTAACTTGATTTGGTATTTCAAGTTTTAATTCAATTCAATTTACAGAAATTATGACCGTCTAACTGTCTGTCAGTCACTCAAGTAGTCAAGATACCATGTGCTGATTGAAAATAAAAAAAGCTGAAGCATTCGTGCGTATTTAGTTGTGACAAGTTATTGGCGTTTGTAAAACTAAGAAGGCGTATTTATTATTATTTTTTTTTTTTCAAAAACTATCTCTATTGAAATTATGTATCGCCGCTGCGCTTACAAAAAGAGTTATGCTAATGTGAGAAATCCAAAGAATTAATGTCTTTTTAAAACTTTATTTGATGTGTTCATTCTTTTTATACCCTTTACCACAGGTGTAAAAGGTATATATACGTTTGTCATTACGTGTGTAATTTATACAATATTCATTTTCGACCCCATAAATATAAATATATATTCCGAATCCTTATACATAAATCAGTTGATTAAGCGAAGTCCGTCTGTTCGTCTATCAGACTCTCTATGTGTCCGTGTTGAAATCAACTTTGCCAGAAGGTACCAGAAGAGGTACAAAATATTTAAACAAACCAATCTGTCAGGTATAATTTCGAAATGTTGCTATTGGAAGTCAGCCGCAATGGTCCAACAATTATAGGGTTAAAATTTTTCCCTAAAATTTAAAATGTTCCCCTAAAATTTTTATTCCGATCAAAACTTTAAATTTAATTAAAAACCGAAAATTCATAAAAAAAACTAAAAAACTCTCAATAATTAAAAAGTTTTATTGTAGTTCCAAGTTTCACCATAAAATCAAAATTTCTCCCCAAAATTACAAAAAAAAAAAAAAATTTAGCCAACAAATTTTTATACTAACCAAAAATTTAAATTTGATTAAAAAAATTAAAATTCACACAAAAAAAAATAAAGACTACTAATATTTGAAAAGTTCCCTTAAAGAACCAAGTTTCGCCAAAAAATCATATTTTCACCCAAAAATTACCAAAAAAAAATTTAATTTTAGCATTAACTTGTTTTATTTCGATCTTAAATTAAAATTTTATTAAAAACTGAAAATTCATAAAGAAAACCTTAAAATATCAGTAATTTACAAATTCGCTTATAGAACGAAGTTTCTTTTTTGGACTCTGTTCTCTTTGATAATGTTGAAATAGAGCAGTAATATTTTGGCTCCCGAGGTACTCTGAAATTTACTTTCAAATGAGTAATATAACATTGAACCCGCTGACCATAAAAAATTCACAGTACGGGGGCCAAAGTTTGTCATTTTCAGACAAAATCTAAGTTAAAAACTTATTAATAAATATTAGTTATTAGTTAACTTTTGTAGCTCGTTTTATCCGCGCTTATAAAAATTCCAACCCAATCAAAAGTTATGGATTTTTGACCGCCTTCTCTTCTCTTCTCTCTCCACTGTGCGCCGGCAGAACAACGGTATTAATTTTTTTAATGTTGTTATAGGTGGCGAATACATGTTTAAATTCATGTTCTGATTGACCATTATTTTCTGTTTTTCATCAATGTCGTTTGAATTCTTATACCAATGTAGATAGCATTAGCACGCTTAATCCACAGATGCCGCTTGAAAATAAAACTGTCAAACTAAACTAATAAAACAACAACGTCATTGTCATGTTATAAAAGAGCTTTTCGGAAACATGTTTTAACAACCATGTCAAGCCATGGAAAAAACATTGGCATAGGCAGATTACAATAACACTAAGTCCCGTTCCACACTAGCAATTTTAGTTTCTGCAACACATGCATTTGTTGTTGGGAGATTAAACTTCGCTTTACCAAATGTTTTAATGTACATGGTTTACCAATACCCACCCGGGTGGTACTCTACTTCTACACATATGTTTATATGCGACGTAGAAGTGTTTGTCATACGTATTTATACTTTTTTGTTTTTAAATAAAATGTTATAGCTTTTAATTCTTTCAAAATATGTACAATAAAAGTCATAATAAACTCTGTGAGACCAGCAAAACGGTTCGTTATAAGAAAGTTTCTTAACAAGCGTAGATAGTAGCACACAAAATTAAATAAATTTTTTTAACAGATAAATAAGAGATGTCTTCGCGATGGTGAATTGCAACTTAAGAGCGCATTATCGACAATACGAGTTTATAACCGTAGACGAACAACTCTTTGATTTCCGGCGCGGACCTCATTTTACAAGCCAGCTCAATATGGAATAAAAATTGGTGGGCATCTGTTTATATATATCAAGGCTAGCGTACAGCAAAAAAATTGGTGGGCATGTAGAAAAATTATGAAAAAATTGTTATCGTAGACAATTTTATTACAACAGTTTCAGTAGTCAAACAGCTGGCCACTTAGAAGTTGTACATCGTAGCCACACAAAAAAAAAAAAAAAACAAAAAAAAGGTCATGAAGAGTTTAAACTGTAGGAAAGTCGCAAAATTACATCTAGTTAATTTTTTGATTTTTCCGAAGGTATAACATTAGTGCCCTACGTTCCACCTAAAACTGAGTTAGCAATTCACAAAGATAAAATTGCATCTGGTCCACAAAATAAAGATAATTTTATATTATAATAAAACTAAGGATGGTGTGGACACAATGGGAAAGTTGTTATCACAGTCTTCCACAAACTGGGTAAAAACTAAGAGGAAATAAGCCAAAGAAATACTTTTAATGGAAACCACATACTGCACCGTATTAGGATGCTGATTTCAAGGCTAATGAAAATCCCTAAAGGGATGTAACTGGGCAAATTAAAATAAAAACCAAATGGCGTACTTGTCACTCTCATAAACAAAAGAGAAACACACGGCAAGTTTGCGTTAGATGCAAGAAAATCAATTGTGCATAAGACAGCGTCTGTCGAACTAAATACACCAACTGCCACCATTCTCCATCATCGTAATTGTATTATAATAGCTTACAATAATTAACTATAATCAAAATAATATGTAAAAGATCGCTTTTATGGAATAACAAATTATAATTAAAAAAAAAAAAAAAAATAAAAATTTTAAAAATAAATAACCGCAAAAGTTCCTTTTGTACCACCCGGGTGGGGATTGGTAAATCTTGAAGAAAATTTGAAAAAACCTTATAAAAATAAAATTTTTTATCATGTTTTTGCAAAATTCTACAGAACTCTAAAAGTTGTTCTGTGAGTCTAAATTTCATTTAAATCGAAACAAATTTGAAAAAGTTATTAAAGAAATAAAACCGAAAATATCATCCGGGTGGGTATTGGTAAAGCGAAGGTTAAATAAAATGTAAATGAAACTCTGCAGTGACTGTCTATTGTTGTTTGAAACACAATTTTTAAATTATGGACAAAATGTTTCAGAAACAAAAATTGCAAGTGTGGAACGGGACTAAAATAATGTTAGTATTAATGTTTTTCATTTTGTGTCTAATGTAGACGGGGGTGTCAGCGGGTAATTAAAAACACTATTTACTTCACAATAATTTTGGAATTTGATAAAAATGTTTGAATGTTATGTAAGGCCTATGTTTCTAAGTAATTACTATTGCACTATAAAAGTAAGAGTCTTAAAATGGATTACTTTCAAAGCAAAATATTGACACTGACGAATTGGAGCGCATAGCTAGTTATGAATAAATTAATTGATTTCAGATAAATCAAATACATATAAAATAATAAATTACAAAAATAACTTAAATGTTTATATTCTTCTCTTCGAAATAAAAGCTTAATGTTTAAAAGTTAATGTTCGGAGGGGGTGGGATTGGAGGGATACATCCCCCTGCCTATAAAAACCTTAAAAAGGTGGCGGGGCGAAAAATGTCATTTTAGAATCTAAGGGCCCAAGTTTAGGTTTCTGAACATTCGCTGACTATAAAATTTGCTTGTGCTAAACAAAAGTATGGAAAAACTTTAGAAAAATTGAAGTTTTCAGAAGTAGGATTAGTTCTGCGGAAAATTTGTTTGTCCTTCGTCCGATTTTTCTTATTTTATAGCTTTAACAGCCTATGACCGTAAGAGATTTTTCTGTTAAGTTTCAGTAATCTAGGGACACTCAATAAATATTCAGAGCCAATATAAGCTAAAAAAAGTAATGTCCGGCGCATGTGTGTTTTTCACTAAAATATACTTTAAAATATATTTTTTAAAATATTTTTTTCTTTGTAATTGAGTTCTCGGCTAAAATTTAATTTACCTTAATTCGATAAAATCAACATTAATGATCCTTTATCCTCTTAGCTATCATTAACATAAAATAATATTTTTATAACATATTTTTTTTTTAATTTTAAAGAAAAAACATTACACACTGTGTAATTTTTTAAGTCATGGCAAAATAACCATATACGGACACCACTACGTAATAAAAGACCAAAAAAAAGGACCCCTGTCTCCCAGTTTTGCCCAAAGTACTCCAGGTTGTTTTATGGGCCCTCAAAGATGTGGGCCCTCGATGTCATTTTTGCAAAAAAAGGTCATTTACTAAAGCTCATATTTTGCAAACCGTTTGAAATTTTGATATACTCTCTGGGGCAAAGCTGTAGCTCTTGTCATAAAAAACAAAAATTGTCAACATATAAAATCAAAAAAACATAATCTTCAAGGTCAAAATCGCAAAAAACTTTAAAATATACAATTTTTTTACCTTTTTTCCCCTGTTCAGGTCCATAGGTAGCAAACCGTTCAAAATTCAAGAAAACAGTCAACAAACAATACAAAAATGAACCTAAGATCTCAATAAACAACTTTCTAGAACATAAGAACTTCCTAAGAATGATTCTTAATACCGTTTAGGTAGCGCTTAGGTAGCCGCATAAGTAAACGAATCATTCGGTGTTAAAATCGCTTTATAACTATTATTATTCACCCCTATCGTAAACATTTATTCCCACGAAATTTTTTCCCATTTCCCAAATTGCAATCGTGAATAAGTTTTCACATAAAAAGTATTCCCTTTTTGATTTGTAAGTCAATTGAGAATAATAACCTCAAAAATATTATAGTTAGACATTTATATAAAATTCCCCTTATCGTAAACATTTTTTCCTTCGTATTATTTTCCCTTTTCCCTTCGATTTGTTCACATCATTTATACTGGAGAGCAGCATTTATCATCATGTAAGTTAACTTTTTCAAATTAGAATATTAAAACATACAGGTGTATATTTATCTATTTTAGGTCTAGATTTGTAAATAAATTTCAAACGGATATAATGCTAAACAGAATGTAGAACAATAGATCTATTGCCTGTGGCTTCGTTAAAATTTCAAAGGACGTTCTTTCTGAATTTTCGAATTCTCTTACCGAAGAGTTAAATAGTTCTGGCCCTTCAATAAAAAATGTCTCCGAGTGGAAAAAGGTAATCATATTTTGTTCATAATATGGTTTTTTTATTACTGCACAAAAATTTCATTTTATTCACACACAACAGGTATGGATAGATCAAAAAAGTATGTTCGAGCAAAAGCTGACACGACTTTAAAAAAACCAACGAGAGACGGGAGGAGGGCCAAACCAGTTGCTATCAGAAAACGAGCAGTGCATCTATGAGCTTGTTGGCATGAAGGAATCCGTGGAAATAACTTCCAATGCATCGGGTAGTTCCAATGGATTAGATGCATCCCGCAAACGTCTACGACCAATGCGTTGTTCTCTACAGTATTCTTCCTGCAGTAAAATAAATGCACCGATTCTAAACATGGTAGAATAAAACTTTTTTTGAACACAACTAATTCCAATTTGTTTATTTTGAGCTTCTTTTCTCTTATTTCATTCACTGCAATCTGATAGCACTAAATAAGGGAACAAAAATTTCACGAGAGATTCACGATCGCACTTTTCCCTTCGAGGGAAATGAAAAGTTCATGGGAATAAAAGTTTCACATGTTATTCACGATAGGGGTTATTATTTCCATCAAAATCCATAAATAGTTTTTTTTTTTTAATTGTGTTTTCATTAGAATAAATTTTTCTATTTTAAGTCAATTTCTATGTTGGAACTAAATTTTTGCAGCCAAAGTTTTTTGTCTCGTTTTAGGTACAGCAACATGGTTAAAAACAAAACATCCGGCTTACAAATCTTTAAAAGCATTTGATAATTATTCTAGTAAAAGTTCTTGTGTCCTAAAATCTCTTAATTAAACCATCGCTTTTGATTATAAAACATATTTGGCCAATTTTTGTTCTCATAGTTTTTAATTCGGAACACAGTGCAAAACAAAATAAAATAAACTATTCAAAGTATGCGCCATGAGTTTTATTTAATTTTTTTTTATAACTTTTGCAATGTAGAGCTCAAAACAAATAAAACTATTTTAATAAAGTTAATTATATACAAATAAAGTCACACACACACACACACACAGGTATAGAAACTCTGTTTATACTGACATTTAATTAAATACACTTTTTAACTCTTTGGGTAGATACTCAACATAATAACTAATTTTTAATTAATATGAGTAATAAGTTTAAACCCATTAAATTTTAATAAAAATAGAATTTTTAATTATTCACTGTTTTAACTGACTCTGAGCCAACTTTGATTAAACAAGACGTGAACTTTTCTTTTGGCAGTGCACGGTGACTAATTAGAAACCAAACTCTGGGTAGAAAAATTTCAATAAAGTGTTAAAATACCTAACAACGCCCACTATTGTATACATTATAAATAAAAGGGCATGTATTGATTTAAATTAGAATATTTAATTTTAAAAAAATTTTCAACCCTTAAAATATGCAACAACGGTATAAAACCTGTTACTACGTAAAGTATAATTTAAAAATGTTATAAATGTTTACAGAGGATTATTTTGTAGTTTTTAAAATTTAAAGTTTAAAATAAATAATCATTGTCTTTTATACCATATTAGCATTTATTATTGTATAAATTATCATTTTAATAGAAACCATCTTTTACGACGGTAAAGTTTTGTAAATTAAGCTATAATTGAAGCCAAGGTACAAGGAAAATCTGTAAGCTGATTGTTTGTCTGAGGGCTGGAAACTTCAGCTTCTTTAATACCAACTCATTTGCAGAAGGGGCAGTAAATCTGTAGTCACTTATAATTATTTCTCTACAAAGTATTTTTTTTAAGAAAATCTAAAAACTAAAAATTAAAAATAATTTCAAAAAGATCTAAAATCTAAGACGACACATATTTTATTATTAGCGACCTCAGGCGGCTGAGGTCGTTTTTCGTTAAAACGCTTAAAATGATTTGTTTTTTAATCTTCTTTGCAATGGTTTTACGATAATTGGAGTTATGGTAATTTTAATAATAAGAAACTATGAAACAGCAGTTTGATGGAAAAACAACCTCTGACACTGCTTCATATTTTATTCAATACCGTTTAAGGCAAAATATGTACAAACAATGAGAGGGTAGAAGAATACATCTTACGCTATATGTAAATGCGATGAGTAATAGAAATAACCTACAAAACTTTAGTATAACTTTCAAAGAAGATTATCTCAAAACGATTTTTTTCAACTGAGCTCGTTTTTCCACCAACCTCCTCAATTGCACACTATCTGCATAACAAATATCATATCGTAAAACTTGATAGTCTGTTAAAGAGCAAAATAAATACTAATTATATATTAAATCGCATATACAAATTATCTATACAAAAATTCGAAAACTTAAACTTGACTTTTTACTTTAAAAAAATATTAAGTCTACAATAATTTTACCTTAACAGACAAAGTCATCAACATTATTGTTTTGAAATATTGTAAAAAAATCATTGAAAATATCACAAGTTACAAGAGTTGTCGTCGTTGCCATTCTAAACCTTACAAAACCATTGTTAAAATTGTAAAGAAAAGAAAATTAAACAATAAACGCAAAACTGTCATTTCAATAAAAGGCGATGCTAAGGTACGAAGTAAATGTCATTGACACTACAATACAATGACAGAAAAAGTATATAATAATATTACATTTTATATGAGCATGTAATGCCTTGCAAGGATACAATGTACACATGGTATATAAGTTTAAGCATTAGGGTGCATTAGAAATTAGAAATTTGGAAAAGTAATTATAAACTTTATTTTTTCTTTTTAGTTAAGTATGACAAGTGTATCATAATTTTTCAAAATAATTAGTGTATTTACAAGTTATTTAAAAATGTTATAATAGTTAAAGTAATAATAGCTTGTTGCACGCAATTTGTTTCCTCCAGCTTCTCCCTCTTATGGTGTTTGCAAGCCTATGGAAGTTTATTATTTTACGTCACAGATAAAACAGTTTTGGAAATTTATTTTCAAATAGAAATAGCAACTCCGGATCAACCCGAACAAGGCTAGGATTTTTTTTTAAAGAAATTACAAGGTAGAGGATTTTTGACTATCAAACAAGGGGTTGAATTTGAAAGATTAATACACAGGAAAGGCTTAAAAAGGAATTCAATGCGTATTATTTATGCAGGAACTCAATAGTTAAGAACTGCGGATTTAGACCAATGCAGGCTTTTTTTTCGTGGCAAGAAGTATTTTAAGACTTATGATTACATAGGGATCTTTATTTGAATGGAACTAATATTAGGTCTTTGTTGTAGTCCAAATTTCACTAAAATTAGACGGAACATTACCAAAAGAATTCCCGGGTAGGGACTAGTGGGAGGGATCCGATATACTATATGAGGAGTGTGCTATTTTTACGGACATCTCGAATATGAATGCAGGCGCTGGAGCTGGTGTCTGCATATGGGATGACTCTAGTGTGTTCCAGGCAGCTTGTGTTTCGCCTTTATCAAAGAAAAACTGTAAAATGTACCGAATTTTTTATTTGTTGGCTTTCATTTTTAACACCCTGTAACTCACAACTGAAGGGACCAAACAAAAAGCAGTAAGAATTTTTTTAGTGTGAAGTGAAGTTTTTTATTTGTTGGCTTCCATTTTTAACACCCTGTAACTCACAACTGAAGGGACAAAACAAAAAGCAGTAAGAATTTTTTTAGTGTGAAGTGCCCATCACCTTGACAATAAAACATAAATATGAATTTGAAAAAAAAAAATATTATTAAAATTAAATTATCTATATATCATTAGACATAATAACAATATTATTATGATATAACCATAATAATATCACTGCTGTTTAGGACATTATTAATAAAATAACCAAAATTTGTTTACATATAAAAATTTATTATATTACACACTGTGTAATTTTTTAAGTCATGGCAAAATAACCATATACGGACACCACTACGTCATAAAAGACCAACAAAAATTTTTTGGGAAATTTTTCACTTTTGCGGCTACCTAAGCGCTACCTAAACGATATTAAGAATCATTCCTAGGAAGTTCATATGTTGTAGAAAGTTTTTTATTGAGATCTTAGGTTCATTTTTGTGGTTGATTGTTTCCTTGAATTTTGAATGGTTTGCTACCTATGGACCTGAACAGGGGAAAAAAGGTAAAAAAAATTGAATTTTTTAAAGTTTTTTGCGATTTTTACCTTGAAGATGAAGTTTTTTTGATTTTATATGTTTTATTTTTTTATTTTTGTTCTTTATGATAAGAGCTACAACTTTGCCTCAGAGAGTATATCAAAATTCCAAACGGTTTGCAAAATATGAGCTTGAGTAAATGATCATTTTTTTGCAAAAATGACATCGAGGCCCCACATCTTTGAGGGCCCATAAAAAAAACCTGTAGGACTTTGGGCAAAACTGGGAGACAGGGGTCTTTTTTTTTGGTCTTTTATCACGTAGTGGTGTCCGTATATGGTTATTTTTTTCCGTGTTGCACTGTGTTATGATGAAATATTAACATTATATGGTTTAATTAAAAGTCTGTAACATGATTAAAAATTATTTAATGTCATATGGGATATGCCCACTATCCCACTAAAGACACTATTATTTTATTTATAAATGATTTCATATGAAAAAATGTCGATTTCATGTAAAGGGTGTTTTTTAGAGAGGTACAGAACTTTAAGTTGCAATAAAATAACGATGGATTATTCGATTGACATGAATTTTATTTATCCGAATGATAATATTGTGGCATTACATTTGAAATATGATTTCTGGCATATGCTCGCCACGGCTGGCGCGGATGTATTCCAATCTGGACGTCCAATTATCGATGACTTTTTCCAACATTTGTGACCGTATATCGGCAATAACACGGCGAATGTTGTCTTCCAAATGGTCAAGCGTTTGTGGCTTATCCGCATAGACCAATGACTTTATATAGCCCCACAGAAAGTAGTCTAGCGTTGTTAAATCACAAGATCTTGGAGGCCAACTCACAGGTCCAAAACGTGAAATTAGGCGGTCACCAAACGTGTCTTTCAATACATCTATTGTGGCACGAGCTGTGTGACATGTTGCGCCGTCTTGTTGAAACCACATCTCCTGGACATCATGGTTATTCAATTCAGGAATGAAAAAGTTATTAATCATGGCTCTATACCGATCACCATTGACTGTAACTTTTTGGCCACCATCGTTTTTAAAAAGCGCACCAAATAGTCAGTTTTTCTGGATGTAACGGTGTTTCGACATATACTTGAGGATTACCTTCACTCCAAATGCGGCAGTTTTGTTTGTTGACGTAGCCATTCAACCAGAAGTGCGCTTCATCACTAAACAAAATTCGCTTATGAAAATCGGGAACAACGGTAATCTCGTTTTGGGTACTATTTGCAAGCGTTGTTAAGGCGTGAGTCTATTCATGATGAATTGCCAAACCAAACTGAGAATAAATCACTTGACAGCTGTTAAATCGGTCGCCATCTTGAAAAGTAATGCCAACTTAAATTTCTATACCTCTATAAAAAAACACCCTTTATTAGCAAACAATAATTACACAGTGGAGCAAATCAAATTTTATCAAAAAAATACGCAGACAGTATAGGCGTGATTCTACTACCAAAGGGTGGTATAGTTTTTATTTATATACCTCGAAAGATTCTGAAAATCAGGTGTCATCAGTTTTTGTTAAATACCTCATTCATATTACATTCATATTACTTTGGCAATAATGTAGCTATGATGCATTTTTTTTTTTCATACTAACCATTAAACGATGACTAAAGTAATGTTACCAACAACTATAATTTGTTCATTGAAACCATATTTTATTACAGATAGCATGATATGGTTCTTGTGACCATATCACAACCATATATTTTCTCTGCGTATAATCTTATTTTTATTCTAAAGTCGAAATTCCTAAAATGGGAAAAATGTTTAAAAAATATATTATTTTTTTCACCATGTTATACTTTTTATGGTATATTTTAGCAATGGTACAGGTTTATCGGTGTTGATTTGATCATTTTTATCTTTTTTATTGTGATATATTTAGGAACTTAAAACTAGATTTTTATCCCAAAAATTAATAACTTTAATCATTTACTAATTATGTCTGCGGCTCTTAATTTTTAAAATCAGTTCGGTAGATTTATGGAAAAAAATAATATCGTACTTTTAATGTAACATCATAAAAAAAATATAAAATCAAATTTTTCAAGATGATGTTGGAATTTTCAAAATATAACCTTTATGCTCTGAGAGGCTAAAAATATTCGCGTTCAACTTCGTTTATATATACATATTAGCTGTGCTCACACAGCACACGCACACGTTGTGTGCTTCCTGTTAACGTTTTGTTCGATTTTGCTTTGAAAGTAGTCCACACCATATTTTAAGACCCTTACGTATTTACTTTATATGTATAAAGGGATGGATACATTGGATAAATTTTATATAAAAAAACTCTAAAATTGTAAAAACTATTGTAAAGCGATGTGAAAATTATTTAAAATATATTGAATGTTTTATTTAATTAAAATATTTTATAAAACAAAGTAAAAAAGTAAAAAATAAAAATTTTATTCAATTGGCTATTTGGCAGTAAGCAATTCATATTTTATCTTTATTTTAAAACAGTGCCATCTGTTGCGCTATCGTGTTTAATATATTCCGCTTTCAAAAATAAAATATGCCTTAAAGTATGCACTCCCTTTCTTGGTAAAAAAATAGGCGTACCTTCTCTGCCTTTTCTCCACTTTCTCTTAGAAATAAGATAGTTTTGCAGAAAATAAGTATCCTATATTGGAACCAGGATACTGAGGTACATCCTCTCAAAATTTTGTTAAAATCCATCCGGTAGTTTTTGTGTGATGCGAACACATACAGAAAGACAGACAAACAGATAGACAGACAGGAAATTAGTTACTGTTTTATTAAACAAATGTATAGATATAAGGAAAAATTTCGATTTTTCTTTATTCTATTAAAGCAGCGATGTGATTTTTATCTTCATAATTTAATAAAAAGTTATTCAAGAGATGCTGAGTGCAGGTTCAATGAACTTTTGTCAGTAATAAATTATTCACCAGGACGTAGGTTTTCCCTAATGTGCATAGTTTTGTTAAAAAAAATAATCCAACCTTTTTTATTATTTTTTATTAACATATGTATGTGTTTTAGAGACATGTACACCTATCACCATAACACACACGCAGTGTAAAAAAAATTTCTGACATTTCAACCGTTTTCAAGCAACACTATTGCCAGCCATCACTTCCTAGTGTCACTATCACTAGCATCATAATCGTCATCATCATCATCATCACTTCACTTTATGCTGGCACAAATCCTTGTGCCCGTTACTTGAAAATTTTGTTAACCAAAAATATTTGAAAATCCAAATAACATGAACATTTCCGCAAGCCAGAGTAAATCTTCAAGTACATGAAGTAGAATTGTTGTCTGATTTCAAAAAAAAAAAAAATAAAGTTTGTTTGGAAAGATTTAAAAAGGCGTTCTTTCATTCGCTTCACCCACAGCCGTCAACAGTGTATGTTGATTTATTTTGTGTTCCTCGCATTTAGTGTTTGTGAGAGTAGTTTTAGATGATAAAACTTTTCAAATTTAACTTCTTGTTTATAGAACTGTTTAGTAGGTACAAAATAAATAGAAAGAAAGTTAAACGTGAATACAATATATGTACATTGGTCTTTTTTAAGAAATATGTAATTGTGTATCTTTAAATTTCTCCCTCAATTAACTTATAGAAGTGATTTTTTTCATTTTCCATTTAAATAGTGTTGGTTGCAAGCAACACTAACTAGCTAATGGCTTAACAAATTTAATTCATTGAATTAACCAGTGATTAAAAGTTTAAAAAAAGTTTTTCATGATAAAGTGTTCCAATTAAATTTTTATTATTTATTTTTTTGTTGTTATCAATGTTTTCTAAGAAAATTTTGCAGTTATATAGAAATTCGTACAAAGTATAGTATAATAAAAAAACACGATTCCCAAAAAAGTTTTAAAAATTCCCAACTGTGGCATTTTAATATTTTTTTGTTACAATCGCTATAAGAAGAGCTAGGAACATTCAATGGAATAATGGGCATGGTGCATCCCATACAAAATGAAAAATTATTATCGTGTTCCTGGCAAATTACAATAGATAGCGAATTAAAGCATTGCACGAGTAACCCCTGTGCAAATGCGTAAAATCTACAAAGATACAGAATGAATAGGGACAGTGGGCGTGGTACCTCCCAGGTGAAGTGAAAAAATATTATCGTTTACATAGAATACTATAATAGGTATGGTGTTGAAGGTAGGTAAAAGTAACCATGCGAATGCTCTACAAAAACATAGGCTGGATTGGGACAGTGATCGTGGTACCAGCCATACAAAGTAAAAATCTATAATCGTGTATCTGAGAGAACTGAATTAGGTAGCTCTTTGGAATTTCTCACCAGTAACCCCCAAGCTAACGTACATAGTTAAGCTAAACACAGGCTGAATTGGAATAGCGGACGTGGTACCTCCCATAAAAAGTGCAAAACTATTATTTAAAATTATTCCTGACGAAGCAAGGCCTTAAAGCTTTGCACGAGTAACCTCTATGCTAATGCGCATAGTCTACCAAAATATAAACTGGATTGGGGCAGTGGGCGTAGTACCACCTGTATAAAGTGATAAATTATTATCGTGTACTTGGAGAACTACAATAGGCAGAGTCTTGAAAATTTCCACAACTAACCCTCAGAGTAATGTTCATTGTCTAGCAAAATACAGATTCGGTTAGGATAGTGGGAATGGGAATAGTACCTCTCATAAAAAGTAAAAGCAAGAAACAGATTGGATGGGAACAGTAGGAGTCGTACCTTGCATATAAACTACAGCATTTTCAATGTAAGCATAGCTTGCGTTTTCAAGTTAAAGTTTGGCAATTATTTTCTTCTAAGTGTTTGTTGTATCTTTTGTGGATCGGTGTAGCGAAGCGTATCAGGGATAGCTAATGTTTGCCTTATAAAAGATTAAAAAAAAATAACATTTTTCAATATTAAAAAATGTTAGAAAAAAAAGGATTTTAGTTCTTCTAAAATAAAAAAAAGCTATATCAGGTAGTCAAATATATGCTAAACTATAAGAGGTAAACCATTGCTCTAGCAGAGCTCTACAGAAAGAACCATTTTTTTAATGAATCAAAAATGAGAAATAGCAGCGGTTTCAATTTACAGGGGGGTCTTTCTTTAAAGCATCGTTGCGCTGTTTCTCGAACATACTCGACTACATCTCTACTATAGCTACGTAAAATTCCAATACGATTGAGTTAGCATTTTAAAAGCTACATTTTTGTTTCCCTTTTTTTGCCGAGTTCTAAAATAGCAAAATCTTCCTAAATGAGTAAAAGTTCCATATGTCCGGTTGAGATGAAATTTTATATCGGAATAGTTGAGGAGCAATCGAGTTTAAGATCTTTGGTCATTAGGGTGGTTTTTATTTAAATGGTGTTGTAGAGGTAAATTGATTGTTACCCCATATATATGTATTTATATGACGTCAGTTAATATTTAGTCTGCAGGTGTTTTTCGTTTGTTAGAATGGTTCAGTAGTTTTAGTGGTGCACTTTTATTTATTATATGTAAAAAAATTTTTTTTACACTAATTAAATTTTTTAATTAGTTTTAAATTACAGTTCAATTAATTTTATACCTGATCAAAATATACATTTGTTTAAAATAGAACAACAAAAATTCATAATTAAACAAATTATTGGATCAGTTATTAATTTTATTAAATTTTAATCTGAAACCTTTAATTGGTGGAACTATTCTGTTCAGAAGAGAAAATAATAATATCATCACTTCTTAAATACTCAGGCCCTCTATTGGCACAAAAAATCAAATGATACATAAACCTTCAAAAGGTAAATACCTTGGTTTCCATCTTGAAAGGATAGAATCATACCTTTTTAGAATCAAAGTTAACACAAATAAAGTTAAAAAGCAGTCCAACTAAACTGGCTTAATGGTAGACACTCTACCCTTAGCTGAGATCGCTCAGCTTAGTTTTACTGCACAAATCGATCCACAAATAGCAGGTGCAACCTTGGAAAAATAAGATTATCAGAATAATTACAGCCGCTTCCTTGTATGTTAAAAACGCACAAAGATCTAAACATGTTATTGGATAATAACAGAAATCGCAAAATATGCGTCAACGTGTTCAAAGAAGCTTTGTCCGTAACAACCTAAATGATCATGGAAGGATATTGCCTTGTTTGGCTGAACATTAGAGAAATAATTTAAAAATGATAACATCAATCATGAAAATAAATTTTTTAATACATCTGAAATTTTAAATTAAGCTTAAGTTCGTTTTTATTCCCTCTGAGAAAGAATAAATTAAATTCCAAATTTCGTGATATTATTAATGAAAAATTGGGAAAATTTAATTTTCAGACACCAGCAGAGCGGAATGCACATTTTCTCGTCAGTTACGTCCGTCATCAGCACTCTTCGTATCTATCTACTTTTGGTAGTGTTTAGTTGTAAGCATCATCTATTTAACCGACCAAACTCATATAAAGGAATACGAGAAAACTGTATTCAATCATCAATCTTCACATTTTCAGGTTTAATGAGTTCCCCCATTGTAGAACTTTAGCTCGCATTATGCCATTACCTACCAGGGTTCTGGTCCACAGATACCCCTTTTGCAATTTGGTCAGCCGCCTCATTTTTTTTTGTTTTTAAATATAACACCTAATTTATTTATTTTAATCACATTCTTATTATTAGGGTTCCGTACCCAAAGGGTAAAAACGAAACCCTATTGTTTTCGCTACAATGTCTGTCCGTCTGTCCGTCTGTCCGTCTGTCAGCGCCTTTTATCTCTGGAACAGTAAAAGGTAGACTCTTGAAATTTTCACAGATGATGTATAGCTGTTGCCGCTATAGCAACAAATACTAAAACTTATAGGGTGTTCTGATAGAGAGGTGTTATTTACGAATATGTGTTTATTTCTTGAACTATAGGAGGCATAGACTCAAGATTTAAAAACAGTAATTAAAGCTTAGTTGCTACATAAACAAGTATAAAAAATAAACCTAAAAATTAAAGGGTGTTCCGATAGTGGTGTGATTTACATGTATAAGGCCTAAGTTTTGAACCATAATAGGTAGACGCTTAAAATTTTCACAGAAGGTGTATAACTGTGGTCGCTAACTAAAACTTGTCGGGTGTTCCGATAGAGAGATGTTATTCACGAATATGTGCTTATTTCTTGAACTGTAGGAGGCAACTACTTAAAATTTGCAGACAGTAATTAACTCTATGTTTGCTTTCTAAACAAATATATAAAATTAAACCTTAAAATTAAAGGGTTTTCCGAGAGTGACGTGCTTTGCGTGTATATGGCCTAAGTTTTGAACGATAATAAGTCGACTCTTGAAGTTTTTACCGGAGGTTTATTACTATGGAAACTATAACGAATAATAAAAATTAAAGGGTGTTCCGACAGTGACGAAACCGTAATAGGTAGACTCTTAAAATTTTGTACAGGAGATATGTTACCACGGCCGATATGACAATTACTAAAAATTAAAGGGTGTTCCGATAATGACATGTTTTTTTAATCGTAATAGGTAAACTCTTGATATATTCATAGAAGAAGAATTTCCATGGCCGTTATAACAAATAACAAAATTAAAGGGTTTTCCGACAGAGACATGATTTTTACTTAAATAGCCTTATTTTTTGAACCATAATAGGTAGACTCTTAATTGTTTACTTCGGCCGCTGTAACAATTACTAATTACTAAATGGTGATCCATCACGTTTTTCCCGTATATTACCTTATTTCTTGAACCGCAATAGGTAGGCCTGAAATTTTTATAGAAAGTGTATTACCATAGCCGTTATAACAGCAATTCCTAAAATTTAAAGGGTGTTCCAATAGCGATGCAATTTTCGCGAATATGACTTTGATTTTAAAAATAAAGGGTGCCCCATAAGATATGAAAAAATTAACAACTTGAGTTTTTAAAGGCGTACTAAACATAGTACGGAACCCTACGTGTGTGAGACTAACTCGCACTTGACTGATTTATTTACGTTTTCGTTATAACTTTTATAATTAAAAATTTGTTGGTCAATAAATTCTTTGAAAAGTAATAATTCCATATTTTTTTTCAATTACTTAAATAATGCTTAAAATTTTCCATTATAATTAATTGTATTTGAATTCTGTCAATTACAATTACTTGTGATAGTAATTGGATTTTTTTGGTTACAAATTACAAGTAATTGTAATTGGAATTTTCAATTACATATTTCAGATAATGTATAATTAAAAAAACT
This sequence comes from Phasia obesa, assembly GCA_949628195.1. Lineage (NCBI taxonomy): Eukaryota > Metazoa > Arthropoda > Insecta > Diptera > Tachinidae > Phasia > Phasia obesa. Next base: position 52,018,194 of record OX451217.1, read on the forward strand.
TCCGATTACAATTACTAATAATTGAATGAAATTTTAAATTAAAAATTTCAATTACAATTACGGTATATTGCATAATTGCATGTGCAATTAGTTACAAACTGTAATTGACCTCCTCTAAGTCTGCTCTAAAGAGTTTAGTTTTTCGCTTCAAATGTGATTACATGTTGTTTCTTCTTCTAATTTGATTTGATAATTATTTTCGGGCTACAAAATTTAACCATCTTCTATATTACTCTTAATAACAAATTAAAACAATTTTCCTAATATTTTCCCATAACCTTAATCTCTTCTCATAATATCATCATAAAACAAGTTCCACCATATTTTCACACTATAATAAACAGTATAGCATTTTAAACATTAATTATTGTTTTGTACCGACAACGCCTACAATTATGCAGCAGATGTTTGCAAATGTGATTTAAATTTTCAACTTAAGCATCTGACTAGGGGACTAAAAATATGTTTGCGAATGATTATGATTAATTTTCCCATGAATTGATTTGCATAAAATGTATTTTGTTACAAAACATAACAAAGTGTTCTCGCCTTTTCATTAAAAGTGAAGTTCGGTTTTGCGTGTTGTGTATTTAGTGAAATTAAAATTAAATATAATAAACACTTAACAGAAGCATACATTTAGGAGCATTCATGGTTACGAATATGCAGCATAATAGGATTTTACTTAACACATCGAGTGCGCATTAGAAGTGTAGCTATAAGAACTGAAGAGTATTACTTTTACAGCTTCCCTAGTCATGTTTTTTATTATGTTTAAATTATGTGAAATTATTATAGTAGAGAACAATAAATTTCTGGCTTAAACTAGGAGTTTCTGCAGTAGGTCTTTTCAGCATACAAACACCAAAAAATAAGTTGTAAACAACATAAGGATAGAGTGTCTCTAAAATCCAAAATATAAAGACATGTTTTGTATTAGACATACTTTACCAAGTATTTTATGTGAAGTATTATTTATATTAACACATAGAAAAAGACATGTAATTTTACCCGCTAGTTCATTCGTCTATCGTCTATCTCTGGAATCGTAAGAGGTAGACTCATAAAATTAGCATAAAATTTGTACAGATATGGGCGCTATAACAACAAATACAAAAAAAATATAGGATGTACGGAAAGTGAAATTTACACAGAGTAATTAAAAATTTGTTCGATTAATTGGCAAGCACAAAAATAATTAAAAATTAAAGGCTGACCCCATAGCAGACGTGATTGTGAGGTATATGAACCATAACAAGCAGAAACATAAAATCTTTGAAAACAAGTAATAAAAACACAATGAACAACAAATAAATTGCGTTTTTATTAAAAAACGTTATGGGTAATTAGAATAATATTAAATAATTAATGTTTAAATTCCCAAAAAATTTATTAATAAAATTAAAAATTATAGCGTGCACCTTATGTAGGGTTACAAAACGGCCTGAAACAACCTGGATTGTCCAGTGGAATGGTTAGGTTCCAGTTACCACCTAAAGAAAGCTAAAATACAATTTGTCCAGTTAAAAAGAAAAAATTCTTTAATTTTGAAAAATATTTTTTTTTGTTAATTACACAGTGATACAAAAAATAATGAAGTAGAAATTTCTGGGAAGTGACATTATTTTTCGTGTAGGTCTCGTCGAGTATAACAAGAATCGGTTTGTGAAATTTTCCAAACAACTTCAAAATCTTGAGATCCGGTTAAAAACCGGTTTTGGGGTCCTTTGCGCACTTATAAGCATGTAACTTTTTGTTCTTTATCCACCAATTTTCAGTTTTGCTACTGCCTTAGATAGAAAAAACAGAAACCTTTCGAACAATATATAAAAGTTTTAAGAAAACTTTGGAAATCTGTGTGTAATTGTCCACCAAACACAATTTTTTTATCAATATTTTCGGCTCTTTTTAACTTTGGTGTCATTTTTACACACTATTTCTGTGGCATTAAGGAATAAGTGCTTAAGTCGACTTAAGCAAAATTTAAGTTAGTGGCACCTTTGGAATCTCCGTACTCCAAGGTACCCATGTGCAAAGTTTCAATTATTTTGTACCATTTTTGAAGAAGTTATAGCGAAATTTCTTTCTGCTTATCTTTTTCCAATGTCTAAACGCATTGGGAAAAAAGCTTAAGAAACTACAAGCTATTTTTCCAAATCAAAAAATCTTTTTTTCACAACTTATTAATTGCAACGCCTCTGTACTTTTAGTAGATCTAAAATAATTTCCAAAACATACGTTTGACTCCCATGTGTGCAGTTTAAAGATCAGATATTTTTTAAAAAAATTAATTTTTAAGTTTAAAATTGTTCTCCTACAAAACTTAAAAATCAGACTTAAGCACTTTATCCTTTTTGCCACAGATTTTATTTGAAAACTATACTAATTGTTATTTCATTTAAAAAGTATATTTACTACAGATTAAAATTCAATTTTTATTTTCAAATTCGGTTAGTAATTCGCTGAGTTATTAAATTTTTTATGAAAACGAAATTTTTGCAAAAATACATTCAACTCAAAAATATTTTCTAGGCCGTTTCTTTTTTAATTTATCATCGTCAGTTTCTCGTTTAAGTAACCGGCAATATTCTGAAATCATCTTTATTTTGTTTTTTCTTTCGAAGTGCTTTTCAATTGTAGCCATTTCTTGGTGAAAATGTTCGCCTTGTTCATCGCTGAACTGGCCCAGGTTATCTGGGAAAAAGTCCAAATGCGAATGCAGAAATTGAATTTTTATGGACATGTTGCAGCCCATTTCATTTAAAAATACATTAACTACAGTGACATAGCCGTCGATTCTATGATTACCAAGGAAATTGTCGCATAGCGCAACAAAACTCATCCATGAAGTTCATATCGCTCATAATTTTACGAATTTGAGGTCCAATGAAAATACCTAAAGTTCATCAAAAGAGATAAAAAAAATTTCTAGATATGAAAACAAGTAAATTAATAACTTCTTTTATTTTCGCTTAACTTAGTTTTGGAAACACCGCTTTAAGATAACACATGGCGTCGCCGTTTACATCCAACTTTTTTTACAAATTGTTTCATTTATCATAGCTTTAGATACAGTGGTGGCGGAATATTGCTGGTCATTTAAACGAGAAACTAACGATGATAAATTAAAAAAGAAACGGCCTAGAAAACATTTTTAAGTTGAGTGTATTTTTGCAAAAATTTCGTCTTCATAAAAAATTTAATAACTCAGCGAACTACTAACCGATTTTGAAAATAAAAATTGAATTTTAATCTGTAGTAAATATACTTTTTAATTTAAATAACGATTAGTATAGTTTTCAAATCAAATAGTGTGTAAAAATGTCACCAAAGTTGAAAAACCTTTGCAAAACTACATATCGGTTGATAACGAACTAAGTTACAGGCTTATAAGTGCGCAAAGGACCCCAAAACCGGTTTTTTAACCGGATCTCAAGATTCTGAGGGTGTTTGGAAAATTTCACAAACCGATTCTTGTTATACCCGACTAGGCCTACAAAAAAAAAATAGAGTCACTTCCCAGAAATTTTGGACTGTAGCACCGAGTTATTTGGAGCAACAACATGATTTCGGAGATGACTCACTTTATAAGAAAATTTCCGTTTTAAATTATAACAATTTCTCCTAAAAATCTTAGAAATATCAAATGTAATTGACAGCGACATGTACACTGACTTCTGCTGCCTGCGAGAAGCCTTTGATAATTTGCCGAAAAATATTTTAATTGATAAACCAAGGTCCTTCTTTTTTCAAAAATGCGATAAAAATAAAGTAGAACATCTATATAAATTTATCTTATTTGTCTTCCAAACTAATTAGCAAAACTTTTTGTGAAAGTTATTTTAGTATTTTAAACAATCCTTCGACCCACAAATGTAAATTTTAATGAAAGTCGCAAAAATGTTAATATATTTTTGCTTACAACTAAAGCAAAAGTGTTACTAAATTTGCAAATAAAAATAGAATATCTCACTTGACACCCCAAACCGAAAATAATTATTTTATTCGGCAATAATTAATAATCATTTTATCTGGTAACTCTAACCTTACTTCAGAAAATTCTAAAATTTGTCGTTTTAAAGTTAGATACGAAACCCTAAATGTGTAAGTCAGCCGCACTTCACAGGTTTATTTATAACACCATTTGCGAGCTACAGGGTACTTTTCAGTTTCTCACTCAAGAATTTGTAGCTTTCAATTACACACATAATAGTTATTTATGGTTGTTTTCTTTACTAATTCATCTTAGAAATGTTGCGTCAATATCATATAACTGTTGCGTTAATATGAATTATTAAATTTGTGTAAAGTTAATTTTAAATTTGTTAAAATCTAAAAAACTAATGAAATATATGCCCATATTTCTCTATATATCAAGAACATAATGTGTTTCTTTTTTGTCGGAAAACTATAGCTGGCTACACCAGTTGACCGATCTTCCTTGAATTTTCATAGTTCGTTACCAGATATTTTTTTTAAATAGAAGTACCACTCAGGCAGTTAATGCCTATATTAACTGTGTTACTTCCTTTGGAAAGGGATAGAGAAGTAGATAACACAGATGGTTAGTGTGATAGTAAAGCTTCGATTCTGGCAACACTGGAATTGCACGTTATGATTATTTTTAGAACAGTATTGCAGCGCCTCTGGTGTTATTTAGGCGAGTTAGTTTGAAGCTAGCATAGCCAATTTATAATTATTTTACTTCGCCGGCGATTTAGTGCTATGTGGTAATACCGGCGAAGGAGGGCGCTGTGATATGCATTATTATAAAGAACAAATAATACATATCAGAAAAATTGATGTTGCCATAGCTGAGTATTGAACTCGTGACCATTGCTTAGTAGTTAACGTGCTAGCCACTTAAGCTACAGGGTATTAATATTTTTTTATTTTAAGTGGGCTTAGCACTTCCCATACAAAGTAAATATTTATCATCGTATTACTTGGCAACTATAATAGATAGAATCTAGTAATTTAGTGCAAGTAGCTCTTTCATAAATGTGTATAACTTAGAAAAACTGACTGGATTGGAACAGTAGGCGTGCTACCTTCCATAGAAAAGTAGATTCTTTAAATTTTACGAGAGTAACCCTCATATTAGTATAAAACACAAACCGGATTAGAGTAGTGGGCATGGTACTAGAACTAGAACTATAATAAGTAGAGTTTTGAAACTTTGCACAGCTAAACCTCACAATAATGTTCATAGTCCAGCAAAACGCCGACTTGATTGAGACAGTGGGCGTGGTATCTCCCTTACAAAGTAAAAAAAAAATATTATCGAGCACCTAAAGAACTGTACCAGGTGGAGTGTTGGAATTTTGTCCGACAAACCCCCTTCACTAATGTGTGCATAGTGAAGCAAAAATTCGCTGGATTTTATTATTATCGTCTACATCTATACATATAATAAAATAGTAACTCATTTCCGTTGGTCTGTCTGCATGCTTTTCATTTGTGCTCGGATCACGTAAAAACTACTGGATACATTTGAACAAGATTTTGTGAGGAGGTACCTTAGCATCCTGATTCCAATATAGGATACTTTTTTCCGCAAAAATATTTCATTTCCAAGAGAATTTAGAGAAAAAGCAGTAAAAAAACGAAATTTCCGGTTTAAAGGTACTGAAATTTTCGGTTTAAAACTGGGATATTTTAAACAGAATTGCGTAATATTAGGCGCCAATTGAATAAGGAGCTTTACTTTAGAATAATTTTTAGAATTTTTATAAATTTTAGAATATTATCCAGAGATGGGTACTTTCATGTAAAATAAATACATAAACCATAACTGAAGCACTAAAAAAGTAAGAGTCTTACAATTGGTGTGGAATACTTTCAATTTTGCACAAGTTACCCTTATACCAATACAATAAAAAGAGAAAAATTCTTATCGTGTAATTAGAGAACTACAAACGGTAGAGTCTCGAAATTTTTTTGCAGGAAATCCCTTATTAAAGTTCATTGCCATAAAAAATTGTCTAGATTGGAAGACTCGATACATACAAAGTAAATGTATTTATCATCATCATAGGAACTATAATCAATTAGGTTTTGAAATTGTATACTACTAATCCCCATATTATCGAGCATAGTAGAGCAAAACACTGGATGGACATTTTGGAACAAAGTTTGTAGGAAACTTTGTTCTGAAATAAAAGTCGAATATATTTTATATATAATGAATGTGGAATGTGCTATTTCTACATTAGAGTTACTTTTATATTAAAAATCAAAATTGATTTATATAAAACTACCTGTGGGCACACACACTTTGTGTGCGTCCTGCTAATATTTTGTTTTTGTGCACACCACATTTTAAGACTCTTACTTTTATAGTTAGAGTATATACTTTATATAAAGGTACCCCATCACTGGATACAAATCTAAAATGTATATAAAATACTAAAATTATTGTAAAGCTCTGTAAAAGGTGTTTAAAATATTTTAATAACAATGTAAAAAAGTAAAAATATAAATCATATACAAATTATATTAAATTTTTTATTTGGCTGTAAATAATTCATATTTTGAACAGCACCATCTGTTGCGCAACCACGTTTAAAATATCTCGCTTTCAAAAATAAAAGATGCCTTAAAGTATGCAGACCTTTAAATCGGAAAAAAAAGTTAGCGTACTTTTACTGCTTTTTCTATTTATTACCTCTTGGAAATAAGGTATTTATGCAGATACCTACTATTTTCTTTATATAAAGGTACCCAGCCTTAGATAAAATTCCAAATTTTATATAAAATTATAAAAATTATTAATTATTTAATATTATGCTAATTACCCATAACGTTTTTTAATAAAAATGCAATTTATTTGTTGGGGGAAAAGACCTAGTTCCTATACGTATTTCACTGGTTGCTGAGGCCAGATCATCAGGAAATCTTTTTCCTAATTTTAGAGAAGCCAAAAATACTCTATAAGTAATAAAATTCTACAAAACACAATGAGAATTATGCATGTTAATAGAAAATATTACAGAATATTAAACCTTCAACAAAACACCAACAAACAAATCACGTTTTTATTATGTTTTTTCCTTACTACAATTGGATGGTTCTACAATTGGATGGTTTTTTGCCATCACTGAATGCAGACGTAAGGTGTGATGAAAAGCATTCACAAAATATTTTAAAAATATTTTAATAACAATATAATTCCACAAAGTAAAAATACAAATCAACTACAAATTTTATTCAATTTCGCAACCGTGTCTAAAATATCCCAGTTTTAAACCGAACAATTCAGTACCTTTAAACCGGAAATTGCGTACTTTCACTGGTTTTTCTCCACTTTCCTTTAGAAATGAGATATTTTAGTGAAAAAAAAGTATCCTATATTTGAATCAGTATACTAAGGTACCTTGTCACATAATTTTGTAAAAATTCATCCAGTAGTTTTTACCTGCTTCGAACATAGGCAGACAGACATATTTTTTATTTATTTTTTATTTTTTTTAATTATAATATCTTCAACCTAATTTTAGGCTATGCAAAACTCAACCGAAAACGGATTAAACCAATTTTATTAGATAAGAAATAATTAATAATTTAAGCTGCTTGTACCCATTCCCATATAATTTTGTTAAATCCAACAAAATATTTATGTCATAAACATTGAAATTTCGAACAAAAAAATCATAAAATTGAATTCATTTTATGGCACTCGTTATCATAGGATTTAGCAATGACACTACAAAAAATCCTGTGCATAAATAAATATATGCAGATTTTTTTGTTCGCTAAAAAGCACTATATGCTATTCAGTGCTAACTTTTATAATGATGTATCACAACTCTTTTTTTATGTATTTAAAGTTTTGTAAACACACTGAACTAGTTTTTAGGTTTATCGATTCGAAATAAACATGAATTTGCACTTTTCTCATTACATGCTCCACCACCACAGGGAAAAAAAACGTTAAAGAGCAAGAAAAAAATGTAGTAAAGATAAATAAATTAAACAGAAAAAGATAACATCGAATGTGTAAAAAATTAGTTAACAAAACAAATGAAGGATTTAATATGAAATTCAATGAAACAGTAAACAAAAGTTTTTTTTTAATAAATAATTTCTTTTTTAATTTTTCTTTACAGTTCTTCACCTAACGTACCTTTAATCACAACCATACAATCATCTCTGTCACAAGAAAGTGATACACGTCGACCGCCTTTACTAAGGCAAGAGTACTCTTGCCTCGACTCCAGTGAAGCGCAATCTGATGACAGTCATTTGACTAGAGATTCTGTAACCAGAGAATCACAAAACGACGAGTTGTCTTCATCGACTTTGGATAAAATTGATGTTAGTAGTCTGCCATTGCCAGCTTTGCCGCCAAAAAAGAGACGCACTAAACTCAGAGCTAGTCCCTCGAAACATCATCACTGTCGCGGTCGACATGAAAGTCCTCAAAAGATCCTGCAGCAGGAACTAAGAGATCCTCATGGTGCTTCACATGAGACCAGTCAATTGACCACAGAAGATAATAAATATCTTTCTGCCTTTCAGCAATACGTGGCTAAGAGAAGAGAAAGCTTGGAGGCTTCTTCGCGTAGTTTCAACGAGAAACTGGAATCGCGCAGAATGCATTATCATATGGGCGGTGGAGGTGTTGGTGGAGGAGGAGGAACGGCTGGACATTCCTCTAATTCCGGAGGTGCTGGTATCCATATGCCCACGTATTTATTTGGTGAACAGTATTATGCCGGTTCGACAAGAAAGTCAATGGGTCCCTCATCTAAAGAGGAAATATATTTGAATAAATCCGGTTGGGTCCAAGTTAACACCAAAAGAGCTAATGATGAAAATCGTGGCTATCGTCGTGCCAATTCTAATCATCAAAATGGTGATTTACGCAATACAATACGTGTGATACAAATTGATAATACTAGAAGATCGGATATGGCACGTCAGGCCTTGTTACAACACCAACATTCCATGCTGGAACCACCTAAATTTGTTAGCAGCAAAGTAGAAGAATTAATACAAAGAAATGAGGCTCGTTTGGGTAACATCAACAGCAGAGATTCTGCTTTAAGGCCTGGCTATCGAATTGTTGATCCTCAACTGGCTTCGATTTTAAATGAACGTCCTGGATTCTTGCCCGTCAAAAATCTCAATGATCATGATTCCCCGCCTCCTATTACACCCATACTCTCACCACCACCTGCCTTTCAAGATAGCAGTGCTAAAATAAAATCCTTTGATCGCCGCCGCACTATATCGAGTCGTCCCTCAGCACAACATGTTCATGTTCTACAACCCCAAGTAATTTTCAACAATTTGAACCTGCAGGCTGGTAATGGGGTTAACAACAAAGGTATGGTTTTCTCCCGCTCTTTTGAATACGATAATCGTCGACCCACCCCCACAGATGCCTATGTTGAAACATTTTCACGCAGCTTTGATGGCAATCTTACCGAAACCGTAACACCAGCACCTTTGCCCAGAGATCGTTCACCTAATTTCAGCACTTTGACAGGCAACTCACCTAATTATCTATCGAAAAAAGATTCGGGGGGTGGCAGTAGCGGTAGTTTAAAATCTCGTGAATCTTCTCCAAAATATCAATCTCCAGTGGCCTCTATATCATCTGCACAATCTCCTCAGAACCAAAAAACAACTGCCTATATAAATACTTCAGTTAAAGAAGCTCCTCCCTCATACAGTGTAGCCGGTCATCAGGCTCAAAAATACTCACCACGATCATCAGCTCATCATGAGCGTTCATTTGAGCGCTCAAAAAGCCACAATGTTTTAGGTCGTTCCCGTAAATCACAGTTCAGTCGTTCAGGTAGCGGTTCGGCGGGCATAATGGTGAATAATATGGGAGTATCGCGATTTCGTAGTTTCGATACAACAGCCAGTCAGCGTTTAAATTCGTGTGATAGCGGTGCTAGATCAGGTAAGTCGAATTTGGACTGCACTAAATATAACAAAAAAATAATTTTAAATCCTTTTAAAGTGAGAGACAAACCCAAATCGTAAAGGTAGCAAAATAATAGGCTTTCACGCCAGCGTAACATATTTTTTTTAGAAAATTAAAATAATTTTAGTGAAATAAATGTCATTTGCAATAACTATTATTTTTTTTAATTTGAAGAATTCTGTGATGAGTAAAGTTGCAACGAGGGATTTTAAAAGTTCACAAATAGGGTTTACTAGCTGTGCCCGCCACGTCGTAGGCGTCTGACAATATTTTGCTCGGTTTTTCTTTGAAAGTATTCCACACCAACTGAAAGACTCTTACTTTTATAATGCTTCAGTTATGGTTCGATAAAATTCTAAAATTTATAAAAAATTCAAAAATTCTAAAAATTATTGTAAACCTCTGTAAGTGGAGTTTAAAATATTTTAATAACTATGTAATTCCCCAAATTAAAAATACAAATTTCTATCAACTGGCGCCATCTGTTGGGTAATAGTTTCTAAAATATCCCACTTTCAAAAAGGTGAGTGGTGAAAATGTAACCGTGTTGAAAATATCCCAGTTTTAAACCGAAAATTGTAGCACTTTTAATCCGGAAATTGCGTTTCTCACTACTTTTTCTGCACTTTCTCTTAAAAGTAACATATTTTTGAGGAAAAAAAGTATCCTATATTGGGACCAGGATACTAAAGTACCTCCTCACAAAATTTTGTAAAGATCCATTGAGTAGTTTTTACGTGATGTGAACACAAACAATGAAGGACAGACAGACAGAAGGAAATGATTTACTATTTTATTATATGTATTGATAACGTCGAAAACAAAGAACATATTTAAAGGCTACTTATTATACGAAGACACACATGAACCGGTTTAAATTTTTTTGTTTAACTAGCTGTGCCCACACACGTTGTGTGCGTCCTGACAATATTTTGTTTGATTTTGCTTTGAAAGTACTCCACACCAAATTTTAAGACTCTTAAGTATTTACATTATATAAAGTGAAAATACAAAGTAAAAATACAAAACAAAAACAAATTTTATTCAATTATTTTAAAACAGCGCCATCTATAACGCAACCGTGTTTAAATTATCCCGCTTTTAATTAATTTTTTCATTATTTTACAACAGCTTTTAAAAATAAAAGATGCCTTAAAGTATGCAGTATTAAATCGGTAAAAAAAACCGGCGTACTTTCACTGCTTTTTCGCCACTTTCTCGTGGAATTAACATATTTTTTTCGGAAAAAAGGATCCTACGAGTACATTGGAATCAGGATACTAAGGTACCTCGTTACAAAATGCTGTTAAAATACTGCGAACACAAATAGACAGACAGGAAATGCGTTACTATGTTATTATATATATATATAAATTCTGCTAGATAAAAAGAAAACTACAAAAATATAATACTAGAACGTATACCGAAGCAGACCACTAACCCACTAAGCGTAAACGGCAATCTTAAGGGTTAATGGACAATCTTGAATTTGATTTGTTTTTGGTGTTTGTGTTAAGTTTGGGTTTTGGTGTGTTCAGATATATCTACAAGTATATAGTAAAATTTAATTGTAGAACATTTTATCCCCTCCCTTCATTTTGCAGGATTTATTAGAATAAAGCCGCTAAAATGCCGTTATGTGGGCAAGTAAGGGGGTTAATATGTTCCACAAAAATATTTGCCGTAATATTTTCTACAAAATTGTTGATCATATCTTGCACCTCAGATGTAAAGAAAACATAGTTTTGTATACCAAATTCTGCAAGAACAGGCCAGAACTTAAACCGCCTCTAAAATAGAATTCCGATATTATCTTTCAAAACATCGACTTATGTACGTATTTTTTTTTTTGTCTCCTCTACAAGAATTAATCGTCAGAACACCGTAATTTTGGAAAAAGTTTGAAATAGTTTTACAGTGTAATTTGAAATCCTAAATGCTTCTCAAGGGTTTTTTTCAAACTTGATCAGTAGTTTAGATTTTGTATACCATTTACTATTTATTTTATTATTCGTTACTGCGTGTAGCGGTCAGAACAGAGCCTCTTCTAAATATCACTTGTTTTGACCGGTGGAAATAATCGATATTCATCTTAATCGGTACCTTACATGGAAACCCCCATATAAAATCAGAAAAGAAGTTGAGAGAAGTCAAACTAAATTTGGAGAAATTCAGGGATGTTGCAATTTTTCGCCGAACATCAACCATGAAAATATATTTTCCACCACCACCGGCTAGACTTAATTACTTATAATCAAGATTTAAGATGTGAACACTTACAGTCATACCTAAATAAGAGCTTTAAGCGCTAACTAACTGTCAGAGAAATTTTTCATGTACTATATATATAAAATGTAGGAAGCATATCTAAATAGCCCGGCGTCAACGCTTTGCAATTGGAAAATCTGATTTTGACAGAGCGTTATGTAATGAAGTTAGCTGGAAACAAACTGTCAATATTTTTTTGTAATGGAAAATTAATGACATTTTAGTTACTTTCAGGTTGTCTAGCAATTTTTATTTTTATTTCCTGGGTTTTTTAAAAAAGATAATTATGGTTAAACGATGCGCTATTTTGAACTTTGCCATTGCAGCGTTAAAGTTAGGCGCTGGATAACGCTGCACTTAGCGCTCTGAATTATGTTTGACTGTATTGTTAGATCAACTATTTTTGATGAAATAATAAACAATTATGAACAAAAATCTGAATTTATGTTTTTCAATTCTAAAAAATGGTTCCCAATTATGACATGATATTAATTTTGCGAGAATTTTTTAGTGCTGCTTTTCGTTCTCTTAAATGAAATAAGAGATTCGATAAATTTTCAGACTGATAGAACACTACCAGCTACCCCACTTCTACCAAAATATTTTATATTCTTTTAGCACCAAATTGCATTTAGTAGTTCAAAATAATATTTGTTTAATTACTTTTGGCTAATTTAAATTTACTGGAATAAATTTGTTTGGTAAAGTTAAAGGTTTTGCTTCCAAGCTTTTTGTAATATAATAAATATAGAAAGTTTTTTCTAATTTTTTGTTGGATTTTCATTACGAAAACTTCTCTATTGTTTAGTACACATTGCAGAAAGTTTAAGTTGAAATGTATACCATTTGGGAAAACCTGTATAATTAAGATATTTTAAGTGAAACATAAAAACAAATATATTTGGTTCGTTCATGTGTAAGTGACTTTGGTTTATAGGGGATAAATAGAAATATTAGTGTCGTACTAACGATTAATTACTCATTCAGTTAACATATCGATATTGTGTGGCAACACTGCTCTGTCACATAATAAAGCAATGAATTTTTCAAACGTTTATGAACGCATAATTCTATTGTCGTATTTTTCATTAGTTTTGCTTAAAAAAAATATATTGTGAAATAGATTTTCAGCACAGTAGGGTATTTATTACCAAAGGTTATAATTTATCGAAAAAATAGTTCATACATTTCATTTTAAGAAAACTAATTTTAACCGCTCATCTCACAACACACCTCAAATAAAAACAATCCACAAATTTTACAACAGGCGTGCATTTTTGAACTCTATTGATTCCAGTGTTGCCTTGCGAATTGAGCTTGTAAGGTCAGCCCTTGTTTCCATAAAATGTCTAAATTGGTTTTCATGGCTTTACCGAAAAACTAGACGTGACACAGCGCCTAGCTTTGAACAAACCTAAATAAGAGCGCAAAGCTCTATAATGAAGAGTAACATTAAATTTAAACAAAAAATAGAAAAGATAAAATCGCTAGATAAAGCAGAAAGGAGGTGAAATATCATCACTCTTGAGCCCAGTATTCTGTTCAGTTTTACATGCGGAATGCTGTCAAACTACATATGTATGTATGTACATAAAAAAATTTGTATGCAAAAGTCAGTCATGACAAAATGTTGCAGAAGTAGTACTCTGTTTTTACTGTGAAAAACATTGATATGTTTCTGGCAACATTTTATCAAAGCTGAGAAATAAAGCAAATGGGCATTATATCATGTTGAATTTAAAAAAAAAAAACAGTTTTTGTTAATGTTTGTAAAACAATGTGGTATACTTAAATACTATAAAATCGTAAAATTCTTCTAAATCGCGAGATAGACACAACATTTTAATGGTCAAGTTTTCCTTGTGAAATAATAAATTTAGATCAACATTTCTCACCAATTCGAACAGAGGCTTAAAATTGAAAATATGTTTATACACATTAATTGTTTATACACATGATGTGTTTATACTCGTTATGTAATTATACATTTTAGCTTCACACATAGAAAGTGACAAAAAGTTTCATTGATAAGATTTATAGCTCTCCTACAGGTTTAAAATATATTTTACGGCTCACGTTAAAACACCTCTAGTTAGATTCTATAAAATTTTATTAAGACATCTTCAATGGTTAACTAGCGACCAAATTACACACTGTGTAATTTTTGAAGTCATGGCAAAATAACCATATACGGACACCACTACGTCATAAAAGACCAAAAAAAGACCCCTGTCTCCCAGTTTTGCCCAAAGTCCTCCAGGTTTTTTTATGGGCCCTCAAAAATGTGGGGCTCTTGTCATGAAGAACAAAAATTTTTAACATATAAAATCAAAAAAAACTTCATCTTCAAGGTCAAAATCGCAAAAAACTTTAAAAAATTCAATTTTTTTTACCTCTTCCCCTGGTCAGGTCCATAGGTAGCAAACCGTTCAAAACTCAAGGAAACAATCAACTACAAAAATGAACCTAAGATTTCAATAAACAACTTTCTAGAAAATATGAACTTCCTAGGAATGATTCTTAATACCGTTTAGGTAGCGCTTAGGTAGCCGCAAAAGTGAAAAACTTTAGCGCTTAGGTAGCCGCAAAAGTGAAAACCTAAGCGCTAAAGTTCTGTTTTGTTTATTGAGATCTTAGGTTCATTTTTGCAGTTGATTGTTTCCTTGAATTTTGAACGGTTTGCTACCTATGGACCTGAACAGGGGAAAAAAGGTAAAAAAAATTGAATAAAAAAACCTGGAGGACTTTGGGCAAAACTGGTAGACAGGGGTCTTTTTTTTGGTCTTTTATCACGTAGTGGTGTCCGTATATGGTTATTTTTTTCCGTGTTGCACTGTGTTATTTTAAAATGAAAAGCTTTGAACCACCTTAAATATATAATAATTTTTATTCATTATTCTATCAGCAATTCACATCACCCTAATATATATCTCACATGTACTTTCATACAAATAAAAAATCAAAATAAAAGTTCCACTCAGTATAATGCTAGTTGGGTTTACCATTATTCTCTACTGAGTATTTAAAGAACTTTTGGTTTTTTTGTTTGCATTTTCAATGACCCTGTGCAGAGACAATAAATAAAACAATGCAAAAATTAAAACTAAGTTTTAAAGACAAACACAAAAAAAAAACAAAAAAACATATGAAATTCTTCAGTGCAAAACCATAAATAAAATATTTAAAAATGAAAGTTTATCTTTGTTTTTCTTTTTTATGAAATTTAATGCACGAGAAAAACTTCAAGGTATAAAAAAAGAAAATAAGTAAAAAAAAAAAACAACTTAAAGTTTACATCTAATCTAAAAAATTAACTTATTATTTAAACTTATTTATTGCTTTTAAGACAAAAATAAAAACATCTAACTTTCAAAACTTTATTCTGTACAGCAAATAAAATTCTTCATTCATAGAAGCCGTGATAAGAGACGACGTGTTTTTTTCTAATCTTTTACGTCGATGTTAAAAATTTGGCAATGATAGTTCATTGCCGAAAACACTAAAAAATTGTTAGAAAAATAGAAAGTAAATAAAAATCATGTTACACAACTATTTGGGAATTTAACGAAATACAAAGATTACATTTTTTTATTTCCTACCTTTCTTTCTACAGTTGGTTAGTGTCTTGGCACAAAAAATAATAGAACCACAAAACAACTCCTCCATGCCAAGAAACAAAAATAAAACACTGTTTTATTTTTGCATGAATTTATGAATTTACCGTCATTTGTGCAGCAAAGTGCTTAAAATTTGTATATTAGGTGGAAGTTCATTCCAGAGACGAATGGCATTTACAAAGAAGTAACTTTCAGATATTAACTTTCAATATCGAATGGAATTTATTCTGTAGCCTCTACGTTAGGTTAGGTTAGGTTAAACGGGCCGCCCGCAAAATCGCGATTTCACTCGGTGGCCAATAAGGCCCATTGTGATACCCCAACGATCATCAACCCCACCATTCTCTAGAGAACTTCAATACCGTTGGTTCTTGTAAACCACCCGGAGCTTTTCACAAAGCCTAATAGGCTGCTCAGTGTCACATCTCTGAGACAGTCCAAAAATTTGAGCCTACGCTCTTGAAGAGCCATTGTCGTAGAATGTTAGATATTTCGGCCAAGGGGATATTGATTACTCCTTGGGCAACCGTCACATCCAGATACAAACCGTTACTCGCACATTGTTCGGCCATCTCGTTTCCACGAATGCCCTAGGACCCACACTATCCTTATACGATGTCGTTTAAGTAGGGCTAAAGATTGAATGCATTTAGATTTCACTACTTTTGAATTAAGGGCCTTAATGGCGGCTAGACTATCTACGAAAATATCGATAGCCGATGCCTCCGTTGTAAGTTCCCCAATTTTCCTTGCCGCTACCAATATAGCATATATTTCAGCCTGGAACACGGTACAAGTATCGGGAAGCCTAAGTGAAATTGAAAGATCAAGATCCTCAGAGAAGATCCCCGATCAGATCCCCGTGTCTATCTTGGAGCCATATGTAAATATTGAAACCGCATTGTTTCGAATTACGGAGTTCTCCTTCCACTCTTCCCTGCTAGGAATTTTCACGACAAAAGATTTGTCGAGGTCTAAAACAGGGGTTAAGTAATCAGTCTGCTCCCTCAAGATATTGCCACCCACCTGCCGTAGGATGGTGCCATGTCCAACACGACAATGCCTTAATTCGCTCGACTCCCTGAGTCTTAAGGCCGACCTGGCAGCGACGTGTTTGATATGGACATCTAGAGGGGTCAGATCCAACATTGTCCCCAAACTGGCCTGTGGAGTTGACATCATCACACCAGTAATGGAGAGACTCGCTAACCTTTGGACCTTATCCAGAAGAGAGAGGTGAACTTTAGTGTCCACCCCTCTCCACCAGACGAGTGTTCCATAGGTGAGGATAGGCCTAATCACTGCCGTCTACATCCAGTGTACCATGTACGGTTTTAGGCCCCATCTCCTGCCAAAGGTCCTTTTGCATACGTAAAAGGCACATAGGGCCTTATTCATCCTGCTCTCAGCATTACGTTGCCACGAGAGCTTTAAGTCTAGGATTACACCGAGGTACTTCGCTTCTTTTGACAATTCCAGAGTAATGCTACCCCTTTTTGGGAGTCTAAATACCGGAATTTTATATCTTCTAGTGAAAAGAACAAGTTCGGTCTTTCCAGGGTTTAGGCCCAGACCGTTCTCTTTCGCCCAAGCGAGTAGTTGGCCTAATGCCGATTCCATAAGATCACTTGTCGTGGATAAAAATTTACCCCCGATAAGGATTACAACGTCATCTGCATACGCGAGCACCTTAACGACTCTGTTGCCTAGTCTGAAGAGGATTTTATTTACAACAAGGTTCCAAAAGGGTGGGGACATGACTCCCCCCTGCGGTGTTCTCCTTGTCACAACTTTCCTCATCGTACTAGGGCCAAGACTGGAGTAGAATATGCTTCTACTTCGAAGCATATTCTCCGTTTCTGTAGCCTCTATTGGTTTTCGAAAATTGTATCCTTTTGAAGACTTATTTGTTGTAGATAATTTGGTGTAATAACAGTAATGTGCAGCAGATTTTCAAAAGATACTTTCTAAATTTTGTAAGTAAAATTACTATATCTTTCACAACCATATATACATACTTACAATATTATTAAATATAACGATGAGCTTATATTGGCATACTAAATCGCAGCTAGAAAATAGTTCGCAACCGTAATATGCTTCCAAACCAAATGTTTCCATTCTAAATGTTTCCGTGTCTAAACTCAGACTTAGCCTAAAAATATTTCATAGCGAAAATATTTTTGATTCTATTAGCCATTTTTGGCTCTGTGTGTGTTTAAAATTTTGACAAAGTATAGTGTGTTCGACAGTATCAAATGCCTTGGAGTGATCGAGCAAAATTAGAAATTATATCATGTTACCATCTATCTTCGAGCGTAGTTCCTCACAAGCATCGAAAATAGCCAATTAAATAAAATTTGTAATTGCATTGTATTTTTACCTTGTAGTATTACATTGTTATTAAAATATTTTACACATTTTTTACAGAGCTTTACAATAATTTTTGAAATTTTAGATTTTTATATAATTTTATCCAGGGATGGGTACCTTTATATAAGTAAATACGTATACGTGAAGCACTATAAGTTGTGTGGTTTGAAAGTATCAAAGCAAAATCCAACAAAATATTGCCAGGTCGCAAACAACGTGTGTGGGCACAGCTAGTATAAATACAGGGTTTCCGCCGGGAAGGTATATTACTTTGTTTTGCCGCCATTTTGGTAAACATTACTCTTGACAGTTCATATTTGCCAGCCGTGAAGTAGACACGTGGAAAATTTATTGTGGAAAAATATTCGATAAAACAACTTGTTTTAATCGTTAAAAAAAAACGTTTGTAAAAATCAATAATCGATTACTGTGCCAACAAAACGCACTATTTATCATGTAGTGAATGATTTCAAAGAATGAGGGTCTGTATGTGAGAGGCGCAAGTATGGACCACAACGTACTTTAAAATCGGCTGAAAACATTACAGCTGCTCAAGAAAGTGTTCAAAACAATCCATCAACCTCAATTCAACGCCGTGCTTAAGAGCACAAGGATTTGCATTTGTTTCCATTTAAGATTCAGCTGACACAAGAACTTTTTCCACAAGACCATTTACGCTGAGGATGTTACAGCTCACCCATGACAACCCCGATTTTCACGAAAAAAACATAATGAGTGACGAGGCACATTTTCATTTGAATGGATATGTTAATAGACAGAATAGTCGGTTCTGGGCAATGAAAAATCCTCAAATTATTCATCAGTCATTGGACTTTACTTCTTTGAAAATAAAAACGGCGTAATCGTAACTGTGAATGGGGACCGATATCGTGATTTGATTGAAAACTTTTTAACGCCACAACTGCATGCTTTGGGCTATCAACAAGACGGTGCCACATCGCATATAGCCAGGATTACAATGAAATTACTGCTAGTAGTATACCTTCCCGGCGCACACCTTGAATAAAAACACAACCTATTTGTATAAATAAACATACCTTATAATAAAACACGCCAACATTTATTAGTTTTTTTAAGTTTTTTTTTCCGAAATTCAGAAATTATAATTTTTTTAAGAAACTCGTCAAATTAGATTCTAATGGTTTTAAAAAATTAAATACAAAATTTTTAAAAATCCAAAAATTATTTATTAATTTTCTGTCATACTATGGTTAACATACGAGCTAACATCATAATTTAATTACACATAATATATTATGGTTATAAATACAATATTATTTTGGAAGAGAACAAAACTTTGGTTTGTGGTTTGAAAATTGTATCGTTCAAACCAACCATGTTGAATTTTTTAGGCGTAGCAACCATTTTATAATGAAATTTTTACAAAAACTTGTTTGTCGTGACCTTAGTAATGATTAAAATAACTACAAGTTATTCATTGCAACCATATAATATTACGGAAATGCTTCTTGTGACCATCATAACCATTATTTTTCTCTGCGTGTGGTAACATTAATGAACTGAAATTCGGGACTTGCAGTGCTAGCAGAACTAAATGCATTAGTGGCACTATAATATGCAAGTTAGCTTCTGGCATCTGGTATTTTTGCAAATTCTGAATTTGGTTGGTTACGTCAAAATTTTAAGACACTACTTTTTATGGATCTACAGATTTGCGATGACAAATATTAACTTTTTATGTTAAGTGACATTTTCCGTCGGTCTTTGGGTCAACTACGCACTTTTGCCACAAAAATATCCATGGAAGGTTTGAAGACCCTGATTAGTACTGTTCCAATTAAACAATTATTATTATTTAATTTATATGAAAGTGGACACGCCCCCTACCCTAATCCAAACTTCAATTGGTTCAAATTGACACATTTATAAATGGCTTACTGGTATACCCTTTTAAGACTACTTATGGGATTATTTTTATGATTAATATTTATTTTATATGAGAAGTGCCACGCCCTCCTATAATTTCAATAAAATACGTACCCTGTTATTTTATCCAGAGAGATGGTAAAATACTGTAAAAATTTTAGTAAAATCGCCTGCTAATGAAAACTCATTACAGGTTTCTAACCAACAAACTAACAATCATGAATAGGAATTGCAAATTTCATAGTAAATTGTCAACAAAATTTTTCTTTAAAGTATCCCACGCTATGTTCAAAACACCTTGAAATCAATCGATGTTTAGTTATAAAATTCCTTTATTGGCATTTGAAAATTTGTGGTAATAATTGTGTGGGACATTAAATGTGAGCATTTGCAAACACAAGAATGGTAAACAAATAGTCAACAAATTTAAAACTGCATTTTAAAAAATCGTATAATTTTGTTGAAATGGCAAAAAACAAATTTTCAATCAAATTGAATTGACACAAGCAAATACAAGCATTTTTACACAAACTTATATGTGGATAAAACATATAGCCAAATAAGAGCTTACAAGGACAATAGATGAAGAACACTCAAGTGTCTATACTTCTTAGGGTTTTTGAAAGATTTCCAAAATAATAGAAGACATGAGAAAAAAAAAATTACCCAGCATGCAAACAAACAAACAGTCATTGTAGCAGCAGTCAGGCAAATAACTAAACATTCACTTAAAGGACTTTATGTATGTATTATAGATTGGCGTATGAAGGCTATTCTGGGGGGTACAATGCCCCCTCCAGACTTGATGTTGCCCCTCTTCCCCCAGAATTTAAAAAAAAATTGTACTATTTTCCAATAAAAATGGTTTTGTTTTGTCCCGCCCCTAGAAAATATGTCCTCCTACGCCAATGGTAGCATCTGTATGTATTATATGCATGAATATGTGTGTGACGGAAATTTAAAACCGAATTTTATCGATTTTAAAATGATTAAACAATACAATGCATATTTGCATATGTACAGAAAATATATTCATGAGGGTTATGTCCACATAAGTTAAAAATTGCATTTTCCCCTCATACGAGGGTGTATTAATAATACTTTTAAGATGAGATAAATTCTAAGGAACTAGTGCTAGATATTCGACGAAGCAATACAACAAGGATATCAAAGACTATTGTCCAATATACTGTGCTATATGTAGTCCCACATTGGTGGTTTATGGTATAATAAAAAGTAAAAATCTGAAAACAAAAAAGCGGTGTCTTCTCTTTGATTAAAATCTTTGGTGACTGTTGGACCACCTCGAATTTTAAATTTATTTTTAAACTAGCTGAGCCCGCCACTTCGTCAGCGTCCTTAGACTATTTTGTTCGATTTTGCTTTGAAAGTAATCCATACCAAATTTTAGCACTCTTAAGCCCATTATTATAACTTGCCTTTAGCTAAAGTTAGGATTTTGTTGAAGAGATAAATAGTTTTTCGTTATTAAAAGTAAGCTAAAAACCACTTTTATCTATTACGTACTCTAAGGACACGTTTTAGCAATGAGTAATTTCCTCATTATTATAACGAAAAACTTTTTATCGCTCCAAGAAAATCCTAGCTTTAGCTAAAGGTTAGTTATAATAATGGGCCTTACTTTCATAGTGCTTCACGTATACGTATGTACTTTATGTAAAGGTAGACATCCCTGGAGAAAATTCTAAAATTTATATAAAATTTAAAAATTGTTGTAAAGCTCTGTAAAAGGTGTTTAAAATATTTTAATAACAATATAATTCCACAAAGTAAAAATACAAATTAAAAACAAATTATATTCAATTGGCTATTTGGCAGTAAGTAATTAATATTTTCTCATTATTTTAAAACAGCGCCATCTGTTGCAAAACCTTGTTTAAAATATCCCGCTTTTAATTAATATTTTGTCATTATTTTAAAACAGTGCCATCTATTGGACAACCTTGCTTAACATACCCGCTTTCAAAAATAAAAGATGCCATAAATTATTCAGTATCCTTAAATCGGTAAAAAAAATCGGCGTACTTTCACGGCTTTTTCCATACATTCAATAAGATATTTTTGCGGAAATAGTAATAGTTTTTACGTGATGCGAACACAGACAAAAAATCACCAACAAAAAAAATTTCAAAAAAAATATTTTATATACAGAAATGGTTCTGTTACAGTTTAATTATATGTGTAGATCAAATTCAGCATGAGTATTAATTATTTTAGTAACAGAATATCGAACAACTTCGGACGTTAAGAGCACCGAAAACAATCTTTCTTGGTACAATACAATTATACTGATGGGTGTTGGACAAAGCAAGAACTTGGATCTCATTTCGATCTAAGTAGTTTGAATATTGTGGAATAGGAACCTGACCTATCCACCGAGACTTACTTGTATACCAAATTTCAGCTATATAGCTATAGTTGAAGGGCCAAGTTTGGATCCATACTACTCTCACTGGAGAGACTTACATAAGGAACTGAGTTATTTTTCAAAAAAAAAAATAAAAATTGGTGGGTTGATTTTTTGAGCATTATATACCTCTGGTATACTAGAATTGAGTTTTCCTTGTACAAAAATAAATTAGGCAGACTACATACATAACTGTTCTCCAGATAAAATTGAAATGCTTTTTGAGCGAAATCATAGACAAAAATGTATTTCCAATACGATACTGACCAGGTTTACAAAACTAACCAGGGCATCTCTAACCACATGGCAATGTCGCTAGAAGCTTTTTTTTAAAGATTACTTTCTTTGGAAAAATGATAGAGAAGAGATATGAAATAAAGGAACAGAGCTTTTTTTGGCAACAAAAGTGCAATTTATTTACTTTTAGAACAGTGTTGCAGCGCCTGTTTAGTTTTGAAACTGTATAGCCATTTTATTAGTATATTGCTTCGCCGACGATTTAGTGCTATAGCGTAATACCGACAAAGGAGGACGCTGTAACATTTACAAGTAAGAGAAAAAACTAAGCCAAAATTGATTTTAATGGTTTGTCGAGGCTGGGATACGAATCCGGCTACTCAAAGCAATATACATGCCTAGTAGCCGACGTGCTAATATTCTAAGCTACAGCGCCCTCTAACTCCCTAAGCTACAGCATCCTAGATGATTAAAATCGATGAGCGTAAAATTTTACACTTTCAAAATATACGTTTTACCAAGAGAAGTTTAGGGTTGCCATGACTTGAATAAATGAAATAGATCCAAAATTTCCATAATCATGCCTCTCACTTTTAGGCATGAGCTGTAGAGACTCCGCCTCGACGTTGAAAAAACGTTTTGCGCAGTAGTATCTTAGTATCTTCATAGACTGACCAGTCCACCCCTTGCGTGGTTTCTTTGTCATTCTCTTTCGATATCCTCCCTTTGCCAGTGGCAACCGGAGTTCGTAAAGGGTTTAACCTCTAACGAGGCTCCTTGTCCATCCCTATCGAAACATCCCGGTTCAATGCCATAGGAGAACCTTTAGAGATTAACCTGTTCACGCATTGCGAGACGTTCTTGTCCATCCCTTCTGAATTCTTCCCTAGGCCATTATTGGAGATAACGTTTTCCACCCACTCAGAGCTCCTTATGCATGGGTAACTCTACATTGAAACTGGAGGTCGATCGCTATACAGAGTTCGTATACTAAAGGCCAAGCACCCTCTTGACCACATATCCCTAGCGTATGCTGTTCCACCGTGGATTAGGGAAGCTGTTAACGACTAGTCCTCTTTAACCACTAACTAGCCATTCAGGTTCTCGGTAGAGCTACCAACCACCTTAACCTTTCAAGTAGGACTTTGCTAGCATTAGTTCTGTAGAGTGCTGGCAAGGTATTGACTAGTGGGTACCAAGTATCGAGTATTTTATAATTTTTTTGAGTATTCAATACACAAAAGTAGTTAATTGATAATTTTAAGTTAATTTTAAATTTAAGTTTAGAAATAAATTTGTCAGCACTGGTCCAGTAGTAGTTAATAGTCAACGGAAATAGTGTTTCATTGAAAGTTACTGGGTTTAAAATACAAAAACACACGGAATTGTCAAACTGCCCAAAAAATTTTAGTTTTTTCTTAATTCCTGGGGAATATTGTAGATAAATAATTTGTTACTTAGAAAATGCTATTACGTTGCATCACTGTTGAAAAGCAACCTTCCATAGTCATGCATGCAACCGTTATTCAATTCAATATTTTTAATCTTAAACATTTTAAAGTTTTAAAATGCAATTTATACCAAAAGGAGAAAAAAAGTTAAACAATAGAAAATTGTTCTTACAGTTTTGGCTAAAAGGACAACAATATCTATCACCTACAAGTTACAAATACACTTACAAGTTCTTACACATACACTTGCATATTTCGGAAATATTCTTCATAGAATGCAAGTAATCGTACTTGGCATTGCATTGCATTAAAAGTTCAAGTGTTTGAGGTTTTTGTTATTCTTTATTTCCTCCTTCGTCATCGTCCTCTATTGTTTTATTTGTTGGTATTTTAAGAACTTTTCTTTAAATTTCCTTATTTTTTGTAATTTTCTTTTTATTTTTTTCAGTAGTAAAATGTGCCTTTTATTTCTGTTCAATCAAGTCACACAACAATGATAAACATGTTTTTCAAAAATGTTTATTTTTTAACTTGATTTGAATTCAACCATTATAATGCTGAAAAGTTTATATTGAGATTTGTTATAAAAGACTTTACAAATGCTACAGCAACTCTTATACATATTTGATTTTGTAGTGAATGTAAACGCACTAACATAAGAAAGTGGTATCAAGGAAAAGGCCTTATCCACATACATAAAGAAATAAACAAATAAATCTATACATAAAATAAAACAGTAACTTATTTCCTGTCTGTCTGCGTTCGCATCACGTAAAAACTACTGGATGGATTTAAAAAAAATTTTGTAAGCACAGTTTCAACATGTTGTCCGTCATTTGGAGGTATCATACAACATAGGAGGACCGCTGTCCCTATTGACTTATTGGTGGCAGAGGAAATATTTTTTTTCCAAAAGAATATTACTCGAAGATATTTGAACCAAGCATAAAACTCAATTTCTACGTTTTCGACAATTGCTCAGACTTGATTTGAAAATTCTAGACAGATGAGGAATTGGGGATTTATTTCACCAACTAGGCGGTACATAAAATTTATACGGCCACTATATACGTACAGCGCAATAGATTCCGTCAAACTAAACTCAATAATTTAAAGACATTGAACCTTAAAAGTGAGTTTTGAAATCCTATTACTTTGAAGTAATTATGCCCTTAACCACAGGTCAAAAGATTATAAACATATCCATTACGGGCCCATTATATTTATATACACATTCTGGATTTTTATATATGTGACCCGGTCTATGAAAAGGTGGCTTATGACTCAAAAACAAAATTTCGAAAAATTAGCTGTTAAAGACAAACAATGCATTTTTTCAGTTTCTTAGTAGTTTTTCTTTGCATTATGAACAGTCATCCCCAAAAGGCAACCAAAAAATACAAAAGAGCATAAATAAGATAAGTTCGTGTGTGTATATAAAGAACGATGTTTTTTTCAATGCAAAGCACAAACCAGTTTCTGACCCAGCGTTGTCAGGTTTTTGGTGATTTTATTCCCAAAAAAATCCCCAAATCGACCATTTTTGAGTACACTTCTAAGCAAGTTACGACTTTCTAATTTTCACCACGTAAAAGAGCGTCTCAAAAACTATCGAAACCAAAAAAAAAATGGTAAAATTTTTTTTAAGTCTTAAGCCACCTTTTTATAGGCCGCGACAGCTTGTAGTCGGTATCCTGATGATGACTATGTGTTAAATGCATCTAAGTTTTAAAACAAGGTTCTCATCTATTTAAAAATCAAACGCATACATACATACATACATACATACATACATACATACATACATACATACATACATACATACATACATACATACATACATACATACATACATACATACATACATACATACATACATACATACATACATACATACATACATACATACATACATACATACATACATACATACATACATACATACATACATACATACATATATATATACATATATTAATATTAAAATATATTATGTTACAGTCATGATTTTCCTTTTCACAGAAATATTGAAATTTTTTCTTTAATTTTTCGACAATTTTTAATAAAAATTTTTTGGAAAAATATTTTTTGGAAAATTTTTTGTAAAATTTTATTCGAAAAGTTTTTGGAAAATTTTTCTGTGGAAATATCGTTTTGAAAATTTTTAATTTTATTGAATTTTTTTACCAGTAAGTACCCTGTGGGTCAATTGGCTACCTATATGTGAATTGCTTTCTATAAAGGTCTCTAATACAAATCAAAACAGAAAAACCCTACCAACCTAAAAACAAACAAAAATTCCCCCTCGCAGGGGGTTATTGATCCCTCGAGATCTGTATGTCCTCCTTGTGATCTACCTGTCACGGTCTAATATTTATTTAACAAAAAAAGGCAAAGGATAATCATTAAAGCCGAAAAATATTTTAAAAAAACGTGAAAAGAATATAGGTGGGCGTGGTTTTTGGCCTGCAGCTTCCAAAGTAATGATCAGATGTTGCGGAATTGCAATACGAAAATTTTTAAAACTATGCCAGACAGATTGGTCTGCTTAAATTTTTTGTATCTCTTCTGGTGCCTTGGCAAATGACATTTCAACCCTAATAGGACAGACGGACAGATAGACAGATAGCTTAATCAACTTCTCTATGTATAAGGATCCAGAATATATATACATTATGGGGTCGGAAATGAATATTGTAGAAATTACACACTGAATGACAAACTTATATATACCCGTTCCACCTGTGGTGAATGGTATAAGAAAAAGAAAATAAAAGAAAATTGTTACGAAGATTGCAAATCTAAATCACCTGTGAAATATATACTAGCTATCCCCGGTGCGCTTCGCTACACCCATCCACAGAAAATACAATAAAAACACTTGGAAGAAAAGAATGACCAACCTTTAACGCGAAAACGCACGATATTCTCACGTTAGGGGGGTTACTGATGGAAAATTCCAAGGCGCTACCTATTGCAGTTCTCTAGAACAGGATAATTATTTTTTACATTGTATGGGGGTACCTCGCTCACTGTCCCAATTCAGCCTATGTTTTTCTATAGTATACGCGTAGGTATAGGGTTTGCTTGTACCCACTCTAAAGACCATATCTATTATAGTTTTTTATTTACACAATAATAATTTTTCACTTTGTGTGGGAGGTACCACGCCCGCTGTCCCAATTCATTCTGTATTTTGGCAGATTATGTGCCTTAACAAAAAGGGTTCCCTTGCAACGTTTCAAGGCGCTATCTATTGTAGTTCGCCAGGAACACGATAATAATTTTTCACTTTGTATACGAGGTACCACCCCCACTATTTCAATTCAGTCGGTGTCGCTAGTAGTGTCGCTGTAGTTCTTTAGATACAGGATAATAATTTTTCACTGTATGGGAGGTACCACATCCGCCATTTCAATCCAGTCTGTGTTTAGCTAAACTATGTACGTTAATATGGTGGTTATTGGTTCAAAATTTCCATGGCGCTAGCTAGTGCAGTTCTCTAAATACAAGATAATAATTTTTCAATTTGTATGGGAGGTACTACTCCCGCTATTCCAATCCAGTCTATCTTTCTCGAAACTATGTAGGTTAATATAGAGGTTACTGGTGCAAAATTTCAAGGTGCTACCTATTACAGTTAGCAAGGAACACGATGATAAATATTTACTTTGTATGGGAGATGCCACGCCCACGTCGAATATCAAAAAAATAAGTACCCTATTTTACCGTCCGTGTATCTAATAACAAACAAATTTCAGAAAGATCGGTTCATTGCTGTAGGCAGCTATAGCTTTCCGACAAACAAACAAACAAACATACAAACAAACACATTTTGTGCTTTATATATATAGATTGATTCATACTAACTTTAATTGTCAATGTCGGTAGGACTTGGTAAACCGTCGCAGGGACTGCCATAGGGATAACAGCTCTATGTTTGATCTTTTCAAGAAAATAAAAGAAGGCAACTAATTGCATTCAGGGACTGCTCAGAGAAGGCCTTTGGAATTTTACCGCTGTGAATGTGTAAGTTTGACTTGTATGACAAAAAGCACGTGTGTTCATATCAACTTCCTTTTCCTTTGCATTTGATAGCTTGCACACGCTTACTTTTCTATAGAAATCTTCCAAAATATAAAATGTTCTTTTTTCGTCATTTTGCGTACTGATAGATTGATGTTCAAGTTCTTAAGTAAAATGGAATGTTTTCAACTTTTCCACATTTACAGTTTTACTGTTAAACACTGGGACTATACAATTGCTGTAGTTCACAAAAACAATCTAAATTCAATTTGGTTAACGTTGGTCGTTTTCAATTAATCTTTATTTAGTTCGTAGTATAAATTCCTAAAAATAAAAGAACATGCAAGATTTACGGACAAAATTTATTGCCTTGAAGAAGAATTAAAACTTGATTGTGTTGAGTAGTGAAAAAACAAAATTTAAAGTTTTTAAATTGAACTTTGCAAAAGTTCTTCTATTTTACCGTATTTTGAATATTTTAAAATTTTTAGCGCTTACGTTTTACTAATTTTTTATTAGTTTACCGATATTTTATTTTTAAAAAGAATTTATTTATCATTTAGGATTCAAGCTTCTTTAAACATGCTGTTGCATGTTTCGCTTCTTATGCTTTAACTAATAGTACGTTTGGATATTTAAAGGTGTTTGAGTTTTTAATACATACATACAGTGAGGAGCACAAATGAGCACATGTTGGTAGTTTGAGCACTTTTTGTTTCATATATATAAGAGTAATAAAGCAAATAAAAAGTTTCATTGCCATTCATTAAGTATCTAGTACTTAATAAAATCATATAAAATTTCAAGGCGAATTCATACCAGGTGGAGGTGATAGCCCAGCTGATTGTTTTTTGCACTCGTTTTTTTTTTTTGCTAATGTCTTGTCAAAAATACATTGTTTCATATCTGCTAATCTATTGTCAAAGTTGTTGTTTCTTGTAGTTGTTGCTCTACTGCTCACACCTGGTATGAATTCGCCTTGTAAAATTTGTAACAAAATGCATTAAGCAACAAAATAAAAAAAGCGAAAAAAACCAAAATAACTCCTATGTATTCAATTTTGCACCTCTGCATTTTATGAAGAATTTTTCAATATTTTTGCTTTTTATTAGTTTTTTATTTAAGAAGACATAAGCTCAACATTATTTAAATCGCGTGTGTTTTTTTGCAAATTTTTGAACAAAAACAAATAAATACCTAACAATAATAAATTATGAAGAAACTTTCAAAACCCACCGAGGAGAGCATCCAGGCCATGACTAAAAGTGGCTGTTCTACCCGGGAAATTGCAAAAGAACCTAAATTGAGTCATAAGGGTACAAAAGCGGTGTTCCGTTGTTCCGTTGTTCCCAAGTCTCAAGTTAGAGTCGTAAAAAAATTCGAACTAATGCACGTCTAATGATAAGAGCAATGAAAAGAGATAAATTTTTAACACCAAAAAATGCTTCGATAGCAATTGGGAAACCCGCTAGTCGGTGGACGGCATGTAGAGAGAGCCCTTCGCGACATTGGCTATATTGCAGCAGTAAAAACCAAAAACCTGCAATGTCGGAGAAAAATGTAAAGGCACGGTTAAAATTTGCCAAACAACATAAAACTTGGACAGTGGACGCCTGGAAACGTGTGATCTGGTCAGACGAATCCAACTTCAACCGTTTCGAATCCGACGGTAAACAATATTACTGGCGCCGCCCTGGTGAAAAAATGCAAAGGCGTCATGTTAAGCAAACTGTGAAGTACGGTGGAGGTATGGGGTTGCTTTAGGTGGTGGGACCTTGGACCATTGCACAAAATTGATATGATACAATGAAGAAAAAAGACTATTTGAGGATTTTGCAGACTCATCTTCCTGATTTTGTAGATAAGAGCACCTATCCTGTAGAAGAAGTAATTTTTCATCAGGAATGTGATCCAAAATCGTCCAAAATCGTAAAAGAATGGCTTGGTGAGCAAAATTTTCAAATTAATGCAGTGGCCAGCATAAAGTCCCGACCTCAATCCGATTGAGAATTTGTGGTCAATCGTGCAGAGACGGTTGGGACAGTACCCATCAGCCTCTACCAATTTGGACGAGCTTTGGCAGCGGGTCCAAAATGAATGGAAGAATAATCCAAAAGAAATTGTACAGAAATTGGTGGAGAGTATGCCAAATCGCGTAAATGATCTCTTACAAAATATAGGGCTTTGGACTAAGTATTAAAAATATTCGTATTCCGCAAGATTTTTCAACGGTGTAATATTAAGTACATTGGAGTTGATTTGTTTTCTTTATTTTTTCTTATAAGTTGATGCTTTAAGTGTTGAATTTTTCACTGTTTTGTTATTACTTTTATTTCTATGACATAAAAAGTGCTCAAAGTACAAACTTGTACTCATTTGTGCATCTCACTGTATGTATCTACAAATATAAAGGTGCGACTGTAATCATTCGGAAAATTTTATTTTGCTGCCTTTACTGAATGCCATAGCACCATATTGGTTTATGGATTGAATTAGAAAGTAAAAGTTTGCAATCCAAGCTTATGTTTCAAGTTTCTGCTCGTAAGCCAATTTAATCGCACAGCTTTCAACTTCATGCTTCTATGTGACCTTTTCCTAAGCGTCGACCTAGATGTGAGCCAAGGTATATAACCTCCGGGCGTTGTGGTATAGTTTGGCTATTTATGTATTCGAATATGAGGGCATAAGTCTACGCAATGTGAATGGTATGTGAGTACATGTTTGTTCGTTACATTTTATTTACCATTTCTGGAACCACAATGCTTAGAAAGGCAGTCTCGTCAGCAAATGTCGAAGTGTGGACTCGTTTGCTAATTGGAATATTTGATGTGTACATCAAATATAAAATTTTTTCCAAAATACTACCTAGGGAAACTCCGTCTATAATTGGTTGAGGCTAGCGTAAACAATGTCCTTCTTTAAGTATAAACTTACGACCAGTTATTTAACTTTTAAAAGTATGTATAATTTTTTGGCAACTTTTGCTTCGCTTTTTAACCCATATAAAATTAAAAAATACAAGAAAAATGCAATATGCATTGTATAGTAAAGAATAACTTGAATGTTATGTTGACAACGCAATAAAATTTTTATAAGTTAATCGATTTGAATGGATATGTAATAAATTAACGAAAATAAAATGGTAAAAAATCTGTAACATTAAGGTAAACGAAATCAATCCCACAATTCCCAAATTAAGGCCAAAAATCGCAAAATTTTAATTTTTTGTATTTTGCCCATAAAATCCACTTATGGACTTAGGGGTCATGAAATACTTTCAGCAATAGTTGGGAGTATATATAGCTTTATTATGGCAGTAAAATTGAAGGACCTCCATCTTCTGCAAGATTAATCAATTTTACACGATATTTAGTTTAAACGTACGTACATATTGTTAGCTTACACAAAGATATAAAAGAAAAATTTTTTTGATTAAAAAATAAGATTGACGGCCATTATTAGGCTAAAATACACAAAAATTCAATAATTTTGAAATTCTTTGAAATTAAAATCGTTTAGTTTTTAACTCAGAAAAGATGTAATCTTGAAATTTTTTCACAATATTTTTAATTTCGCTCACTAATTATGGGAAAAATTTTTAAAATTTTACTAAAAATTGTTTAAGATATTTGGAAAAAACTGGACCACGGTATTGAAAATTTAAAAACTTTAAATTTAAAATGCTTATAACTCGCTCATTTTAAAACATAATTATTTTATAGGTATTAACTAGACCTGTAAGACCATGTAAAAATCATTCAAGCTATAAAATAACTAGTTTGCAGGTGCGAGGTAACCAACTTTGAGACCACATAGCGCCTTGCCAGGGGATCGTGCCCACCGGCAAAACTTAAGCTGAGATAATCCTGCTGCTATGGTCATGCCAAATTAAATCAGTCAGTCTAGCCCTTTACAAGTGGCTGAGTTATTTCCAAAATATTTGAAGCTGCCCCCTGTGATATGTGAATTTCAGTCGAATTTTACGGTTTAAAAGATAAAAATTTAATTAATTAAATTAGTTTCTGGAGCTAATTAAAACTTTTAATTGGTGGAATAATTTTTTCTATGTAGATAGGCAGGCCCACATACGTAAAAATCAGTGTATTCTTTAAGGTGACCATTTAAGAATTTATTTTATTATGTATGTTTGTTGTTACAGCAAACATAGTACTGCACACTATGGTAGAAGAAAATTGTAGCAAAAAAACACGTGTAAAAATTGGTTCATCTGATTAGGTTCACTTAAAATAAAAACACTTCTTCTTAAAAGTCGGTAAAAATCGGTTATTATTTTAGTGTCTGTTCACATCTAAAACGTTTTTGTATAAATTCCATTAAAAATGGGTCGCGGAAAAAGGCAGGAAAAAGGCAAAATTAAAGCTTATATTGATTCTGGCCTATCTCACAGAAAAATTGCAAATAAAATTGGTCGCAGTCAAAATGTAATAAGCAATTTCTTAAGAAATGAGCCCGAGTATGGAAAAAATATAAAGGGTGGTACGTATAAGGCAACAACAAGCACAGATAGAAGAGCAATTATCAGAGCTGCCTCAAATTCCACCGATTATGCTGCAAAAACAAAGCAAAAAACTGGAACTAAAGCTAGCGTCGCAACAGTACGACGGATAATTCGAAACGCAAATCATTTAAAAAGAATGAAAATTTAAAAAAAGCCTCCTCTTGCCGCTGATCGTAAAGCAAAACGGCTTCAGTTTGCCCGTGAACATTTGTCGTATAAGTCAGAGTGGAAACATGTGGTTTTTTCCGATGAAAAGAAATTTAATTTGGAAGTCCTGACGGATATAATTATTACTTCCATGATCTGCGGAAAGAGGAACGCTATTTAAGTCGTCTTCATAGCAATTTCGTACTACGGCACTTTGGACCTTCAGTTTTTATCATCTAGAATGACAGCAAATACTTATAAAAGTGCGCTGGAAAAGGCTTTTCCACACATTTCGCGAGTTTTTGGGCCAATTTCATGGACATTTCAGCATGTCAACGACCCAATATACACAGCTAGGGTGGCATAACAATGGATTCACAGTCAAAATTTTACCACTATGGAATGGCCGCCGTACTCTCCAGACTTAAATATAATAGAAAATGTGTGGGGACTGCTTTCACGTAAAGTGTATGAGTCTGGAAAACAATATGATTCATTGATGAAATCCAAAAGGCGAAATTTCCCTCCAAGTAGTTGCTACTTGTATGACTCCCTTCCCAACCGCATTTATGAAGTAAAATAAAGACTATGTGAATGTCAAGCATCTTCCTATTACTATTCATAATTTAAGCTATTTTCACCAGCATCCGTCTTTTATGGGGACACCATTCAAGCCTCTGTCTATAACGGTTTCAAAGATAGGGCCACATAGATCAAATACCATCACCTATTTGGACACCCTTTAATTTACAATTTTAAATTAAAGATCTCTTGTTATAGAGGACTTAGAAAATTTCAATTGTCTGTCTTTAACCGTTTAAAAGTTTGGCCATATATGAACATCAAATTACATGCACTATTGGGAAAGCCTTTAGTTGATAATTCCAAATATTTATACTTGTTATTATGCCAGACAAAGTAGTGGAAATTTGACTATATAGGTAAAATTACATCATTTATGGGGACACCCTTTAATTTCTAAATTCAAATTGTATACTTATTATAGCGGACTTTGCAATATAGGTTCCTTGTAAATTTAAACTTTTTGTCTATAACAGCTCAAAAGTTTGGCCACATACATGGAATTACATTAACTATTGGGACACCCTTTTATTTCCAAAATCATATTTAATACTTTTTGTTATAGCGGACTTAGGTTCTTTGTAAATTTCAACAGTCTGTGTACAGCTGTTAAAATGTATGGCCATATAATTCAAATTAAATGAACTATTGGAGCACCCTTTAATTTATAATTTTGAATATTTATATTTTTTATTATAACTGTCATAGTAATCGACATTCTGCCAAATTTTCAAGGTTTTGTCTATAATGGTTCAAAAGATAGACACATATAAGTCAAATTACGTCACCTATGGGGACACCCTTTAAATTTTAAATATATTTTTTTATTACTTTCTGTTGTTGGGAGCTATAGTGAACACGCAATTTTATAAAATTTAAAATTGGCAACCAATTTTAAATTAAAAGTTTCTTATACACGTAAAAACATGTATGTTTTATGGGGACACACCTCCTTCTTTTTTGAAGTCGGTTAAAAACGCACAACTACTAAACAAAACATACTGACTGTTTCGAATATGAGAAGATTAAACTCAGTCTGCTTTTTGCGAGGTTTGCTCAATAATAGAATGGAATGAGTTAAAGACTGAATTGAGTTCAAGTATGACCACTTGCTCATGAGCTTATATATACTTCCATTAGATGAGCTTGCTCATGCAACTGTTTAGTTCACAATCATATCTAAGTTTCGCCAAAAAAACACATCTTCACCCAAAAATAACCAAAAAATATAATTCTAAACAAAACAACTTTTGTTTTTATACCCTTCACCACAGGTGGAAAGGGTATATATAAGTTTGTCATTCCGTGTGTAATTTCTAAAATATTCATTTCCGACCTCATAAAGTATATATATTCTGGATCCTTATACATAGAGAAGTTGATTAAGCTATGTCCGTCTGTCCGTCTGTCCGTCTGTCCGTGTTAGTGTGGTAATGTCATTTGCCAAGGCACCAGAAGAGATACAAAAAATTTAAGCACACCAATCTGTCAGGCATAGTTTCGAAAATTTTGGTATTGCAATTCAGCAATATCGGATCATTCCTTTGGAGGCTACGGGCCAAAAACCACGCCCACCTATATTTTTTTACGTTTTTTTTTTAATTTTTTTCGGCTTTAATGATTCTGTTTTGCCTTTTTTTGTCAAATAAATATTAGACTGCGACAGGTAGATCGCAAGGAGTGCATACAGATCTCGGGGGATCAATAACCCCCTGCGAGGGGCGATTGTTGTTTGTTTTTAGATTGGTAGGGTTTTTCTGCTTTGATTTGTATTAGAGACCTTAATAGAAAGCAATACGCATAGAGGTAGCCAATGGACCCACAGGGTACCCACTGACAAATAGGAGCAGTTAAAAGGACCCCCCATGTGTCAATATGATGAAATTTTTTTTTTGTAAGGATTTCTTTTCGCTTCAGTCTGACCATTCTAACTCAATATAGATTGGAAAAAGGTCCAAAATTTAACAAAAAAATTTCAATCAAATTTAAAAAAAAAAATTTTAAAAAATTAAAAAAAAAAATTTTAAATTTTTTTTCTAAAATATTTACAAAGCATTTTCAAAAAGATATTTTACAGAAAAATATTCGAAAAAAAAATTTCTTAAAAAATTTTCCAAAAAATTTTCGAATAAAATTTTACAAAAAATTTTTAAAAAAATATTTTTACAAAAAAATTTTACACACAATTTTCGAAAAATTAAAACAAAAATTTCAATATTTCTTTCAAAATGAAAATCATGACTGTAACATAACGTATATTTAATATTAAGAATATACATATGTATGTATGTGTGTATATAGAGTAACATATTTTTTTAAATGCGTTTGATTTTTAAATAGATGTTATCTCTGTTTTAAAACCTAGGTGCATTAAACACATAGACATCATCAGAATACCGACTACAAACTGTCAAAAATGAAACGTTGTGGCTGTCGTCAACTTAGGATAATTTCTATTTTATTCAACAAAAGAAAATGTCACAAAATTGCAAATTAAAAATTCATTTGCAAAAAAAAGTTTTGGAGAAAATATTTATAATTTTTTGAAAAAGTTTTTTAATTTTATAAAAGCAAAATAAGTATTTCTACAACAATGTCAGAGTTTACGATGTAGCTGTCGGCTTCAATATCATTAAGTAGCTGACAACACGGCGACAATTGTAGCCAACGGAATTTGTTTTCATTTGCCTTCTATTTCTTTAAAGCATGAACAATGAATTTTTCTCATACGACTTAATTTAAGTAAAGAGTCAACAATATGGATAATGCTGTACATGTCTGTATAAATCAAATCACCGTGGTGAAGGGTATAGAAGATTCGGCACGGCCGAATATAGCACTTTTACTTGTTATATTTTAATTGTATAGTGTTGTTAAATCGGAAACATAACAGCGTAAGACAATATATAAATTTACTAAAATGAAGGGTATATATGATTCGGTACAGCACCTTTTCTTTTATATTTTTAACACATTTATTATAGTGATCTTAAATAAATTTCTTATTCACTATTTAAAATTATTTCTGCTTCATTTGACTGTTGAACTGATGTAAAAAAAGTAAATCCCCAAATTGCTTCCAAAGATCCATTAAATACATATAAGTATAGTAAGTTTGTCTGTTACCTTTTGCAAATTATAATAACATTTGTCCTTCTATTTTCTGTTATCAGTGTGACAATAAATCTGCATCATAACAAAGACAACAACGATTTCAAATTATTAAAGTTAAGAGATTTTATTACCAGCGAACACAAGGAAAAAATTAGCACTCAAGTTTGTAACAATCTGTCAGCAAAACTGCGATAAAAATATAAAGTTTTGCATTTTTTTTCTTTTTTTTTCGTTGACCCTCTACTAGTAGTACTTGCCAGCAGACGATTTCAGCAATTTTAAACTGAACATAGAAACAATAAAAAAATTAAAAAAAATAAAAAAGGAAAGAAAAACTAAACTGCTAAGTAGTGAAAGAGTTATTGCTTCAACTGAGTAGAATTTTTAGCAGTTCGACTATTATTAAACTCGTAGTGGACAAAAAGTGTAAAAAACAAATATTTTTTTGTGGAAAAGCGTTCCTTGTACATGACTGCACGACTAAATAAATAGTTTAGAAAAATAGTGCTACATATTTTGTTGTAAAAAGAAGCTGTCTCCTCGAATAATTTCTAATTTGTATGGTTTTTTTATTATTGTTTTTTATCTCTAAAGAATGAAAAGTGCCGCAGATAATAGGGTATATTTTAGTATATTTTTTTCCATGGGAATAATACAGATTTATTGGGTACTGCCATTCAGGATTTTAATTAAATGATTTTAGCGCCTTGTAAACAGTATCTTTAAAAAGGCCAGAAGCTTAACCTAAAGTATCCTAGGATTGTCAATTTTATTTTCAATATTTCGCCTACATACACCATTGGTTAGCATTGTCAGGAAATAAAAATATTTATTTAATATTACAGAAAATAAAAATAGTTCTATGACATTATCATCATTTGATCGATCAATTGTTCTGTAATAAAAATAATAATAAAAATAGTTCTATAACATTATAGAAAAATTTTTATTTGCTGACGATGCTTCCCAATGGTTTAGCGAAATATTGAAAATAAAATAAAAAATTTTGAAAATTTTAAATTATTATTAGTCGAACTATTTATGCCTTACATACAATAAAATTTGTAGTCAAGCTTAAGTTCGTTTTGATTCGCTCTAAGAAAAAATTAATTAAATTACAATTACTAACCGAAGGTTGGCTGAAGGAACTACAAATATAATGTGGTAAATATTAAAGTAAAAATATTCAATAAGAGGGAAGCTTAAGGTATTGGTAGACTTCATTCTCACCAACTGACGATTGATAATTGAATACAAGTTTTCTCGTATTCCTTTATCTGGGTTTGGTTGGTTTAATAGATGATGCTTACAACTAAACACTACCCTAAAAGTGGTTTTACACGACGTGTATTTGGCATATGAGTTGTCACTTTTCCATGTGTATATTCTAAACACGTCGTGTGAACCCTTTCAAGCATAACATGTGTATTTGTCAAGTGCACAATACATATGCCATTTTTCATTTAGAACGTGTTCTATTTTGATGTCACAAAGCATCTGACATCCTGTAATGCCAACCTGATATTTTGCTATTTCAGGTTTTTTGTGGTACCAAAAGCACTAAAAGCGTGGCAAAAGCACTACGTTTCCATCTTTGCATCAGCTGTGGTTGGCATTACAAAACTGTATTATAGGTTATGTCAGATGTAATTAATTACACATGTACGTTTGAAAGCAAAAATTATGAACCGTATGTAAAATGCTTTCTTTGACAAACACATGAAATTACATATGGGTTATCAAACTGACAAGTCATATGACAAATATACGTCGTGTAAAACCAGTTTTAGTAGATAGATATTAAGAGTGCTGATGACGGACGCTGCTGCATTCCTCTCTGCTGGAGTCTAAAAATTAAATTTTCCCAATTTTTCTTCAATATTATCACCTAATTTGTAATTCAATTAATTCTTTCTTAGAATAAAAACGAACTTAAGCTTGACTACAAATTTCATTGTATGAAATTAAAAATTTTTATAAAAAAGAGCTAATGCTTAAAAACGTAACTATAGAATTATTAAAAAGGTCAAGAACTACAATAATCATTTAGGTGCTTATTTTGCTCGGTTACCAAAGATATTATGTTATTTGGGGACCTGATGTTTAATCTGAAACACTAGCTTCCATTTTTCAATAACGAAAGTTTCTCTTTTTCATCATGAATACTCCATGTCGGTGAACAAGATCATGATGGCGCTTAGGCATTAAAATGACTGTAACTTTCTCTAAGCAATAACAAATATTTACATCTTAATATGTATATGTTTGCAATAAAGCCATAATCTTAACTTTTGACATCCAATTGTTATAAAACACATATTTGAGACGATATCCTACGTATTATTTATTGTAAAGCTATTTGCCAGGGAGTCCGACATGCCAAATAGCCCTTATAGAATTCAATTTGATGATGCTTATAAGTCCATCCATATTATTAAAGTTTTTCCAGCATTTGTAGATCATTAATCTCATTGCTACTGCAATATAGTTCATTCCTTTAAGAATAACGTCAATATCTAAAATCTAAATCTTATTGGTTACTATAATTGTCTTCTTAGCAAATTTCTACTTTAATCGAATTGTTAAACAAGTCGATTTGATTTACCATCTGACCTGGGGTAGGTCATAAAGAGCACGGTTTATTCGTTGCCCGCAAGCAGAGTGGGGAATGCCACAATAGACGTGTATGGCGCTATCATGAAGCAAAGTCCCCTTCTTTTCCAGTTCATCACCAACATTGTTTCCTAAAGTAGTGCCATGTCACCGCATCCATTTAAGGGTGACCATTGAATTTTCCGCCATCGCATTTAAGGATGTCCGGCATTCCAGGACGAGATTTTATGTACTAAACAAACATTTTAGGGACTTTACTGATCGTACAACCCCAGATATCCCTATTCGATATTCTGTGATACCTTAGCCAGTTTGCCGATTTCTGATTGTAGGGCATTACAGTCTCTTATTCCTCTATTCCTCTATATAGGAAATTTTCCCATTTTATCTTCAAAATCAATCATCTAAAAAAATAACATATATATGAAAAACATTATTTCTACTTAGAATTAAACGAACTTAAGTCTGACTTCCAAAAATTAATTTGCATTAAATGGACGTCTAGTGGAAAAAATAAAAAAAAAAGAATTTATCAATAAATATCAATACATATGGAATGAATGCTAAAATTCCCACGATTCCAGAGGTGGTTTCGTTTTCCATGTGCGTTACACCTATAAAAAGGTACACGGCTTTAAAGTCGAATTATTTTGATAATTTTTCATAATTTTTAAGTAACAAAAAATGGGTTTGGAAAAATAAATGTCAAAAATTCATTTTTCAATAAAAATGCTTGCAATTTTATTTGTTTTATTCAGAAATGTAGCAGAAACAATGAAAAAATCCTAAAACTCAAATATTTATAACAACACTGTAAAAAAAATTGTGAAGTTTTTAGCCAAAATATGTACTTTTTAAAAAAAAAAAAACAGTCAGCTTCGATGGACCCGAAAAAATAGGCACATCAAAAACTACTTTTATGAATCAATAATCTTATTTTCTGTTATATATACTAAAATACGTATACACATATTTAGGTGTTTTTTATGCCAACCTTGCTTTCTGATTAAAATAATTGAAAGTTTTCTTAAGGAACGTTCATTTAGAGTTCATATCGGTTCAACTTGTTCCGAAAGCTTCGATATAGCAGCAGGATATCCCCAAGGCTCCTGCTTATCTCCTTCTTTATATAATCTTTACACCTCAGATGTACCTCAATTAGAAAGTTGTACCTTATCGGTTTTTGCTGATGATACCGCTGTACTAAGCTCGGACCTACTATCTTCAAATATTATTTTATATTTACAACGGGCTCTGGACAGGCTGACACAATATTTTACCAAATGGAGAATTTTCTTGAATGCTGACAAAACACAGGCAATCTATTTCACAAGAAAAAGAAAAGAAAGGAACAGAAAGTTAAATATTTGGGAGTACTGCTAGATCCAAAAATTAAATTCAAAGAACACATACATTATGTGGTAAACAAATTAAATATTCTGACACGCATACTTTATCCTTTCATTAACAAAAATTCAAATCTTAGTATACACAATAAAATGCTAATTTTTAAAGTGATTTTTTAGGCTGTAATATTTTATGCAGCTCCAGTTTGGGCAACGAGTGCAGTTTGTCACATTATAAAGCTTCAGGTTGCACAAAACAAATTACTGAAACTAATATTTAACCTTCCTTGGTTTTTTTCGACATCTAGGCTTCACTCTATTTCAAATACAGAACTTGTTGGCGTTAAATTAAATAGACTGAGCACTAATTTTTACTCTAGATGTTCTGAATCTGATCATGCCCATATCCATGAATTGTATTCATCTTAGGTAGTTTGTAAGTAGTTGCATATGTTGTTTTATTAAAATAATTCAAATAGGTTTTTTTTAAAATTTTGCCTCAAATAGTCCTTATAAGTTAATATAGATTGTAAAAAATATCAAAACTTACTATTATTTTTAAGAAGAAAAAGTAGATAACTTGAACTATTTACATATTACTTTAAGTGAAATTGTAAACCATCATATTATTTGAATAAAGCAATTGAATTGAATACAAGAAGCTCTTTCAACAGTAATCAAGAAATTTTATAATAGTATATGAATCTATTATCACTGATTCGGACTCAGAAACTTGTTTTAGTGATTAAGAAATTGTTTACAATTGTTATGTTATTTGAATTTGTTTGTAACTTTATTATTAATCTTTATATAAATTTGTTTT
This sequence comes from Phasia obesa, assembly GCA_949628195.1. Taxonomy (NCBI): domain Eukaryota; kingdom Metazoa; phylum Arthropoda; class Insecta; order Diptera; family Tachinidae; genus Phasia; species Phasia obesa. The sequence continues at coordinate 52,059,586 of OX451217.1, forward strand.
TTATCTTAAATAATAATTTAATTTTAAAATATTTAGTGTTGTCAATTTGGTAACCCTATTCATATAATGTTATTTGAATACCAATGGTTCTGAGTATTTTCCAAACTTTGAAATATAAAAATACTAAAAAGTTTAAAATAATTTTATATTCAAAAAAGGTATACATACGGCAACCCTAAATAATTAGAGATTAATTATATTTTATAAAAAAAACTATCACGCTTTATAATTTTGTATGTGAAATGATAAATTACAATTCGAAAAAAAAAAAAATTATTGAAATGGGGGAATTTTGGGTATTTAATTGTCCCCGCACCGGAGAAATAAAAGGATTTCTAAAAATGTTAATTCATTTTTGAAAATAGTAGGCCAAGAGAGATGTGTGCCAAAAATTTTAAATAACCTACCATAACTCCTTTGATTTTTTTCCAATTTTACTATGGGGACCGTACACTGTGGGCTGCAATAACAACATAGTGACTTGGTTTTCGCGTTTATTACCTTATTTTTGAACCTTAATAGACTAGATAGACTCTCGAGATCTTTACTAAAAATTAAAAGGTGTTCCGATAAAGAATTGATTTTCACGTATATGGCCTTAATTTTTCAACCATAATAGACAAACTGTTGGAAAGATTTGTTCAAATCCAATGAAGTACGTAGTAGAAATATACGTGAAACCCCAATCGCGAGAATAAGTAAGACACGGCTTAATTTGCTATTCAATGATATAATTCAGTTCGATTTATTAAGCATGTTCTCAAGTAAAGTTACAAAAAGGAAGTAAGTATAAAAAGTGTTATACTCTGACATTAGAAGAATGATCAGAGCTGTATGCATTTGGGTTGTATAGTAGGGTTGCATTAAAGCTTACAATCTCCCCCTCAAACCAAATGCATTTGAATAATTCAAATAATTACATTTCAATTTTTAATAATTTACAACAATACAAATGCTTTTGTTTTGTAAGTACCTTTGTCAATATGTCTGATGCATTTTCGTTAGTTGTTACATATTTCACATCAATTTCTTTAGCTTCGAATTTTTCTCTTATGTAGTGAAAACGAATGTCAATATGTTTGCTTTTCTTCTGCACTGTAGGATTTTTGACCATGAACGCTGCGCTTTGATTATCGCAAAAGATGGGAGTAGGAACCGCTATATAGTCATCAAATCCCATTTCATATAACAGACATCGATGGAAAACTGTTTCCTTTGTTCCTTGACATAACGCTATGTATTCGGCTTCCATTGTGCTTAGAGCCACTACAGTTTGCTTTCTTGACTCCCAAGCCACAGGTCCTCCAGCCATAAACATAACAAAACCTGAGTATGACTTCCTGTCATTGGAATCACTGGCCCAGTCTGAATCTGTGAAGCATTCAAAATTCTTTATATTATTAGAAAAAGTTATTTTACCAATAGGATGCTTCTTTAGGTATCTCAATACATATTTTGCCGCTGCAAAATGTTCCTTGTGTGGATGTGTATTAAACTGAGATAGTTTTGATACTACGTGCATCAAATCTGGTCTTGATATAACGGCAAGGTACATCATGGATCCAATTAACTTTTGGTAGCTTGTAGTTTCTAGGCCTTCACATTTATTTTCACATTTAGTCAGTATCGTTCCACTTGGCCATGGAGTAGCCGCAGGTTTGCAGTTTGACATACCCCATTTTTCTAGCAATTCTTCAGTATATTTTTGTTGGTGGATGATAATATCACCTCTTGGACCTTCACGGGAAACTTCCATACCCAAATAAAATGAAATAGCACCTCGATCCACGGCTTTTACATGATTGTTAAGCTCTCCAACAATATTTTTCATTTCTTGCTCATTAGAACATGCCAACAGCATGTCGTCGACGTAAATTGCTACAATGCAGACTTCGTTGCCATTTCGTTTAACGTAGACACAAGTGTCAGATTTACACCTCTTGAAACCAATGTCTAGCAGAATGTCATTCACCCTTTTATTCCATTCTCGGCCTGCCTGTTTCAGGCCATACAGAGATTTATTGAGCTTACAGACTTTGTTCGGGAAATTTTTATTTTCAAATAACTTGGGCTGCATCATGTAGACATCATCCTCTAGGTCTCCATTTAAATAAGCTGCCTCTATATCAATGTGATTTAATAGTAATTTGTGCCTAGCTGCTAATGCCAACAACAAACGAATAGTGGAGTGTCTAACAACGGGAGCAAATGTTTCACGATAATCGACGTTAAATTTCTGTGAGCATCCTTGTGCAACCAGTCTCGCCTTATATCTTTCTATAGAACCATCTGGTAAACGTTTAACGGCAAAAACCCATTTATTACCAATTATATTTTTATTTTTCGGCTTCTCTACCAAAGTCCAGGTCTTGTTGGCAATTAACGAATCGTATTCTTTCTGCATGGCTTCCTTCCACTTTTCACTAACATCAGAATTTAAGGCTTCATGTACAGAATCAGGGTTTTCAATTACCGCATTTAGCATTTCAGGGCCTTCTTCAGTAACATACACTTTTCGAGGTCTACCTCTACCACCTGTTCTTTCTAATTTGGGCCTGCCTCTTTTTCTTTTATTTTCAACTACGATTGTCTCGTCTCTTTCAAATTCACTATTAGGAAGACTCACCTGATCTTCATTATCACTTGAGATTGATATTGCATCCGTTGACTCCTCATCATCTTGATCTTGAGCCGCACGATCACCTTCGTTTGCTGAACTGTCTTTAAAGATGTTAGCATAAAACATTTCTTGTTCGTTGTCTACAGCTGAAATTTGTTCAAACGATTCTTCGAAAAATATGACGTCACGAGCTACAATAATTTGCCTTTTGTCGGGATCATACAAACGATATCCCTTTGTATGTAGCTGATATCCTACGAATTTCATTTTCGATCCTTTTGGTAAAAATTTGCTTCCTTTTGGTTTCGGGCCTTTATTTAGTACGACAGCATCACATCCGAAAGTTTTGAGATGAAACACAGATGGCTGCCTACCTGTCCACCTTTCGTAGGGAGTTACATCGCCAAGAACTTTTGTGGGAGACCTGTTTCTTAAATACGTGGCTGTGTACACAGCCTCGCCCCACAAACTTTGTGACAAACCAGACTTCTGCAACAAACAACGAGACATCTCGACCAGGGTTCTGTTGGCCCTTTCGGCAACACCATTTTGTTGCGGGGAATAACTTACTGTTGTCTGGTGAATTATTCCATTTTTGGCAAAAAACACTTTAAACTTAGAATTAACAAATTCTGTTCCGTTGTCGCTTCTAACAACTTTTATGTGGCGGCCTGTCTGCTTCTCCGCAGTCGCAGTAAAATTAATAAAAGCATCAAAGGCATCACTTTTATGTTTGAGAAAATAAACTGTTACATAACGAGAATAGTCGTCTATGATGGTCATAAAATACGATGAACCACCAACACTTTTAACTCCAATAGGGCCACAAAGGTCTATATGAAGAACCTCCAACAAATCTTTGGTCTGAACATTTCCATAATTGGTGTATGGTTTTACAGAAATTTTGTTAACCGCACATGTAACACAATCAATTTTATCCGGCATTTTAATATTTAAGCCTTTTACCATATTTTTAGAAGACAATTTATTTAAATCTTTACTATTTATATGCCCGTATCTGTCATGCCACTTTAAAATAATATTTTCATCAATAGCTGAATTTATACTTTCTATTTCTTTTATTTTCACATTTGCAACAAACATTCCTTCATTTAATTCGGCTGTCAAAATATTTTTATTATCTTTGCTTTTCATAACAGCTTCTTTATTTACAAAATTAACAGAATAACCAGCTTTTAAAATTTTACTAATAGAAATAAAATTCGAATGCAGTTTTGGCACATACAAAACATTCTGTAAAGTTAGATTACAGTATTCTGTTACGATTCTGACTTCACCACTACCTTCTGCATTTACATTCTCACCTGATGCTAGAATTACCTTCTGCTTTGTTTCTGCTAGCTGCGTAAAGTATTGTTTTGTTTTGCACATATGGGATGTTGCGCCGCTGTCCAGTATAAACTTCTCTGTTAGATTGTTAACATTTTCATGTAACGAACATGCGTAATCTGATTTCGCCTCACTTTCTTTACATTGAGAGCGCACATGACCTTTTTTGCCACATCTGTAACATTTAATGTTACTAATATTGAAATTCTTACATTTCTTCTCCGGCATACGTTGATTTGACCGTTGGTTGTTGTTGCTATAATTGTTAAATTTTTTATTTCTTTTAAATACTTGTTTTGTGTCTGCGGCGAATACTGTTTCATTTGGGTTATTAACTTTATTGCTTTGTCGCAATTCTTCCTCAAATATTTTTGATATTAATTTGTCATACCTGGGTAACTCGTCTCTACTTTCAATGGCAATAACGAAGTTCTCCATCTCATCTGGAAGACTGCAAAGGAGTAATATAGATAATAAATCATCATTTAGAACAACACCAATTTCCTTTAATTCATCTATGGTAGAACTGAATTCATTTATTTGTGACGAAAACTTCTGGTTGTTGTTAAATCTGAACTTAACAAGCCTTTTAAATAAATTAACTTTTCTTGAAGCCGTATCTGCTTTATATAAGTTATTTAAAGTTGTCCATGCACTTTTTGCCGTGGTGCAATTTTTAATGTGAATTAATTCACTTGGTTTGACGCTTAACGTTATGGTTGCAAGTGCCTTGGAATCAGCCAAATTCCATTTAATTGCGGAACCTTCATCTTGCGGACATCCTTCTGTAATGGTGCTCCATAGATCCAACGTTATGAGTAAACTTTTAATTTGGATACACCACGTAGCGTAATTGTCACCACTTAGCTTTTCAATACTTGCCACAGCTGTTGCCATTACTTAGATTTCTCTTTTATATTGAACCAAACTATTAAGACCTTACACACGTTCCAGGATTTCGTACTTAACCTCAAATTCATTCACGATTACCAGGGCTTACCTGGGCCCATAACCTTTGTTGGAAAGATTTGTTCAAATCCAATGAAGTACGTAGTAGAAATATACGTGAAACCCCAATCGCGAGAATAAGTAAGACACGGCTTAATTTGCTATTCAATGATATAATTCAGTTCGATTTATTAAGCATGTTCTCAAGTAAAGTTACAAAAAGGAAGTAAGTATAAAAAGTGTTATACTCTGACATTAGAAGAATGATCAGAGCTGTATGCATTTGGGTTGTATAGTAGGGTTGCATTAAAGCTTACACAAACACTTCACATTAACAAAAAGTATGTAAAATTATGTGCGCTATAACTATAAAAAAACTATAAAAATAAAAATTAAAGGGTGTCGTAAAAGCGACGCGATCTGACAACATTATTTTTGAACCAGACTATATAAAAACTTATATGTTCAAAAATGTAGTGCACAATCACAGTTTCATATGAAAAGTTCTGAGGCCCATAACTCGGAAAATAACGGTGACCGCCTTTTTTTATTTAACATTTTCTTATTATTTTTTAATTCTCTATCACCCTGTATAATTTTTATTTTCTATTGGTGAAGCTTCACCGAACTAGACTTGTTCCAAAATTAGTATTCAATCTGTGCGGAAAGCATATAGCATATATATTAGCAAAAATACATATAAAAAATTTTATTTAAAAGCAAAAAAAATCTTGAATCTTAACACCCAAAATTGTATATAAAAGATCTTTTTTTACAAAATATTTTATGATCTAGTAGTTCGACAGGTCAAAATTTGTATGTGTTTAGAAATTTTACAGTGCAGAAGTGAATAAACTACACACACGCCTTCTCAACTTTTTTTCAATTTTTTTTGACATTTCAAACTACAAAGCAACAATAAAATACCACGTTGTTATCTACCTTGTAACTAAAATTAAAGGGTACTCCATAAAAGACATGAAAAATATAAATCTCTTTTAGTTTTAAAGTTGTGTATTGAACTTATTTAGGATCCCTACATGTGTGAGTCCGATTCGCTCTTGACTGATATATTTGTTCATACAATGTTTGACATAAAATATAAGGAGTGCCCGTAGTTTCATCAAAATTGGCCATGCCCACTACCCACTGCCCGTAGAACCCAAAATTTATTTTTAGTCCAAAGTTTTTGAAATTTGGCACAGAGCCTTTTATTATCCCAATTAAGAATAAAATAAAGTTTCATCAAAATTGGCTACATCCACTACCCATATAACCCATATTATATTTTTTCCCACAACTTTTTGTTACCAAAACTAATTATTTTAGAAATAAATTTCAATACATGCATTTAACTATAGACTTTAATTCATCAATCATCTATCATTTCATCAAGTTCCAGAACCTGTTAACGGGGTTGAAATCTAATGCTACTTATAAAAAGATATGAGGTACTAGAAGTCGATGAAAAAAATCTGTATTTGTTGCAACTCTATCACACTTTCTGGAGAACCTTAATCTATAATAATCTTTATTTCTGGCTTCTTCAGAAAGCATTTCAATAGCAAGTATTGCCGCATCCGTGTATCAGTATTTTGTGTACTGTTACTGGGATATAATACCAACTATATTTTTCAACAAAAAGTTTTGCTGTATCTTGAGCAAAATTCTTAAACTTCAAGGATTTAACGTTTTTGCCACAAGTTATTATTTGTAGTATAATGCGAAATCGATTAATTAGTTGCTCCACTACACCAGTCACATCGCCAACAAGAAACGCCTGGACGTATTTCCATCGTTAGTAGACCCAGTTCGTTGTTGAACTGCATCCACTCGTATACCCATCTGTTCCTTTAAGGCCTTCTGAATTCGAAGTTAATTTTCCAGTTTTAGACTTTTGTATTCGTCCTTGAGCGCTGGTCATCTTTCAAATGGTTTGTTGTAGGCAATATGAAGTATGCACTCCATAAATTTTATGCGAGCATGTAAGGAGGAAACGCCCATTTTGGTGCTTCACCATCAATAGCTTTGCTTGAAACTGATTTAATATTATTCATTGCAATTAGTGAGTTCGTAACTCAGTTCACTATATAAAACATAAAATAAACTCATTTTAATAATACCTTTTTCACTTCTCTATTTTTTTAAATTAAAAATTTCACGTATTTGGAGACAAATTTTATGATTTTATAAAAGATTATTAATTATTTAAACTTTTTTTTTAATTAATAGTATGGAGTCTTACCTTTCATTTTATTATAGCGGGAGCACCGAGCACGACCGAGCAACCTTTTTTTTTTTCTTCCAAGGAAGTTTGTAATCACGGCACGTTATAGAACAAATTTTATTCTATCATATCTTTTAAACCATATGCGCGAACTTTATAATTTTTTTCTTTTAAATACGCAGAAAATCATATATATGAAACAAAAACACTATTTGAATCAGAGCAATAAAATTATCTGACGTACAAACACTATAGAAGTGCGTAAACAGTTTTCAATATTTTGGACCAAAATATACATGTGACTTTACTTCGTTATTTCAAAGACAAATGAACGTTCTTTTGGCATACAATTTATGGATTCATCATACTGAATTAATTTTCTACAAAACTGCATCATTACATTTTTAAATTTTATGTGTCGAAAAAATTACTTATTGCACAAAAAATCCCTCTGTGCGTCATAGGCGTCCTAACAATATTCTAATCGATTTTGCTTTGAAAGTAATCCACTGTCTTACTTTTATAGTGCTTCAGTTACGGTTTGTGTATTTTCTTCTATATATGTAGATCCCTGGTTGAATTTCTAAAATTTATATAAAATTCCAAAATTATTGTAGAGTTTTCTTAATAGCCTTTAAAATATCCCTCTGACAAAAATAAAAGGTGCTGTCAAGTTTGCAGTACCTTTAAATCGTCAAAATTGCATAGTTTCAGTACTTTTTCTATATTTTCTTTTGGAAATGATATATTTTGGGGGAAAAGACATCCTATATTTGAACCAAGATACCAAGGTACCTTCTTACAAAAGTTATTTAAATTCATCCAGTAGTTTTTACGTAATGCTGAAAATTTTACAATTTGTATGAATTTTCCAGATATAAATTGATTCTTGTTCTCTTTGTATGGGTGTGGTCACTTTTCGAGATCAATTCTATTTTATTGGATCTATGGATTTCACGAAACGAAATAACATTTGAGGGCGATCAGTATTAAATTTTTCATATAAAATATTTCAAATTCATTTTCTATGGAACATGCCATGGTTAGGGTTCATTCTAAGTACTAATGAAACAATTTTTAAAATCATATGTGGGATTTTAGAGATTAACTTTTTCAAATATACAAATATTTCTTCCTTGTAATATTATGTGTAGAAGAAGATTAGGATCAGAGAATTTTTTTTTAATTTTTTACTCACAACTGTATTTTAACTATTTTAAACCTACAGCTTAATTCATTTAGTTCTGATATCTTTTGCTTGAACAAAAATGAACATAAAAAACTAAAACTGACTACTGCTGTTGGCATAGAAAATCGTACAAGTACAGGATGGATGCGGAAAGAAGTTTAAAGAAAACTAACAATTTAATAACGGATGGTATGAATGAGATAATAGTTTTAAAGTTTTTTTTTCGTTTCATCACTTTTCTTTCATTCAGCACAGACCATTAATTATTTGTAAATGTTATTTATTAGAAGTAGGATTAGCTGTTCATAAATCTTTTCAAGTTAATTAAACTTTAAACAAGAAAAATAAGGACAGAAATAAAAACGATAATATTGCTTTTTATGTTTTCAGATCTTTCTAATGATGAACTAGACATCGAGGAGGATGATGCAGGCAGTTCAGAGTTTCTGAATACCAACAGCTATCATCCGACCACTTCGCCTTTTAAAACACAACGCCAACGTTCTTTAACACCCGATCGCAATGAATCTCACAGCTCTTCGAGTAGTCTGCGTAAGCAGCGTTCCATAACACCCGAGTCGCGATCTTTGACACCCGAAGACCGTCGCAGAAAAGGTTCGCAAATTTCCTTAAGTGGTTCGAGACAAAATTCTAGTTCACGCAGCAATACTTTAGAGCGTAAACACGAAAAGATAAATATATCGCGCAGCTCTTCAAGTTCAAGTTACAGTGGTCGAGACAATGACAATCATGGTCATAGTGGCGTTAATGTGGGTAGTGCCGTTGGTGTTATGGACAGCGGTGGTATCAGAGTGGGTGTAGTTGCCATGAATGCTGCCAGCAATCAACATCGTCGTTCGTTAGGCCGTAACGCTAAGCAGGCTGATGAACATCGCATAAGAAGATCAAGGTAAAATATATATTTAGTTCTTTATACAATTGAGGGCATTTCAAAAAAGAGTTAAAAACAAAACTTTTAGTTTTAACTTTTAATGAAATTGTATAATTTGACTTTCTACCAGAGCAGAAAAGTTTTACTTTAAAAAACTCTTTTTGCAAAAATTTCACTCTTTACAAAAATTGCACTTTTTGTCTTTTGTTTTACTTTTTAACAACAAAATATTTCCTTCACTCTTTACAAAATTTGGAGTTTTCCCATCTAATTGCAATATTTAACAACAATTGAGTTTATATTTTATAAACAATTTTGCTGTACACACAAGGTTGCACTTGCCAAAAAAAAACGTTGCATTTTTCACTACAGTTGAAGTTCTGACTTTCTACAAAAGTTGCACTTTTTAAAAATAGTTGCAAAAGTTGCAAGTTTTACTTTTTACCAAACATTTTAACAAATCGACGAACTTGCAAAAGTTGCAAGTTTTACTTTTTACCAAACATTTTAACAAATCGTAATTACTTTTACCAAAAATTTTTGGTTCTACAAAAGTTGCAGTTTTTTTTTAGAAAATTGCATTTTTTACAAAAGCAGGTTGAATTTTTTGCACAAGTTGTATGTTTTAATGAAAGATGCACTTTTTGAAAAGGTTCACTAAAGTTAAAGTTCTGACTTTCTACAAAAGTTGCACTTTTTAAAAATAGTTGCAAAAGTTACAAGTTTTACTTTTTACAAAACATTTTAACAAATCGTAATTACTGTTACCAAAAATTTTTGGTTCTACAAAAGTTGCAGTTTTTTTTTAGAAAATTACACTTTTTACAAAAGCAGGTTGAATTTTTTGCACAAGTTGTATGTTTTAATGAAAGATGCACTTTTTGAAAAGGTGCACTATTAACAGAAAGTTGCACTTTTCACTAAAGTATAAGTCTTCACTTTAACACAATTTGTACTGCCCATAAAAAACTGCCCTTAGTACAAATCATTTTAATTTTTACGAAAGCCACAGCTTGTATATTTTCAAAAGTTTCATTTTTCTGTGAACTTTGCAACATTTGTCATAGTTTCCACTAAAGTTGATTATTTTACACAAAGTTGCTCTTTTTTTTCTAAATTATTTTTTTTAAAGACTTAAAAATTATCTTACTCTGTGCCAAAAAGGTGTCCAGAAAACATTAACTCATATAAGAAAACATGGCATTTTTTAAAATTATATTTATTTTTATTTGCTCCCTTATAGATCCTTACAATTAACCGAACGTTCTCCGAATCGTGGCCACAAAATGGTGGTCTGTGTTGGTCAGAGTCATACCAACACCAGCCAGCCGCCCTTGTATCAACAATCAAATATTCGAAACAACTTTCCGCCCACTATAAGAACTTCTGGTAAATCACAATCAATTCTGATAACTAACAGTAATGGTAGCATGGCAGGACCTACTACTGCGCGGCAACGTCAAAGCGATATTGATAAAAGTCGTTCCTTTGATTTTGACTATTGCAATTATAATGCGCCGGGCAATAACATTAAGAATCAACACAGCAACAACTCCTTGATAAGTAGCCAAAATCTATTTAATCGAGAGGCAGCCTTGAGATTAGATTTCGACAAGAGTCGTTCATTTGATGAAGACTATAGGGAGGGTGTGGTAACCAATAATAATTTAAATGCCAATGCGATGAGATATTTACAGGCTAATGAAAACAGCGAAAGAAAGCATGTGTCACGCATAAGACGCTCCTCGCCGGTAGAGGGCAGTAACGGACGAAATACCCGTAGTCCCCAATCATCGGGCTCTTCCTGCAACAATCTAAATGTACCACGTTCCACCACTAGTCCACAAAATTATGGCACTAGATTATGTGATCATGAAATGACCTACGATCTCATGCGTAAATCTCTAGATCGTTCTCCTATTATGGACTTTCGTCGAGGTGATAGTGCGGGGGGCGGTGATTATGATATACCAATGTCTATGCTGAGAAATCGTGAAATTATAAATTCAGGCGGTAATTCTGAATTAAACTTTATGAACAGTGACAGTAGAGCATACGAACACATGAGTTCGAATACTGTTAAACAGCAAAGAGCATTGAGAAGAACTCTCAGTCCCAATGAAACACACTATTCATTAGAACGGGCTCACGAGGCTGTCTCCAGAGATGATATAACACCAACCGATACGAATGAATATCGTAATGAGTATAAAGATATTTATCGTAGAACAAGAAGTAACAATCGTGGAAGGTATTGAAAACATAAAGAAACCTAAGCTTGTTGCATGTTTAAATAACGACTGAGTTAAAATGCTTTTATTTGGATCAATTTAAACTGCTTAAAATGGCACACAGTGAAACCTAGAAAGAGAGTGTGAGAAATATTAAACAATTAAAAAAAAACTAAACTATAATTAGTCATTCTCTCTCGCTCTCTTTTAACTTAAACTAAAAGCTTAATCTTAAACCCACTCCTTTTCTACACTTTGGAATGTTTAATTTTACTCAACACAAAAATTAATGAAACAAATATAAACCGTAGAGATTTCCACTTTAATACCTTTGAAATTTAATATAATTAATTTAAATAACCTTAACATATGTATTGCTAAAATTAATTAAGGAGTCCATGTACTAAACTTTTGAACTAAAAACTACAAACACTTCAAAATAACTTTGAACAAAAAATGAAGACTGCTTGGCACATAAAACACAAAAGTATTTAAAATAAATTTCAACAAACCTGAACTTTTAAGGATCAACTAAATAGTAGTATGTATAACTAACTTAACTAAATCTAAAATAACAAATCTATTAATAACAACATTAAATTAACAATAATAAATTAAGTTTAAAATTAACAACAAAGCAAGGGTAGTGTTAAAAATAAAAATAAAGCAAAATATTAATATTAATAAGTGTAATTAAAAATAAAATCAAAAAAAAAAAAACAACAATTTCACATTAACATATAAAGTCACCACTCACCAGTAAAAGAATGTCACCTCACCAAAAAAAATAAATGTAAACTACTTTACTACAACAAAAGTACTTTATCCCAATTGTTGTTTTTGTATTTTTTGTTGGTTACAATTTTTATTTCGTTATAAATTATTGTTTTCATTTTATAGTGATTTATTTAAATCAAAAACGACAAAATTTCCACAAATCACCCCAACAACAACAACAACAACAACACCAACTAAAAACCTAAGACAACTACAAGAACAGAACCTGCTAAAAAATTGTGTCAACGAGCCCTGCTCTTATTGGCCACAATGTGGTGCTTGTCAAAATTTACAACAACAACCAAATTATGAGTATTTGAAATCTTTGCCTCTCAAAAGAACAACTTCTCACAACTTTCACCCGGGAGCGGAAGATATGAAAACAAAACTACTAACCACTTCAAGCAATACAAAAGATGACATTTATGACGGAAACTCTATAATACAATTCAATGCCAATGTATCAACTATAAAAATAAATAGTAACTCCCACTCAATTCAACAAAAAATCCAAGAAGATTCCATATTGATGGCCCAGCAAACGACTCATCCGACAATATTGTCGCATCCACCTACATCTACATCCCGATGGACATTATTATGTAAAAATGTCTTGGCCTCAAAAACAACTAGTACAACAATAACATCTAATCACGACCTGACATCTATCGAACCTACAGCTGCTGCAACATGTGCCAAAACCGTTGTCAATGTCAGATCATCACCACCATTGACGACAACAAAATTAACAGAAACAACGGCAAAAGTGACAGCAAATCTAACAACAAATACCCCAGTATCAATACCAGCTTTAGTTACAACATCATCATCATCATCTTTTGTGTCATTAGTATCATCAGCACCGAACACCTTACAACAACAGCCACGAATTATACCCCTTACAGCTAGCTCTTTAGTATTTTTGGGAGACTTTGAAATGCCCGTGACACGAGATAGTTATAATTACAATGACGTTTATAACAAAACAACAACAACAACATCATCGCTTTCATCGTTAGCACGAGTAGCAAAAGCGTCAAGCTCAAACAATGTGGAAAATAATTTCATTATCGATGAGGTGAAAATAGATGACAATCTGCAAAAGTGAGTAGTAAATTTAAAATACTTATTACATAATGAATTAACATAAATAATGTATACCATTTGTCAAAATTTTAATTAAATATGCCCAACGTTTAACGAACTAAATTGAAATAATAATTTTAATTTTTAATTACTAGTCTGTTATTAACCTAAATTATAAAATTTAAAATTTTTATTATTTTCCGTTATTCGATTGACATCGTACGAGTATGAAAAGTTTTTGAATATAGTTAAAAAATTTTTTACAAAAAATCAGCTTTTAGATTACACAGTGGGTTAAATTAAAAAAAAAATATTTTGTAGGTAAACCAAATATTTCAAAATTAATTATTTGGTGCGGCCTAAGATCGTTTATTTCTTTAACTGCTTTATAGGGTTGAAGAAAATATATTTTTTTTTTTTTTTTTTTTTTTGTTTAAAGAAAAATTAGAAAAACTTTTGTTGTATACACTCGTAGGAATCTAAGGCATTTTCGGCATTCTTTATATCTACCTGTTATGGGTGTTTTAGTTCTAAACATTGTATAGGAATCACTCAAAAAATTGAGTGCTTTTCATACAAATTTTCTAGACGAGCCGCTCACTCTCCTATAATACAGAAACCAACTAAACTCAGATAATATAACACACAATGTAATTTTTAAGTCATGGCAAAACAACAATATACGGACACCACTACGTCATAAAAGACCAAAAAAAAAAGACCCTGTCTCCCAGTTTTGCCCAAAGTCCTCCAGTTTTTTTTTATGGGCCCTCAAAGATGTGGGGCCTCGAAGTCATTTTTGCAAAAAAATTATCATTTACTCAAGCTCATATTTTGCAAACCGTTTGCAATTTTGATATACACTCTGAGGCAAAGTTGTAGCTCTTGTCATAAAGAACATATAAAATTAAAAAAACTTCATCTTCAAGGTCAAAATCGCAAAAAACTTTAAAAAATTCAATTTTTTTACCTTTTTTTCCCTGTTCAGGTCCATAGGTAGCAAACAATTCAAAATTCAAGGAAACATTCAACCACAAAAATGAACCTAAGATCTCAATAAACAACTTTCTAGAACATATGAACAACTACAAAAATGAACCTAAGATCTCAATAAACAACTTTCTAGAACATATGAACTTCCTAGGAATGATTCTTAACACCGTTTAGGTAGCGCTTAGGTAGCCGGGAAATTTTTCACTTTTGCGGCTACCTAAGCGCTACCTAAACGGTGTTAAGAATCATTCCTAGGAAGTTCATATGTTCTAGAAAGTTGTTTATTGAGATCTTAGGTTCATTTTTGTAGTTGATTGTTTCTCTGAATTTTGAACGGTTTGCTACCTATGGACCTGAACAGGGGAAAAAAGGTAAAAAAATTGAATTTTTTAAATTTTTTTTTTGCGATTTTGACCTTGAAGTTGAAGTTTTTTTGATTTTATATGTTCACAATTTTTGTTCTTTATGACAAGAGCTACAACTTTACCTCAGAGAGTATATCAAAATTCCAAACGGTTTGCAAAATATGAGCTTGAGTAAATGATCATTTTTTTTTTTGCAAAAATGACATCGAGGTCCCACATCTTTGAGGGCCCATAAAAAAAAACCTGGAGGACTTTGGGCAAAACTGGGAGACAGGGGTCTTTTTTGGTCTTTTATCACGTAGTGGTGTCCGTATATGGTTATTATTTTCCGTGTTACACTGTGTAATACGAGAAATTTCATTCAATTATCTATTGTCAATAGGGACCGTAAATAACAATTATCGATATCCAAAATTTTTTTTATAACAGTCATTATGAGAATGAAATAAAAAATCTATCTAAAACAGTTATTTTTCAACGTAAAAATAAAAACTCAAATGAAAATTTAAAAAAAAGAATTTTATTTTGCCCTAAAAAATAAAACTTTTTTAGAGTTAATTTTTTTTTTTTCAGAAAATAAACTCATTATATGTTAATTGATAACCAATACAATCACCTTGCATTTCAATTGAATAAATAAATTATCATTAAAATAATATAGGTTTTTAATTTGTTATTGTGTGATTAACGATCTTCACCGAATGTGTTTCTTCGCCAAATACATCGCAGATGAAGCAAGCGAAGAAAATGTATCCTGATTATCATTTTCATTGAAATTGATCGGTTTTATCCAAGGGGCTTATCGATTAATAAGCCTATGTGTTTCAGGAGAAAACAAACGCATTATCCATACTTATTGGCAACTCAGGGAAGTGCTTTCTATGCTTTTCAATTGGTATTGAGCGGCCTCAGTTCAAATCTGTTCACAGAAAAAGTTATGTTTGTTATATTTAACATTATTTCAGATAGACCCTATAAAAGAGAGACTGTAATAAATCAGTCAAGTGAGAGTCAGATTCATGAACTTAGGGTTCCATACTATGTTCAGTACAACTTTAAAAATACAAGTTGTTGTTTTTTTGCGCGTATTATGGGCCAACCTTTAATTTTCAATTATTTTTTATACTAGAGAGAGCATTGTACTAAATACCCTGTCTAAATATCAAGAGTCTGCCTATAAGGTAATATTTTTCAAATTCGTGACATCTAGGGTCCCTTCCCTTTTATTTTTATTAAATTTATTTTCGTTTTAGTAGATATTGTAAAATATGATCTGTAAATTTTACGGGTCAGTCTATTACTGTGCAAATATAAGGACTATCTATGAAAATATCAGGAGCCACCTATTGCGGTTCAAAAAATTAGGCAGTATAAGTGAAGAACATGTTATTGCGGAACATCCTAATATTTTTAGTAAAGATCATAGCGGCCATGGCAACATATCTTCTGTACAAAGACACAAAAATAAAACTCCTCAAAAGAAAGTAAGCAAAATGAGGCTTATTTTATAACGTCAAAATAAAATTCTTTCTTTAAGAAAATAATTATTTTTTTAACCGACTTCAAAAAAGAAGGAGGTTATCAATAGTACGGAACGCTAAGTTCATGAATCCGACTCGCACTTGACTGATTTATTACAGTCTCTCTTTTATAGGGTCTATCTGAAATAATGTTAAATATAACAAACATAACTTTTTCTGTAAACAGATTTGAACTGAGGCAGCTCAATACCAATTGAAAAGCATAGAAAGCACTTCCCTGAGTTGCCAATAAGTATGGATAATGCGTTTGTTTTCTCCTGAAACACATAGGCTTATTAATCGATAAGCCCCTTGGATAAAACTGAATTGATGTTGCTTTTTTATGTATGTGCCCGCAAAACTCAGCCATTTCTGAACCCATTTTAAAATTTTTCTTTATTTGAAAGGTTATGCTTACAGTTTTGTCCCGTTTTAAAAACAGTTCATTATTTTAAAAATTAAAGAGCACCAATTTTAAATTTTAAAAACTTGCGTGTCACTACGGCTCCCAACAAGAGAAAGTAATAAAAAAATAAACTTAAGATTTAAAGGGTGTGTGACGTAATTTGACCTATATGGGTCTATCTTTTGAACCGTTATAGACAAAGCCTTGAAAATTTGACAGAATGTCGATTACTATGACCGTTATTACAAAAAGAGTAAATATTCAAAATTACAAATTAAAGGGTGCTCCAATAGTTCATTTAATTTGATGTATATGGCCATAGTTTTCCACAGATGTACACAGACCGTTGAAATTTACAAAGAACCTGTATTGCTGTATTGTATTGTATATTTTATTGTATATATTTTGGAAATAAAAGTGTGTCCCAATAGTTAATGTAATTCTATGTTAATGTAATTCTATGTGACCAAACTTTTAAACTGTTATAGACAGACAGCTCTATAACAAGTATACAATTTGAATTTAGAAATCAAAGGGTGTCCCTATAAATTATGTAATTTGACCTACATATATGGCTCTATTTTTTCCGCATCTTTTATTTGCTTTAAATCTAATTCTTACAGATTACTTCTTACATTTTTAGTTTAGAATTGGTGCCGCCCATCTATCTGCTTTAAAGTCGGTTTTTTTTGCAAGTATTATTTACATCACTGTAGATACTAAAAGAGCTCGTCAATACAAATCTATTTATATATGACGGTATAGACCTCCGTTGACTCTAACATAAAGAGTGATTATTTTTTTTCGATAACTGTTATTTACGGTCCCGTGGCCCTATGCTCCTTATAGGAATTACAGGATATAATATTTATTTACAGTCCTTGATCATCAGTTGGTTAGAACGAAGTCCATCTAAAGCTACCCTCTTGTTTCATTGGATTTCCTTTAAAATGAATCACTAATTTGTAAAAAAAAATCTATCAGCCCTATTAAGTAGTTTGAGAGAATAAACGAACCTAAGCCCTACTTAACTATTCATTTGTCAATATTTGCTTTATTTACAAAAGACTAGCGCGCTACCAATCAATAGTGCCCACAATATTTTTTAAATAAAGTTAACTAGATAACAAATCGAGTATTCATGTTTTAATTTCAACAAAAAAGTATCCTTTTCAGCAGGAAATTTTGGCGATAGTTTAAATATTTTTTGGGGAATTTTGGGGATGAAAATTTAAAAATTTGGGAATGGAATTTGAAGAAAACCTTGTGGAGCACAGTTAGTACTAAAAACATCTTCATGGTCATTACAGGATTTGTTCTGTGAACTGTCTAATTAAAAAACAAACGATTCTGATAAATTTTCATTAGTAACTGTTTATGATTTAGTGGGCGACATAATATTAGCTAATTCACTATTCTGAAAAGTATTTTTGACAAATTTTATCCTTTAAAACAAATATAATCTAAACATGTTCCGAGACATATTAATAAGGAAAAATCATATTTAATGTTAGGTTAGGATAAGGGTAGTCTTCTGTGAATAGTGATTAGTTCCTTCGGAAGTGCCTTAAAGAATAAAGTCATTCATTGTATGTATTAGATTTGTTGTGTTATTTGTATTGTTGTTTATTGCACAGTGTTTTTATACCCTTCCCCACAGGTGGAAAGGGTATATATAAGTTTGTCATTCCATGTCTAATTTGTACAATATTTATTTCCGACCCCATAAAGTATATATATTCTGGATCCTTATGCATAGAGAAGTTGATCAAGCGATGTCCGTCTGTCCGTGTTCCAGAAGTGATACAAAAAATTTAAGGACACCAATCTGTCAGGCATAGTTTCAAAAATTTTGGTATTGCAATTCAGCAACATCGAATCATTCCTTTGGAGGCTACCGG
The DNA here is from genome assembly GCA_949628195.1 of Phasia obesa. Classification (NCBI taxonomy): domain Eukaryota; kingdom Metazoa; phylum Arthropoda; class Insecta; order Diptera; family Tachinidae; genus Phasia; species Phasia obesa. The sequence continues at coordinate 52,078,091 of OX451217.1, forward strand.
CTAAAATCTACGCCTACCTATATTTTTTCACGTTTTTTTCGGCTTTAATGATTCTCTTTTGCCTTTTTTTGTCAAATAAATATTAGACTGCGACAGGTAGATCGCAAGGAGTGCATACAGATCTCGGGGGATCAATAACCCCCTGCGAGGGTCGATTTTTGTTTGTTTTTAGATTGGTAGGGTTTTTCTGCTTTGTTTTGTATTAGAGACCTTTATAGAAAGCAACGCACATAGAGGTAGCCAATGGACCCACAGGGTACCCACTGGTAAATAGGAGCAGTTGAAAGGCATATGGGGGTCAATATGAGGAAATTTTTTTTGTACGGATTTCTTTTTGCTTTAGTCTGACTGTTTATGGTAATATGAGGTTAGTTCTGTCCTTGTACTCTGAAACACCAAGAAATATTCGGTTCTTCCCTTTATTTTTCAAAAAGAGGTTTACAACTATTATTGTTGAACAAATTTCTATTATTTATTAATAAATCTTAATGTTTAATTATTAAATTTCAATTTTTACTAAAAGATGGCTACTAGCCTTCACATAAATTTTATCTTTTATAACTAAAACTAAATGGCGCCACAAGCTCAAAAACAATTTTCTCCAAAAATCCAACGAATAAAACCAATATTACGACTGCAGCGCCTTACAGATGTCAACCATTTAACCAAAATCTTCAATGTTAGCCAAGGATGGGATATCAGCATTGTTCAAACATAAACATCCCGACCGCCTTGCAGTACTGCAATCAAATCTAACTAATACAAAAAATATAAAAATTTTAAATAAAAAAAAAGAATAAAAAACTTAAGATTCATGCGAAACGAAAATTCAAATATATTATAAACCATTTATTTCAGATACAAGAAAAAAAAAACGCATTTTCCATAGGATCCACCTTAAAAAAACTCCATCAACTAAAAGTAAACAAATCATAAAAAAAACAAATTACATTTCTCATAGCAATGAATACTCCCATACGCTGATTATTTCGAAAACGATCCAGAGATAAGATAACCAAAAATTGAAAATTGCGACAATGGCTTGCCAAATGCTCCACCTGCTATGCCATTACGAATTATTCTTTGATAAACATCAGCTCCTAACATTACGAAAGCACGAGTCGACACATTAAACTTAGGATCCGCCAGTTGCAAACCAGGATATTCGTCAATGATCCTATCATCTAGTGATTTTTGCGGAGTAACCACACTGTACTTCCGTCGGACTTTAGCAAACGTCTCTATCGTGGTGATCATTCCGAAATTTCCTCGCATCTGAATTAGACACATCTCATCTTTGCCCACTCTCACGGTTCTTGCATCTAAGCGCCTTACGACATCCTCAGCTATAATAGAACAATCCGAACTAGGGTCAATTAGTGCTCGCTCTAAAATATAACGGTCGTTCGAAATTATTTTGATTATTGCTGTGGTGCTGATAATAATATCAGCACCACATTCTTGACCAGTTAAGCCTTTAACTCTTCGCAGGTCTCTTGAACGAGCTAAAACTAAAGCCCGAGACGAACTAGGTCTCTCGTTTTCATTATGCCTTCTGGACAAACTAGGTCCATCATTACCACTCTGAGACGAACTAGGTCCCTTTTGCTTCTGACGGTTGGACGAACTAGGTCCTCTTTGCTTCTGATGGTTGGACGAACTAGGTCCTTTCCGCAAACGCTTTACATGCGTGTTATTATTTTGCCCAGACGAACGAAGTCTTGAGCTTGGTTTATGTAAGAGAGTATGGTGCATATCACCACAACGCCTGCACTTCCCCGTACTCTCACACGTGCGCCAAGTATGGTCATGACTCAAGCAGCCAGCACAGTACTTATAAAAAGTTACCAAACGCATCCGTTCTCTGTAATCTTCTCTCAGAAACCTTTTACAAAAACGCAGTGGGTGGTCTTTTAGACAGACCCTACATACCATTTTCGCTGTTGTTCGATTACCATCAGTGTATTTTTTGCGGGAGACCATAATGCTAGAAAATAAAAATGGCTACAAACAAACAATTAATTAGTTGGAAGAACAACAAGCTTCACAACTGGTCTAGTAACTAAGCCACGCGATGTTTTCAACTCCACAACTCTGACGTGACCATCTTTACCAGCATGAACTTTTTCCACTCGACCTAAACGCCATTCGTTCGTCGGTAAGTTGTCCTCCCGAATTACAACCATGTCGCCAACCTGTAAATTTTTTTGCGTAAATTTCCATTTATAGCGTTTCTGCATATCTTTCAAATACTCATCTTTCCACCTACTGCAAAGACGCTGATTTAGTGCTTTCACCCTCTGCCAGCGATTAGTAATGGATACAGGATGTTCCGTAATTTCAACCTCTGGTGGGGCCAAAAGTGGACCGCCAGTCAAAAAATGTCCAGGAGTGAGAACGTCGAAAGATTCGACATCTTCCGTTAAGGCACATAAGGGTCTAGAATTTAGGCAAGATTCAATACGAGCCAACAATGTAGCAAACTCCTCGAAAGTTTACTTCAACCCACCAGCGATTCTGCGGAAATGGTGCTTAAAGCTCTTCACTCCCGCTTCCCAAAGCCCACCCATATGAGGTGCACTAGCGGGATTAAAATGCCAATTAACACCTTGAGGTGCATATCCTGAGTTCACCTCAATACCTATGTTCCTGAGAAAACTGCGAAATTCTGCTTTCAGCTCCCTTGATGCACCTACAAAATTTGTGCCATTATCGGAATACATATCCCTTGGATAGCCACGACGTGCTACAAACCTCGAAAAAGCTGCTAAAAAAGCTGGCGTAGACAAACTACTAACCGCCTCTAAGTGAATCGCCTTTGTAGCGAAACACACAAAAACACATACATAACCCTTTGTTATTAAGCACGAGCGACCTGTAAAATTACGTATCTCAAATGGCCCGGAAAAGTCTACTCCACAAGCATTAAAAGGACGAGAAAGCAGAGTTCGAGACGAAGGTAGCGCGGCCATTATCTGACTTTGAGTAGCCTTTTTCTGTATGACACAGATCTTACAACGCCCTATAACCGATTTTATTAGATTTTTTGCCCGAAGAATAAAAAATTCGGTTCTCAAGACCCTTAACATTAATTGGTTACCTCCATGTAATGTTATTTTGTGAATAAAATCTACCAGAAGTCTAGCGAAATGACAGTCCGGAGGCAACAAGATAGGGAACTTTTCACTGTAAGCCAAGTTTGGTGCATTTGCCAATCTACCTCCGACTCGTATTATGCCCTTATCGTCTAAAAATGGATTTAAATTCAATAACCTGCTGTTTAAGATGATCTCTCTTCTTGATAAAGTGAAATATTCATTGGGAAATGATACTTTTTGAGCTACTATTATTAGCTTCTCCTTCACAAACCTTATTTCATCAAATGAAATTTCCGAAGATGTATAGCGTGGCTCACTCTTTTTCAAAATGGCATTAATACCTCTTACCACCCACGCTATAATCCTTAGTGCTCGGGAGTATGAAGAGAAATTTTTAATCAAGTCACAATGAGCCCTAAAATAGGTAAAAAATGCCTTCTGAACTCTTTGCTCCTCGATTGTCCCAAAATTCTCAACCAAATCTTCTTCCCACCCACAATCATCTGAACCAAGCCATGAGGGGCCATACCATCATAGACTATTTTCTACTAAATGTTGAGCACGAACGCCCCTACTCAACAAATCAGCCGGATTGTCGTTAGAACTGACATGCCTCCAACAATCCTTTCCGATTTTTTCCACTATTTTTGCCACTCTGTTTGCCACAAAGGTCGACCAAGAACTTGGCGGTTTCTGCAACCAGGCCAAAACAATCATGGAATCGCTCCAAGTAAAAATTAACGTCTTAGTTTCATCAACACATAAATCCTTTTTTACGGTTTGAATTAAATCAGCCAACAAAGATGCACCACAAAGTTCTAATCTCGGCAAAGAAACAGTTTTCAGTGGAGCTACCTTTGACTTGGCTAGCAACAAGTGGGTCTTTACAGAACCATCTTCGTCCTTAATGCGAACGTACACGCAAGCACCATATGCTTTCTCAGAAGCATCGCAAAATCCGTGTATCTGCAATCTAGCAGAAGGTTTGAAACCTATCCAACGTGATATTCTTATGTCATTAATAGCTCTGTAATCTTCCAAAAATTGGACCCATTTAAGTCCACTGGCTTCCGACAAAATTTCGTCCCAATCGGTTTTATCGCTCCAAATTTGTTGCATTAGTATTTTCGCAATGATCACAATCGGGCCTAACCATCCAGCTGGATCAAAAAGTTGTGCAATTACGGACAGGACTTCTCTCTTAGTGAACTTTTCTTTAAGCTGTATTGAAGCTGTCACAAAGTAAAACTGATCTGATTTTGCATTCCACCGTATTCCCAAAGTTTTAGTGGTACTCATATCGTCAATTTCTAAAAAATTTTCCCGCAAGAGAGAGTCAATTGGCAACCCTTGTAGAATTCTTTCATCGTTTGATGTCCATTTCCTCATTGAAAATCCCGCCGAATTCAATGCTAAGATCAGCTGGTCACGCGCCCTAATCGCAAGTGAAACATCATGAGTCCCTACTAAAGCATCGTCTACATACATCATGCGACGCAGAATATTTGAGGCCAATGGCCATTTATCGTTAACATCATCTGCTAACTGAAGCAGAGTCCTAATTGCCAAAAAGGGAGCACAGTTTACCCCAAAGGTAACTGTTTTTAGTTCAAAATCCTTCAAATCACTACTAGGGTCCTTACGAAAAACAATGCGCTGAAACGAAGTTTGCTCAGAATCTATCAATATTTGGCGATACATTTTTTCTATATCTCCGTTAAACACATACCGATAAAATCGCCACCTGATAATCAACAACTTAAGATCATTCTGCAGGACAGGCCCTGAATATAAAATGTCATTTAAACTTAATCCAGACGAAGTTCGGCTCGAAGCATTAAAAACAACTCTGACTTTGGTTGACAAACTTTCAGGTTTAAAAACTGCATGATGTGGCAGATAATATGACTTTGGAACATCTGTCTCATCCACCTGAACCATGTGACCTAATTCTTCGTACTCTGTTAAGACATTGTCGTATATTGCTTTAAGTTCTGCATTGTTTGAGAGTGAGATTTCATTTCTCAGAAACTGCCTTCTCGCCCTTTCACGGGAGGGGGTGAGCTGATTGTCGATTATAAACTGTGGCTTAATAGGTAATGAAACGATATATCGACCAAGACTATTTCGCCTAGTTGTTTTTTTGTAAAGCTCTTCACAATAGTCGTCTTCTGGTGACCATTTCGAAGCTTGTGGTGGCTCTTCAAGTTTCCAAAAATTTTCCAATTGCCTATCTAGGCCCACGTTGGTGTAAAAGGAGCGGACCCTAGAACAAGATGTAAAGTCACCCTCACACGAACCTATTAATATCCAACCAAAGTGGGTTTCATGTGCCATAAAATTTCCCAAAGCCTTTTGCCTAGAACCGTCACACATGATCTTTGGATAATAATCAGATCCAATTAAAATGTCAATTGGCCGACTTACAGCGAAGTTAGGATCAGCTAATTCCAAGTCTAATAAAGATCGACACTTAGAGATATCAACTGTTTTATTTGGCAGGTTTCCTGTCAATTTTGGCAAGACCAAGGCTACAATTTCCAATCTAAATTGTTTATTAATAGGCGAACTCAATGTTATTCCACATTCCTTCAAAGCACGACCAGGGGTTGCATCATTTAGAGAAGAAATTCCAATATTGGTTGGCCTTGTTGACAAATCCAGCCTTTTTTGCATTTTTTCGGAAACAAAACTTGATTGGGAACCTGGATCTATAACAGCTCTTGCATTGAAAATTTCTCCCCGACATAGGATATGGACAAGAGCTGTACCCAAAAAAATTTGCTCCGAAGTAGCAGCAAAACAATTCTGCAAACTTGTAGTCGGCTGATCTTCTTGCTCTGTACTTTTATTGTTTATAGCACTTGCAATAGAATAAGGCTCTGAAGCTTCTCTGTGAAGCATCGAATTATGTTTCAACTTACATATGGAACAACTAAAATTACTTCGACAGGTATTAAGTCTATGACCTTCGACTAAACAATTTAAACATAGATTGTGCTTTTTAACGGCCGAAAATCTTTCCTCAGGATTCATGTCAATGAATCTGGGGCAAAATCTAATTAAATGGTCCTTTGAGCATAAAGGACATCCTCTGCTTACAACTTTTGTCTGGAAACTCTTAACTTTTCTACTATATGGACAGTTATTACTTGACACCGCAGACACAGCTGCGAAGTCAGACCTCCTGCTGTCAGAATCCTCAAAATGCCTCAAATTGAAAACTGTTTCCAAAGACTGAAAACGAGCTGTTAAAAAATCATCTAAATACTTCCATTTAGGAATTTCTTTTTTATTCTTGACGGACTGTTCCCATAGCGATAAAGTCAAAACTGGCAAATTAATTGAGCAAAAAAAAACGAAAATAGCATCCCACCCAGATATGTCTACTCCATTTAATGTTAACACAGATATGCAATTTTTAATATCCCTCTGCAGTCGCTTGATATCTTTGGCACATTCAGACTTAACAGGCGTTAAACTATATAAAAGTTTTAACTGATTATTCACTAAAATTCTTTTATTTTCGTAAGTATCAACTAGATTCTCCCACGCTCCTTTAAATCCGTCATTAGTCCATTCGGAATCACTAACTATATCCTGAGCATCAAGGCTAGTATATTGACGCAAATAACATAATCTTTGCACATCAGTCAGTTCCTCACAGTTGATATAAATCGCCGTAAACATGTCGCGAAAGGTGGGCCAAGACTTGTAATCACCATTAAAAACCTCTATTTTGCAGGGTGGCAAATTTAAAATGTGACTTGAGGGCCGACTGAATGCTGTGTTTGCAGCAGTATTGCTTGCATCCGAACCACTATTGGTTGAAGACATGACAGACTTATTCACAAAGGTTTGGGACAGTTCACCCATTTGTGCAGCTATGGTAATGTAGGCTAACCTACATTCCTTGTATAAATATTTTGCCTGCTTACAATCATCTTCGGAATCGTTAATTGTCTTGCTTGTGACAAAGGTTTCGTAAGCAACTCTTACCTTTTCCCATAAAACTTTGATTTCTTCCTTCTGAAGATCCACTGTAAAGACTTGAGTTTCTTGTGACATCCCCAGAAAGTCGCTCTCAAATTCTAACAAAAGAGCAGCCAACTTTTCAAATTTCACTAAATTCTCCGATTTCGTGGACATTTTGTGTGTTTTTCTTTTCTAAAATACTTAAAATTTTATAATTGAATAAAAATGTAACTGCCCTTATTTCACAGATTGAAAAAGGTAGAATAAATCAAACAATTTTTTTTAAAAGTTTTACTTGGAATTAGTTATACTTCCTAACAAAGTAAACTTACAGAAAAATTAATCAAAGACAATAAGAACACAAGTTACTTAATATCAAGAAAAACTTGTTTATTTAAATCAAAAGCAAATCAACAATTATACGGACAGAGTTTGAAATCCACATCATAGACCTCCCTAATATGCCTTAGGAAAAGTATTGCATTTAAGTATAACCGTTCAGGTGAAAATAATAAAAAAAAAAAACACACAAATTACTATAAGATGTAAAGTTCTAAGCTACGTTAATTAAAGGCAAAACAAAATAATAGGCAAACCTAAGACCAATTAGGTGCTAGACAATTTCTGTGTATTTATAAGTTATCAAACAAAACTTACATTGAACTCGTAGCGGCCCGGAACAACGACAGATGATTGTCCTTTGGTATTTTTAAAGTATTTTGGTAGATCAGTTGGTAAGAGCATATGTTAGCTACAGAAGTAAATTGCTCTTTATTGAACCACTGGCCACTGTCTTACTAACTCACTACTTAGCAATTTCTTTGATTTTATTTTTCAATATTTCTTAATACATGCAATGGATTTTTTGCTTGTATTTTGTTTTTGCACTATAACACGTGTACCGGCAAACAATTTTTACGGAACGTTTGATTTATTTCTTTATTTTAATTAAATTCAAATTCCAAACTACACTATTATTTCTGTTGTCCTTTAACAAGAAGTTACAGCTGTTTATTTGCAATAATTTATGAAACTTTGAACCAAAAAAAACTTCGTTTAGAAAATATTATGTTCGGTCGTATATGAGTAAAATAGACAGTGCAAAAAAATCAGAGTTGTAAAATTGAAAACAGGGTGACTCGTTTTTAATTCTTGCCGATAACACAGTATTGTCTTATAAATTACACAATTAATAAACAAATTTTTAGGTATAAGACAAAGGTGTTTTCTCTTTTTTGTTTGAATACCAAACAAATTTCTTTATGGTTTTAAGAGAAATATGTATATTAAAGAAATTGAAATTATGTCACCTTTCTTGTAGGATTCCTTTAAAATCTTCTTGGGGTTCCACTTACTTTAGTATCCGGTTCGATTAGACCAAAATGTTTATGGTAATATGAGGTTAGTTCTGTCCTTGTACTCTGAAACACCAAGAAATATTCGGTTCTTCCCTTTATTTTTCAGAAAGAGGTTTACAACTATTATTGTTGAACAAATTTCTATTATTTATTAATAAATCTTAATGTTTAATTATTAAATTTCAATTTTTACTAAAAGATGGCTACTAGCCTTCACATAAATTTTATCTTTTATAACTAAAACTAAATGGCGCCACAAGCTCAAAAACAATTTTCTCCAAAAATCCAACGAATAAAGCCAATATTACGACTGCAGCGCCTTACAGATGTCAACAATTTAACCAAAATCTTCAATGTTAGCCAAGGATGGGATATCAGCATTGTTCAAACATAAACACTGACCATTCTAACTATATATAGATTGCAGAAAGGTCCTAAATTTAACAAAAAAATGTCAATAAAATTTTTAAAATTTTTAAAATTTTTTTTTTAAATATTTACAAAAAATTTACAAAACATTTTCAAAAAGATATTTTACAGAAAAAAAATTTTAAAAAATTTTCGATACAATTTTACAAAAAATTTTTAAAAAAATATTTTTACAAAAAATTTTTACAAACAATTTTCGAAAAATTAAAACAAAAATTTCATTATTTCTTTGAAAATCATGACTGTAACATAACATATATTTAATATTAAGAATATACATATGTATGTATGTATGTATGTATGTATGTATGTATGTATGTATGTATGTATGTATGTATGTATGTATGTATGTATGTATGTATGTATGTATGTATGTATGTATGTATGTATGTATGTATGTATGTATTTATGTATATATGTATGTATGTATATAGAGTGACATATTTTTTTAAATGCGTTTGATTTTTAAATAGATGATATCTCTGTTTTAAAACCTAGGTGCATTAAACACATAGTCAACATCATAAAATCACCGTGGTGAAGGGTATAGAAGATTTGCCAGGGCCGAATATAGCACTTTTAATTGTTTTTTTTTATGAAATGTATTTTGTTGTATGTTTAGTTCTTGAAAATGATATTCAAATTGATATCGAAATATTAGAGACAAGAATAAAATTAATACTTAAAATATTTTATGACAAAAATAATCTGAGCTAAATCTTAAATATTGATCTTCAGGATGCCTTTAAATGTCATCCATCCTAAATTTTTTAGAAGTTCATTATCTCAGTGGTGTGAAAATTATAATTGAATTTTGTTGAATTTCCTGAATTTGATTGCAATTACAACTCCTTCTAAGTATAATTGAGATTTGCCAATAACACATTACCTATAATTGTAATTAAGTTTATTTATAATTAAGTCCAAGCTTCGTTTTCCAATAAAATCCCAGTAAATTCTTAGCAATGCAATAAGTTTATCTACTCTATAATAATAGCATGCCCCAATTGGTATAAAAATATTTAAATATTAATTATGTTTTTCTTATTTTTACTTGTAAAATAACAACTACAACAACATTTAAGAATTTATACAATTGCAACAACAGATGAAAAACCAGAAAAAACATTTCAAACAACCAAATATAAGGATGAAGCCTGCAAAATGGGCAACGATGCTAAAGACTCGTCCTCTTCTGGCAGCGGTAGAAGCAGCTGCAATGAAAGTAGCATTACTAGTACGAGTATTAAAGGCAGTGGCAACAATTGTTGTAGTAATAATATAAAATTAACTACAGCTACAGCTGCTTCTTATGCAGGCAATTTCAGAAAAAGAAAAAACATAAAAATGAAAGGTAGAAAAACTCAACGTTATTACTGTAGACGTCAAAGGATGTCGTTGCCAAATATTTGGTTAAATTTAGCAGAGCAGGAGAAGCAAACTGACAACGATGAAATTAAACAACACAGGTAAGTCATTTGCTTAATTAGATTTTCTTATATTAAATTAGTTAAAGAAAAGTAAAATGAATTTTCCTTATTACAAAAAACGGAAACATTCTCTTAATTTAAATAGAAATGAATTTTGGTTCGTCCTAAAGTTGATTTAAATTTATTTTTTATGTCTTATTAGGAACAGTTGGTTATGAGACAAATGTGTTTCTTTCAACTTAACCCTAACAAGTTCTGATTTACTAAACGAAATACGTCCCAGTATGATTTTCGAAGGTATTATTCCGGCGGAGTCTGTTGTATTCTTATATATCTTACGACGAATCCGCAACTTGTTTCCGTTTTCAGCTAGATCCTTTGTTTGTTTGTATATTTCACACTGCATACTATATTTATTTTGCCTACGGGTAGATAGCAAATTTATTTAAGCAGTTTTCACATCATGTGGTACGTCAAGTTCACCCACATATGACGGACGGTCTTTTTGTTGTCGACAACAAGAGCCAAAATCTTTAAACAGCTGAGTTATTATACATAAGTGCAACACTCATCAATTTAAACCAGCGTATGAAACTAAACAAAACGTTTCGCAAACGTTTCATGTAAAGATACAAAACGTATACTTTGATAAAGAGGGCAAACAAAACAAATAGAGTTCAACTCATCTGCTTTCCTTGATGTACCATTACAATCGTGCAATTGCGAACAAGCCAAAAGTAGAAACGATTTTTTTTGTCATTGAATTAGTTCGTTCTACTTTCGAATGCTGATTTCTTTATGATTTGTTTTCTAGAATTGCTTTTAATTTGTTCTTTTCCTTATGCTGTCTTTTAATATCTCTCAAAAATAAAAGTTATATGCCACTGTATTAAAGATTCTCTACCATAATGACCAAATCTCATAGCAAACGTTTGCGAGACGTTTGTTCTGTTCACATTGTTTTCTTTTCTATCTGAGTACATTTAAGTGAATGAAAATTAAATTGCAAAATCGTTCGCATTATTTCTGTTTTGCATGTTTGTTACTTATATAATAACTATCTATCCCCGGTGCGCTTCGCTACACCCAACAAAACACAATAAACACTTGGAAGAAAAGTATGACCAAATTTTAACGCGAAAACGCACGCTATTCTCAAGTCAAAAATGTTCCCATTTATATACGTATTAACACGATAACAATTTTTTACTTTTCATGGGATATGCCACTTCCAGTATTCTTATCCAGTCTGGATTTTGCTAGACTATCTGCATTACTATGAGGGTTACTTGTGCAAAGTTTCAAGACTTTACCTAATATAGTTCTCTAGGTACGCGATAATAATTTTTCACTTTGTGTAGGAGGTACCACGCCCTCCATTCAAATTCAGTCTATGTTTCTCTACACCAGGTATCCTAATATGGGGATTACTGATGCAAAATTCCAAGGCGCTACCTATTGGAGTTCTCTAGATACAGGCTAATAATTGTTTACTTTGTATGGGGGTACCACGCTCACTGTCCCAATTCAGCCTATGTTTTTCTAGAGCATCGGCATGGGTATGGGGTTTACTTGTACCCACTTTGAAGACAATACATATTATAGTTCTCTATATACACAATTATAATTTTTCACTTTGTATGGGAGGTACCACGCCTACTGTCCCAAATCATTCTGTATTTTGGCAGATTATGCGCCTTAGCACAAAGGCTACTCTTGCAAAGTTTCAAGGCGCAATCTATTGCAGTTCGCCAGGAACACGATAATAATTTTTTACTTTGTATGGGCGGTACCACGCCAACTATTCCGGCAATAACTACAGAGACCGTTTGTACATAAAAACCTTGCTATTGACGTCACCTTTCATATAAACTTTGCAGAAATAAAATCGGTTCACGCATTCCAGAGAACATCAATTTCTAACACAATGCAACTTTTTTTTATATATATAGATCACCATTTTATTTATCTAGTGGGTCGCTCTATTTTGTAGGAAGTGCTACAATATGGTTGGTAGGGCAAACGAGACGACCATCTGTCTTAAGATTCTTTGTGTGGTATACTTTGTGTAGTGTCAGTTAGTTTTGTTTAGTGTTTTCTTTTTACATGTTCGGATACGCCGCTGGCGATAAGGGTTGGAACCTTCTGATTTGGAAAAGAACAGAGCCAGATGGATACGGGCCCGTAATAACTAAAAACCCTTACAAATTTCGACAAAACTTTTAAATGTGGTAATTCATGTAAAGGGTTTTAAATTCACATTAAAACATTTGCACACTCAGACTGTATTGCGCCAACAACTCGTCTAACATACCCTGCTAAATGCTCGAATGTTTCTGGTTTATCTGCATAGACTTTGGAGACTTTAAATATCCCCCTAGAAAATACTCTAATGGCGTTAAATCAGATTAACGAGGTAGCCAGTTAACAGGTCCATTTCTTAAAATTATTCGTTCCCCAAATGTTTCTCCCTTCCAATTTAGGCACGAAAAAGTTTGTAAGTATATTTCTATACTGCAATAGTTACGCTCCACAGAGGGGCAAAAGCCATTTCTAGCGAATAAAATTATATCTCCACAACTACAATAGTGAGGCTTACAAAATTTTATGTGGGTAGCTCTTAGAACAAACTGCATGTTTGTACAAAATCTTGCTAGAATACGAGTAGGGAAATGTATGTGTACCCATATAAAAAATTAATAAATTACTATATCATCATTACTACACCAGCGAGGCACCCTAAATTGAATGAGGGTAAAACACTCAGAAAAATACTTCATATGTGATCAAAATCTTGAGTGTTTACGTGTGGGGAAATGGAACCCCCGTATAAAAAAATCATAACTAGCCTATATCTGCAGCACTACAATAGCGGATTACCCTAATGTGAATGTGAACTACATGTTTTAACAACATCTTGGCGGTACAGGCCTGGAGGGAGGGGTATCCCAATATAAAAATTATTAATTTTTCTATAGCTGCAGAACTTTAATAGTGTAGTTAGCTAAATTTGATAATACAACAAATAATATTGAGTTTAATTCTTAATGAAAACCACAAAAATTGGAGACTGCAAAGCAAATCTGGTGAGGATACTATTTTACAACAAAGTACTTCTTTTAATATTTAAAACAAGCTGTACCCACACACATTTTGTGAGTCCTGACAATATTTTGTACGATTTTGCTTTGAAAGTAATCCACATAAAATTTCAAGACTCTTAAGTATTTACTTTATATAAAGGTACCCATTCCTAGATAAATTTCTAAAATTCTAAAAACTATTTTAAAGCTTTGAAAAAGGTGTTTAAAAAATTTTAATAATAATGTAATTCCACACAAAGTAAAAATATAAATCAAATACATATTTTATGCAATTGTCTATTTCGCAGTAAGTAATTCATATTTTGTGATTATTTTAAAACAGCGCCATCTATTGCGTAAAACGTTAAAACTATCCCCCTTTCAATTCAGCTCCATCTGTTACGCAATCGTGTTTAAAATTTTCCGCTTTCAAAAATAAAAGATGCCTTAAAGTAAGCACTAACTTTACATCACTGCTACACTGCTTTTTCTCCACTGTCCCTTGTAAATATTAGCAACCGTACATCCTCACAATATTTTGTTAAAATCCATCCAGTAGTTTTTACTACGAAGAACACAAAAAAAGAAAGTTAGACAGACAGGAAATGAGTTACTATTTTATTTTATGTATAGATGATCAAAATTTTTGATTGTCGAAGCAATTTTAAAGCAGCAGAAAATTTAACAAATAAAATCCACATTTTTAATGAAGTAATTTATTAATAATAAAGGTTAAACATATAAAAAGTATTAGTAACTCTGTGTAGTTATAAATACTTATAACATGTCCCTAACATGAGAGAATGACACACATATGTATATCCGCTACTACAAAGGTAAACTTTTAAATATTAATAAACTTTGAAACACGAGCACTAGTAAAATACTGTTCTTGCTTGTATGTGTTCGTACAAAAATAAAGCTTCTCATTATGGTAGCGTGTAATAATAGATAAATGAGGTTAATGTCACCGAGCACAATTGTATGGATTATATTTATTTGTGACATTATTAAAATACATGCACAAGTCACTGAATACTTAATTTAAAATTTGCATGTTTGAAAAAATTATAATACAAGAGAGAGAGAGAGAGAAAATAAAACAAAACAAAAGTATCACAATATGAACATGTTTTTAAAAGGTTTTCATCCTTTTTAATTCGCACATTGTTAATGTGTATATTTTCCTACTTTCTACAACTGTAGTATTAATATGGATTCTTAATAGGAGTATATATGAAAAAAAACACTTGTTTAATTCACAATCCCCTTGTATCATTGTAATTATTTATTATAGAGTAAACTTGTTGTTGGTATTTGTTATTATTCTTGTTTGCAATTTAATGGCCAACTCTTAAAGTTTTATTTATCACACTCACAAATGCGATGTAACAAGTCTTCTTTAATTTATACAAGAGTTTTTTTTTCTCCCTGTCTACCAGCAATATGTTGACTTAAAAGTGTGGTAAAGACGAATATATGTGGTTGTAAGTAAACTACAATAAAACCATTTCGGGCTGCAGTTAATCGAGGTCTAACCATTACTCAATGTCAAAAAATTAATTAGTTAATTATTCATAATAACAAAAATGCCCTGACTGCTTTTATTTTATTCGTAAATGGGAAATATTTAAGCAATGGAAGAGAAAGAAAACAGGCCACCTCTTCCTTCCCCAGTGATGAGTGGAGACATTGAATGTCATTAGCCAGCGCATTTACACTTGTTATTTTTGTTTTCGACTTTAATGATTTCCGTCTATGGAAAGGCAGATATCTAGAGTTCTTTAGGGTGATGAATTTTCGCTTAACTGGCTAATACGAGGTCAGTTTCGTGAGGTTTTAGATAAAATAAATTTGTTCGGTAAAAAGGCGTTTTAGGTGTTTTGTTCCCTCCAAATAATAGGCCCTGAAAATAATCCAAATTCCGTTACACCCAGCCATTTCTTAAAATTTTGAAACAGCAAGTAGTTGCAAGTGGATAAATCTGGAGAGTGAGCTGAATGTAGTAGCAGTTCATAGCCTAATCTATACATATAATAAAATAGTAACTCATTTTCTGTCTGTCTTTCTTTCTTTTTGTGTACGCATCACGTAAAAAATTCTGAATGGATTTTAACAAAATTTTATGAGGACGTAATTTAGTATCCTGATTCCAATATAGGATACGTTTTCTCATTATGATACTGATTTCAATATAGGAAATCTTTGTCCGAAAAAAATATCTTATTTCCAAGAGAATGTGTAGAAAAAGCAGTGAAAGTACGCTGATTTTTTTTTATAGATTTAAAGGTACGGCATACTTTAAGGTATCTCTTATTTTTGAAAGCAGTATACTTTAAGCAATGTTGCGCAACAGATGGCGCTGTTTTAAAATAATGAGTAACTCAATTCCTATCTGTCTTTTACAGAGCTTTACAATAATTTTTAGAATTTTAGATTTTTATATAAATTTTGGAATTTTAGAAATCCAGGGATGGGTACCTTTATATAAATTAAATCCGTAAATCGGTAAATTTGATGTGTATTACTTTCAAAGCAAAAGCACACAAAATATTGGCAGAACGCCCACAATATGTGTGGACACGGCTAGTTCACTACTAAAATCAAAATAGTGAACAGTATTTTGATGGGACAGCTGTTTATTCAACACTATATGAGGTTGTTTTTGCTACTGGATCTATCTAAAAACTCTAAATAATATTTGCCAGGAATAATTTTACCCTTTTCAGGGTAATCATGTGAATGCCATCGCGGACATCTCAACCTTGTTGGCCGACAGACTCACTTTAGGCTTCTATGGTGCACGTTAGTCCGAAAAAAACCACTGTTTTAATTTAACTGTTTAATTTTTTAATATCTTATCTGTTATATTGTGATGCATCCATGTTTCGTTCACAGTTCTTTGTCTAAACACCGCATAAAACTATTTGGAAGTGGTCACTCGGTTATTGTTTTTGGTCAAGCGGAAGTGTAATCGTGAAATATGCCAGCAAAATGTGCTGTACAGCCTCAACCTTGTCGCGCACTTTCATTTTCCAAGGATTTTATCGACTATTTCTGGAAAGAAAAAACCACTTTTAGGTGATCTAAATATTTAGCTTAATTTTTGCTGGTACCATTAAACCATGGAAATTAACGGTGTAATGTCCCCATAGCATTTATCAAGCTTTTATAGTATTTAAAGATGTCTATTTTTAATGGCTGTTAAAAACAAAGTAAATGCAGCTTGCTCAAAATTTAACTCTAGTGTAGTAATAAGTAGTAATTAATAGAAGCAATGTTACATTGAAAGTAATATCAAACTACCCCTGAAGCCTGCTAGAAATTAACCGTACTTCATCTATTCAGGTTTTCAGAGTCTAACCCAATTTAACGCGCACTAGTCTATCAGTCTGGTGGTTGCAGGTTCCATTCCCATCAACCACTTTAGGTGTTTGTTTTGCAGACAAAAAACAAGCTTAACAGGTAGTGCTTTCTTTAAGAAAAATTACCTAAATTAATTGATTTCAGCACCAACGCCTAACAACGATAGGTAAATTCTCCTTCTGTGATTTGGCTAGGTCCAAGTTTCCAACAAGTTTCCCTAAACCAATTTCCTGACTCTTACAATCCTGGATTAGTTACCTTGTTTATTTCCCTGCAAATTTCTTTGGAGACTGACCTCGCCGTTCTTAGCGAAGCTTCATTAGCCCCGTCTCAGTTAGCAGTTATCTTTAGTTTACTTGTAAATTTTTCTTCTTTTAAGGTAAGATTGGGTCGTACCTTTTCAACTGTTTTGAAGACTCCGAATTAATTACTCCCTTGTTCCTTTTTCATACCCGTAAAGTGGAAGACTTCTTGCAGGTAACACCATTTCGCGTTACCTTAAAGATTAACCTGCAGCTCTTTCGTAGGAAAAACAGTGTCTAAATCTATACATATAATAAAATAGTAACGTTTTTCCAGTCAGTCTTTCTGTCTGTCTGTCTGTCTGTCTGTCTGTCTGTCTGTCTGTCTGTCTGTCTGTCTGTCTACGTTCGCATCACGTAAAAACTACTAGATGGATAATAATAAAATTTTGTTATTCCAAAATAGGATACTTTTTTCCGAAAAAATATTTTATTTTTATAGAAAGACGAGAAAAAGCATTGGAAGTACGCAATTTTACCGATATGCACACTTTACGGCGGGATATTTTAAACACCTTTTACATAGCTTTACTATAATTTCTAGAATTTTATCCTGCGAAATTTGTGAAATTGTGAAAAACAAGTTTTTGTTATTAATCTAACGGAGTTTCCTCCTTGATCAAATTAAAAAGATTTATTACATAAAAAAATAATAAGGAATATCTTCGGAAATATCTTCTTTCCTTTCTGCTGGGATACCCTATAGCTGAAAAACGTTTCATAGAGAAATTCTTATTAATACTATGAAGCAGCTTTGGCTCTGTGCACTTTTAGACAAATACCTTTAAATTAAATTAAATCTTATGTCTGGTAGAAATAAACAATCTCAATTGCTGCTTACGGTGATGGAAGTACAAATTACAGTATTTTCAACACAGACAGACTGCAATGCTTTTCTTTAACGTCAAATATCTGTATACAAAATTTTGTCACAGTCCTTGAACATTTTATATCTAACTAGTTGTCATAGGTCCTTTGTGATTCATATCGTATGTCACACGCAAAAAATTCTGCACTAAAAACAACAAAAAAACCCAAATTTAGTATGAATTTGTGCTCGGATTAAAACTTGATTTAGGTTGATTTTGTTGAATAGTTAATGATATTATGTCAGTATTTTATGTTTTTTTTATTTTTTATTTTCTCTCTTTTTCAAAGAAAATTTTGATTTGGATTCACATTAAGTTGACCTTAAAATAAAAAAAAGGAAAAAGGTGTGCAAGGTACAGCTGAATGAATTTTTGCATATTTTTTTTGTAATCCAAAAAAAAAGAAAGTTTTTTTTTTGAACCGCAATTGAATTATGGATTATATAAAGGATTTATTTTTGGCTTTTCATTCAAACTGACAAAACGCTTTACATGAAAAATTTCAAAAGTTGATTTTAACTTTTTATAAAAATTATTGCATGTAAAATATTATCTATACATACATATCATAAAAGTGTAACAGGGCAGTTTCTGTAAATGAAATATTTGATGAAAATTTTGTTGCTGGTGCAGATAACGATCGATAATTAATATAATTATAAGAATTTTTGTCTGTCTGTCTGTCTGTCTGTCTGTCTATCTATTCATCCGTCCGCACCACGCAAAAACTACTAGATGAATCTTAATAAAATTTTGTGTGTAGATACCTTAGTATCTCGGTTCAATTATAGGATACTTTTTTCCCATTTAAATATCTGATTTAACAGAGAAAATGGATATTTAAGGTACTTTTGACAGAATTCTGCAATAATAGAATTTAATTTTATTATACCTATGTTGCAATATCCTAAGTAATTTCCCAGGGATGGATACCTCTATAGAAAACAAATACATAAACTATATCTGCAAAACCATAAGTAAGAGTATTAAAATTTGATGTGGATTAGTTCCAAAGCAAACTTGTCAGGACGCATAAGACGTGGCGGGTACAGCTAGTTTTGAAAAAAATTATAAACGAAAATTTAAAATCCTACGACCATATTTTCGTAATTATGTTAGAGGTATTTTATTTTTTTTCTACAATTTTTTTAGAAAGAAAAAACATATTATGATTGAATTATATGGTTGTAGTCAAACCATATTATTATTAACATAATTATATTGTTATACTAAAACCATATTATTGTCCAAAATATAACGTTTTATTATTAAATAAATTAAATGAATATAATGATTTATATATTTATAAAACCACAGCTTATCTACACATATAATAAAATAGTAACTCATTTCCCTCTGTCTGTCTGCTTTTCGTTTGTGTTCGAATCACGCAAAAAACTACTGAGTGGATTTTAACAAAATTTTGTGAGGAGGTACCTTAGTATCCTGACTCCAACATAGGGCAAAAACATCTCATTTCCAAAAGAAAGTGAAGAAAAAGGAGTAAAAGTACGCAATTTCCGGTTTAAAGATACTGAAATTATCGGTTTAAAACTGGGATATTTTGAACTCGGTTGCGCACCTTTTATTTTTGAAAGTGGGATATTTGAAATAACAGATGGCGCCAATTGAATAAAATTCTAATTTATTTGTATTTTTACTTTGTGGAATTACATTGTTATTAAAATATTTTAAACACCTCTTACAGAGGTTTACAATACTTTTTAGAATTTCATATAAATTTTAGAATTTTATATAAAATTTAGAATTTTATCCAGGGATGGGTACCCTTATATAAAGTAAATACATAAAGAGTCTTACAAATGGTGTGGAATACTTTCAAAGCGAAATCGAGCAAAATATTGTCAGGACGCCCACGACGTGGCGGGAACAGCTAATTTGTTTATATAAATATACCTTATAATAAAACAGAAAATTATTTATTAACAAAATTCACAAATTATTATTTTTTGAAAGATAAACCCGTAAAAATTAGATTCTAATAATTAAAAAAAAATAGGGCCAAACATTATTTGTTTGTTTGTTTTAGTCATACCGTGGTTACATACGAGCAAACTTTTCATAATTTGTTTACTAATAATATCTAATGGTCATTAATACAATACTATTTTCCAATAATCATAAAACTTTGGATGTTTTTTTGAAAATTATATATTTCGTTCAAATAACCATGTTGAATAGTTTGGTTATATTAACCATTTAATGGTCAAATTAAAACATAAACTTTTTTGTTGTGACCATAGTAATCATTAAAATAACTATAAGTTGTTCATCGCATACCACCGTATATTATTACAAAGATCATGAAATGGTTTTTGTAACCATACCATAACCATATTTTTTCTCTACGTGTGTTTTACGACTTTCTCAGTTATGGATTTTGAATGGTTTAAAACATATTACTTGTCAGCTAACTATGTGTAAAATTATATTTTTTTTAAAGACAAACATACTCAACTTAAATATTTTTTAATAATTCTTTTTATATTTTAATAATATCCGCATGAACGTGAAATCAAAATTAGGTCGGTCAAAGTTCTTGCTTGGTACAATGCAGTTATTGTGATAGGTATTGGACCAAGCTAGAACTTGGTGCTTATTATGGTCTCAGAACTTTTGGCGCGCGAAATGTTCATACAGAAACTTGACTTTATATTCTTATTTATATTTTTGGACGAATTTGATTTCATTTTTCTAAGTTATTCATCGTCATCTTGAAAGTTTACGGCCGGTAAAATTGCAGACGTAAAATTTAAGCTCGACTTCAACTGAGTTGTAGCCAAGTGAAGTTAATTCAATTGAGCTCGCCGTTTAGAAACTACAGGTTTACTTCCATTATCTACCACTGCACAGCGGAGCATAATCAAAATATTTTGATCCAAAACTTAACACAGCAGAGGAGTATTTGAGCTTTAATTTTGACACTGGACATCATCCACTTGCCAGTTGTGGTGCTATATGGTCCCTAATTTGGGTACCTCGTACCTGCAAATTTTTTAGGGCTTGACATTTCTTTATTTTTTATTTGATTTTTGAACATTATGTATACATGGTTTTAAAGGTCTAGTTAATATCTACAAATGAGCGAGTTATAGTCAATTAAAATCAAAAATTTTTGATTAAATACAATTTCTTCTCGTAACTAGCGTGCAAAATTTCAAATATTGCTTTAAGAATATATCTTTTCTGACTTAAAAACTAGACGATTTTTAATTTAAAAATTCCAAAATTGTTTCGTTTTTGCTGCCAGCATCAAAACTTGAGTTTAGATATTCCTCTGCCATGCTCATGTCAAAATTTGGATCAATCGGCCTAGCTTTTTACAAATGGCTGAGTTAACTCTAAAATATCGATTCTGCCCCCCACTGTGCACTGTGAGACAGTTTTCCCATTTTAAAATATATACTTATTAAAATGCTATGAGAAAAATTCTTCAAGTTAAATGAGAAGGTTATCTCCCCAACCAAATGCATTCAAAATCTTTCATTGCTGAAACCTTAAAAATGTTAGAAAATAGTCGGATTCAATTTAACGTCTTAAAAGGAACTTACGTTAAATAATAAAAAATAATAAACCCACATTAATAGGAAACATATTAATTTGGGTTTATAATTTTTTGTTTTTTATTATTGTTTTGTAAAAAAGGAATTCAAAAATTTCCTCGAATTTAAAAAGTTTAGATTTTTATTTATAAATAATATTTTACATACAACACAGAAAAGCCTCTGCTGTTCCTAAAAACATATTCCCGTTTTTCCTTTGATTTAAAATAAAGTTTTTTGTTGTTCAGTTGTTGTATTTATATCCACTAGGCACTTGATGAATAAATTGATATGAATACATTTTGCCTTGTTTATTTTTAAAAAATATATTCATACATACACATATACGACGAGTACAAAAGACTCCATGTATACAATGAAAATAAAATCAACGGAAATTTCCGGAAAGACCAAAAAATATCGAAAGGCAATATAATAAAAATAATACAATACATATACAGAATACAATAGGTGTAGTAAAAGAAATAATGAAAACAATAAATCGTGTTTCTATATTTTATGGCAACATGAACAATGATGCATGAAAATGATTTTGAGAATTTTAACTTCAGGGAATTAGGCATCAGTGTGTCAATTTGAATGGAACGTCAGGATGCAGGTCCTTGAAAAACAATACACATAAATGTAGAGACAAATAATCAAATTTTATTTTAAAGCTATTGATAAAATAAGAATAGTAATAAAAACTTACAACCAAAAATTGTCTATATCTGTATATCTGTGTTTGTAAAGGGTCTTCAGAAATTATTGCAAAATTAAAGTTTTCCTTCGTTTGAGTTGACATTAAGAATTAAACAGCCAAGTGTAATTTGGAGCCACACACAAGAACGATTCCTTAAGACTGTACATATGAACCAGTGTATGAAAACAAAAAAACAAAAAAAAAAACGTTTCGCAAACGTTTATTGTAAAAATACAAATTATTTTAAAAGTTTTGATCGCTTTGTACTTGAGATAAACCAAAACGAGTACTTTTTAAATGCTAAAGTGCACAAACAACACAATTGGGTTTTTACTCGCTTTGACATACGATTACAATCGTGGAATTAAGAACAAAAAAAAACAACAACCTATTTGTTTAAAGACAGATTTAGTTCGTTGGATTTTGTTTACGATTTATTTTCTTGAATTGCTTTTAATTTTTTTTAAGAATATTGTAGTCTAAATAAGCAACAACAACAAAAATATGTACAAGCAGCCTTTCAATATCTCTTAAAATTGAATTCATACAATCATACAGTGTCTATCATAATGAATAAAGCAGTTAGCAAATGTTTGCTAAAGGTTTTTTCTCAAAACGTTTTTCGTTTTTTTTTTTAATATTATATGTTGGTTTTATAGAGTTTTATTGGAAAATCCCAACGAAACGTCAGATAGAAAATGATATAAAACAAGAGTGCTATATTCGGCCGTGCCGAATCTTCTATACCCTTTACGACGGTGATTTTATTTATACAGACATGTGCAGCATTATCCACATTGTTGACTCTTTACATAAATTAAAGGAAGTCGTATGACAAAAAACTCATTATTCATGCTTTATAGAAATAGAAGACAGCGGCTACGCAGCTAAATGAACAAAAATTCCATTGGCTACAATTGTCGCCGTGTAGTCAGCTACTTTATGATATTGAAGACGACAGCTACATCGTACATTGACATTGTTATAGATATTGTTGCAGAAATACTTATTTTGCTTTTATAAAATTAAATAACTTTTTTAAAAAATTATAAATATTTCCTTCAAAAATTTTTGTTATGTTTGTATATGAATTTGTAATTTGCAATTTTGTGACATTCTCTTTTGTTGAATAAAATAGAAATTAGCCTAAGTTTACGACAGCCACAACGGTGGTCGTGTAGCAATGACTTCAAAATAATCGTTCACCTATAAATGAGTGTATTTTATTTTTGACAGTTTGTAGTCGGTATCCCGATGTTGTCTATGTGTTTAATACATCTAGCTCTTAAAACAGAGATCTCACCTATTTAAGAATCAAACGTATTTAAATATGTTTTTCTATATACTTACATATGAGCCCTTGATTATGAAAGTGGTATAAGTCATATATTTCTAGTTTCGTGATATTAAGAGGTTTGCATTTTAAAGGATTAAAAAATATTTTTGCATTATGGAATTAAATATTTTGACAAATAAATAATGCCAACAAATAAGTATTTATTATGTGTGTGAAATTTATAAATAAAAGGAAATGTGGCTTTGAAATGTTGAAATGACTTATACCATTTTCAAAATTAACTGCATGACTTTACAAATGACTTAAACCATCAAGAAAAAAAATTTTTGTTAGAAAGATACACTTTTTAATCAAACTCATTACATTGCAACTAAGTAATTTATTTTTTAGTATTTAGGGAAATAAAGTGTTTTTGGAAAATTGGTGGGATATTTACGTTTTTCTTCTATTATTGGTCTAATGGTTGTGTATAATGAAAGCAAATCAATATTTTCATATATTCTTGGGCTGCCTCCTTTAGGTGAATGGTCTAACATTTTGAATGCGAAATTGTCATCCAAAGAAATTTTATAAAACATCGTATATGGAGTATTTTTTAGAAATCTAATCCATTGTATTTTAGCCAAGACACAGCTTCCCCATTGGTGTTTATCTTTAGTCGTTGATTCTCCTCATTTATTCGTCGAAATGAAACTAAACCTTTCTGAGCCATTTGTTCTTATTTGTTTTCATTTCTTGGGAGCACTACTTATACTTCTTCGCCGTATAATGTCTCCAATTAACTATAAATAGTAATAGGATTACCCGGCCATACCTGAACCTCTATCTGAAGACATGACAAAATTACTAACAAAATTATGACAAACTTTGAAAACAGACTGACTTATACCACTATCAAAATATACAGTAACTGTATTTTCTTTACCAAGCAAAAAATAAACTCAATTCATCAATTTAATCAATTTAATTTTCATGCCATACTGCCAATTACTTCAGTTTATGTAAACTAGATTTTTAAAATTTTTGACTTTTACCACTTTTAAAATCAAGGGCTCATATATTCTTAATATTACAAATATGTTATGTTACACTCATGATTTTCATTTTCATAGAAATATTAAATTTTTTTAAATATTTCGAAAAATGTTGGTTTTTTGTAAAAATATTTTTTTGAAAATTTTTTGTAAAATTTTATTAGAAAGTTTTTAAAAAAATTTTTGTCGAAAATTTTTCTGTAAAAAAATTTTTGTTAAAATGTTTTGTTAATTTTTTGTAAATATTTAAACAAAAAAAAAATTTATTTTTTTTTTAAATTTTATTGAAAAAAAATTTTCTTAACTTTAGGACCTTCCTGCAATCTGTATTGAGTTAGAATGGTCAGACTAAAGCAAAAAAAAATCCTTAAAAACTCATGTGCCTTTTAACTGCACCCTGTGTGTTCGTTCATTGGCTACCTCTATGTGTATTGCTTTCTATAAAGGTCTTTAATACAAATCAAAGGATAAAAACCCTACCAACCTAAAAACAAACAAAAGCCCTCGCAGGGCTTATTGATCCCCCGAGATCTGTATGCAATCCTTGCGATCTATCTGTCGCAGTCTAATATTTATTTGACAAAAAAATGCAAAAGAGAATCATTAAAGCCAAAAAAAAAATTTAAAAAAAAGTGAAACGTGGGTGTGATTTTTAGCCCGCTGAATTGCAATCCCAAAATTTTCGAATCTATGCCTGATAGATTGGTGTGCTTAAATTGTTTATATCTCTTCTGGTACCTTGGCAAATGATATTACCACCCGATTACGGACAGACGGACATCGGTTAATCAACTTCTCTATGTATAAGGATCCAGAATATATATACTTTATGGGATCGGAAATGAATATTGTAGAAATAACACACGGAATGACAAACTTATATACAGCCTTAAAATGTAAATAAAAATGTCTTTTATTTACATTTAAATTTAAATGGCCTTAAAATCCCGAATAGATATAGAATTCTATAAAAACAACATATATTTAAAAAAAACGAGGTCGAAAAACTTATATACACAATTAAAAAGGTTTTGTTTTTGTTGTTTTACCCACTGCAAAGAACAAAATAAAACGAAGGTAAACGTATGGTTTTGTGTCTTTTCGTACTCTGCTATTAATAAATTGCTTAAAATGTCCAAATTTTTCTATCGGTTTGTAGGTAATTAAAATTATTTTTTTTTAACCACATAATGTTATAACCATGTAGCAGAAAAACACGCATAAAATCATTAATATACCATTTGCACACACCACCCACCATTTTATTCTTTGGTTAATTTGCTCTTGTTTAAATTATATTCTTTTCCTTATATTTATTAATGTTTGTAGTTATTAAAACGCTTGCGAAAATTTATTGTTAAAACTTGAAGCTTGCATCATTCAGTATAGTTATTTAAATTTATAAAAGTGTATCCGTCTTATTTTATACTAGCTGTGCCCGCCAAGTCGTAGTTGTCCTGACAATATGTTGTTCAATTTTGCTTTGAATATCCACATCAAATATTAAGAATCTTAATTTCATTTATAGTTTAAGTATTTACTTCATATAGAGGTACCCATCCCTGGATAATTACTCAGGTAC
Source organism: Phasia obesa (assembly GCA_949628195.1). Taxonomy (NCBI): domain Eukaryota; kingdom Metazoa; phylum Arthropoda; class Insecta; order Diptera; family Tachinidae; genus Phasia; species Phasia obesa. The sequence continues at coordinate 52,104,180 of OX451217.1, forward strand.
AAAGGCTTTATATAAAATTCTCAAATTTTATATATAATTCTAAAATTATTGTAGAGTTTTGCAACTAGTGTTTAAAATTTCCCGCCGACTAAAAAGTGCTGCCAAGTATCCTATATTTGAACCGAGATGCTAAGGTACCATCTCACAAAATTTTATTAAAATTTATCTAGTAGTGTTTACGTGATGCGAACACGGACAGACATAGAGAGAGAGAGAGAGAGAGAGAGAGAGATAAACAACCATTCCAAAAAATTGTGTTTTGTATTGCATATCGGCTTCCAATATCCTGCAGCTTTGCTTAACTCTCTTACCCTATTTGGCATCGATTGATACAAATTCAAGATGAAACCTAAAGGAAATTTGTTCCATTCCAACATAATTCTCTTCCAAAGTGCATTTATGGTGTTTGGAGGATATTCGTAACGTCCTAATTGAGATTTCAAATAAGCCTATCCATTCTCAATTGAATTGATATCCGGCTGGCCATTCCCTCACCTTAAAACTTTGAACACTTAACCATTCTTTTACCATTTTCGCCGTATGCGTTGGATCATTGTCGTGTTAGAAAATGACCTCTCCAGAAGATTGTGGCATTTTGCCCAATGCTGCTGATAAGTTTGCCTTCTATCTTAATTAATTAGGGCCAACCCCATTTGACATTATGAACCCCCACCTCATGTTGTACGGTTTGCTGTATGTGGCATGTGTTGAGAGTTGTGGTTGGTTTCGCCTAATACCAAATTTTTACAGCAGATTGGTATCTCTTTATTTTTGCCTCATCAGGCCATAAAACCTAAAAACTTAAAAGATTTTTTATTATTCCACAAAAAAATTGGTTTTTACCATTTCTCAATCGGTAACTGTCTAATCTACATACTTTGTCATAAAGTATTTTTGCGCTCTATATATAATTTTTTAAGGATAATTTAGATTTCTTTTTTTTTTTGGCTTTGGCACGAAAACCATTTTATTTAAACGCTCTTTGAACCTTCCATCTACTAACTATATTTATACAAAGAAAAACAGCCTCTTCTGTGCTCTTAATGCTGTTTCAGCTCAAGCCACGTCCAATTGCTCTTGACTCTTTATCAGAAATTTTTTTGGTCTTCCATTTTTTTTAACTTTATTACACTTGCTCTCAAGGCTTGTACCATTTTTTTTTTTAATATTCTTAGCACCGAGCGTTAGCTTATTTTAAGAAAATCTGCATTTTTCTACTGAAATCACCGTTTTTAGAACTGTCTATCACTTGTTTTTATATTTGCAGCTATTGGATGTATTTCAGAATATTTTAAGAAAGAAACTTCCTTGCCCTTGAACTTTACTTCACTTTTAGTGTCGATAACCAACTAATAACCCATATTTTTTGTAAAACGTTACATTGGTGCTAAACCGAGGCGGTGAAATTTTTTCCAAAAACGGTGGTAATATTTAAGTGGAGAAGAGAAAATATTTTTTGCTTTTTTTAGTAATTGTAGTAATATTCCAGATCACACTTAAAAAAAAAAATTTTAAAATGAAAGTAACGAAAATCACTGAAACACTGCTTAATTTTTGCACCACTGTGTTTGTTAAGATATGTATAGATTTATTAAATGTTAAATTAAAATTACAAAATATATTCTAACTTTATTATTGATTATTGTAACATATAACTTTTCGCTTGTTGTAGTAAAGTATGCAGAGACTTTGTTGGAGATCGAACCCACAACCCCCAAACTGATTGACTAGCACGCTACTTATTAGCCTACCGGGACTCCCTAATTATCTCATTAATAAAGCGTTTTAAATTTAAAGTTCTCTGCCTCTTTAAAAAACACCCTTTACCAATAGTATATTTTCCAACGTTTTTTTTTTATGTATATCTGAACAGATCTATCAGAGTAACAAAATAAATTGGTCAGGCGGATATAGAGGGTGTAGTGTGTTAAAAGGTAATGAAAAAACAAAATTTTTTTTATCAACACAAAATTAAAAACAGAATAAAAAAACTACAAACAAAAAGATGTTACTGATTTTGTAACAATCTGAAGATTTAAAATTATAGCAAGAAAAACAACAACAAGCACTTATCCTTAGACAGATAAGAGTTTGAATATTTTATATAATATTTTAATACCCTTTTTATGCTCGTATATATACATATAAGCTGTTTATGTCATTCTTAAGGTTTTTAAATAATTTTAAAATGTTTTTGTTTTACTAGGAATGTCTGGTCTGAGATTAAAGTGAACAAAGAAATTTTTTTTTTTTTTTAATTTGTATTTACCTAAAGCTGGCAATGTAAGTATTTTATAATGTAAGAGCTTAATACTGCATAGAAAAATTAGGGTCTTTGTCCAACAAGATAAAGATGTTGACGAATAACGTAGATATTTTAAAGTTACTTTAATAGGTGCCTCGGTGAGCTAGTAGTTAATGCGCTAGTCTAGCAGTCCGAGGTTATGAGTGTCATTTCTGCCAAAGCTTCTTTTCACTACAATTTCACGTTGAAAGACTCGAAAGTTGCTTGAAAATAATCTGTGTACCTGCCTTATTGAAAATTAATGATATCTTTAAGTGTTATGTGCCTAGCAAAGGGTTATTTGACACATTCATTTGACGTAGTTGTTAAGCTCCACTCCTACGAAAGTGTTGGCAACTGTAACATCCTCGAAACGGCTTGAAGAATATACTGCAAAATGAAAAGCTTAAGAAATAATTTAAATTAAATTAATTACTTTAGCTAAAGTTAAGTACAGTAATTTTCCGGTTTAACGACCATTAGATTCTACGAACATCGCTTTTAGAGAGCATGTCTATTTGTTCCATTGAGTACCTTACATAACGAGCAAAAAATATTTTTTCTACTCAGTTTAGCGAACAAAATATCATTATAGTTTTGATTGAAAAAAAAAACTATTGCTACATAAATTGAAAAAATTTCAAACACAAAAAAAAGTACCGTTATTTTAAGTGTTAATTCTGTATTCTTCGTTTGTTTTGATGCCATACCATACCATACCATACCATACCATACCATACCATACCAGTTACGCATGTTGTTTTGTAGTGTGAACATAAAAATGAGTACCAGAAAAAGATTATTTTTAAAAGAAAAAATAAAAATAATTGACGATCACCGATACGGATTGAGAGTTATTGATTTGTGCAATAAGTATGGTTTGAAAACATCCACGGTATGTACGATTTTAAAAACGAAGGAAAATCTTGTAAAAAATGCGGAATATAAAAACTTTGGATCTAAAAAAAGCTATTGAACAAGGCGAATTTCATAGAATGGAGACAGCACTTTTTTCTTGGTTTCAACAACAGCGAAAATCTGACACTTTAAGATTTTTTAAATATCCAACATTTTTCATATTTTTTTGTACATTTTAGGGTGCTTAGATGTCAGCACCTTTGCTTTGCGTTGCCTGGATTCATATCCCAGCAGCGTTAATCATCAATATCAATTTTCTGATATTTGCTACTTTTTTATTCATACTAGTATATAACACTATATAGCACTAAATGGAACAAATTAATTAAAAAAATTAACAAATATGAGTGCTATATGCTGCCATGCCGAATCTTATATACCCATCACCATATTAATGCTAGATATCTTTGAAAATTTGTTGAACATTTTTTTTTATATTTTAGAAAATGTTTGGTACAATTTTTTAGAAATGTTTTGTAAAAATTTTTTAGAAATTTTTTGTAAAAATTTTGTAAACATTTTTTTTTAGTAAAACTATTTTGAAAAATTTTCTTTTTTTTAATTAGTACCTTCCTGCAATATTTATTGCTTTAGAATGGTCAGACTAAAGTAAAAAAATCATTAAAAAAAATGTTCTCATATGACAACACCTTAAAAAAATATGGGTGGGCGTGGTTTTTTGCCGGCAGCCTTCAATAGGATTATCGGATGTTGCTGAATTGCTATCTTAAAGCAGACCGACATCGCTAAAAAACTACTGGATTGATTTTAACAAAATTTTGTGACGAGGTACCTTGAGTATCCTGATTCCAATATAGGATATATCTTATTTCCAAGAGAAAGGGAAGAAAAAGCAGTGGAAGTACGCCGATTTTTGTCCAATCCAGTCTGTGTTCCCTTAAACTATGTAATGGGTGATTTTTTTGAGGTTAGGATTTTCATGCATTAGTATTTGACAGATCACGTGAGATTTCAGACATGGTGCCAAAGAGAAAGATGCTCAGTATGCTTTGACATTTCATCATGAATAGACTTACTAACGAGCAACGCTTGCAAATCATTGAATTTTATTACCAAAATCAGTGTTCGGTTCGAAATGTTCAAATGTGACAAATTTTGTTCAGCGATGAGGCTCATTTCTAATTGAATGGCTACGTAAATAAGCAAAATTGCCGCATTTGGAGTGAAGAGCAACCAGAAGCCGTTCAAGAACTGCCCATGCATCCCGAAAAATGCACTGTTTGGTGTGGTTTGTACGCTGGTGGAATCATTGGACCGTATTTTTTCAAAGATGCTGTTGGACGCAACGTTACGGTGAATGGCGATCGCTATCGTTCGATGCTAACAAACTTTTTGTTGCCAAAAATGGAACAACTGAACTTGGTTGACATGTGGTTTCAACAAGATGGCGCTACATGCCACACAGCTCGCGATTCTATGGCCATTTTGAGGGAAAACTTCGGAGAACAATTCATCTCAAGAAATGGACCGGTAAGTTGGCCACCAAGATCATGCGATTTGACGCCTTTAGACTATTTTTTGTGGGGCTACGTCAAGTCTAAAGTCTACAGAAATAAGCCAGCAACTATTCCAGCTTTGGAAGACAACATTTCCGAAGAAATTCGGGCTATTCCGGCCGAAATGCTCGAAAAAGTTGCCCAAAATTGGACTTTCCGAATGGACCACCTAAGACGCAGCCGCGGTCAACATTTAAATGAAATTATCTTCAAAAAGTAAATGTCATGGACCAATCTAACGTTTCAAATAAAGAACCGATGAGATTTTGCAAATTTTATGCGTTTTTTTTAAAAAAAAAGTTCTCAAGCTCTTAAAAAATCACTCGTTATATTAGTATGGGAGTTAATGGTGCAAAATTTCAAGAGTCTACCTATTATAGTTTCTTAGTTAAACGGCAATAATTTTTCATTGTGTATAGAAAATACCACGCCCACTGTTCCAATCCAGCCAGGTTTTCGCTTATTATGCATATTAATGAGGGAGTTATATGAGCAAAACTTCAAGGTTCTACTTATTGCAGTTATCAAGTAACAAGGTGATAGATATATACTTTATATGGGAAGTGTCACGCCCCCGTGAAATATAAAGAAAATAAGTACCATTTTTTACCCACCATATATTTGGTGACTACCGGTTTCCGGCGCAGTTCTACAGTTCAAGGCCAAGGAAATTCATAAAAAGTGGTTGACCAGATTCAAAAAGCGTTTTGGCATTCGGCTACTAAAACAAAGTGGAGAAAAACTTTCATCTAATACACTAAATGTTGAACCTTTTATAAGGAAACTGCAGCAAGTTATTTTAGAAAATAATTTACTACGGTATTTTTTGGAAGGCACTACCTGAGAGAACGTACGTACTTATGTGCTCTACATGTGATATGAATTTGTTCTTTTTTAATTTTTTTACGTTATATAGCTTAAACAGTTATTTTAAACAAAATAAACTACAAAAAAACTCAATTCTAGTTGTTTATTAATCAGTAATACGGATATTTATATAAGTACTGCATATAGCGAACTTTTCGATTTAACGAACAGGCCTGACAAACCACCAGCTCGTTAAACCGGAAAACTACTGTATTACTACTCGAGTGCATTTCACTTTCCTCAAATATTCTATAAACACGGTGATTCATTTAATGCCACTATTTTTGTGGAGTTTGTACAGGTCACACCGTTTGACATATCAAAATGAAATTTAGTATGTGCCTTTGGTGTTTGAAGATGAAGAGCTGTATAAATTTTGAACATAATCCAAACTGAAAATAATTATTTTTTTGATTCGAATATACTTTGAACTTATATTCTTGTTGTTATATATATATAAAAATATCTCTTTCCATTAGGTATGGTAAAGCTGATTGTAGGTCAGTCCAGATTTTTTTTTATAATTTATATAATATTTTTGTATTAGATAAAAATATTTTCTTAAAAGATAATTATGACAATAACATACAATTTTACTTATTTGAGAGGCCATGTAATATTAGTAGAATTGTGGGATTATATTTTCATAAATTACCTTTAGCACACTTTTCATCAGAACCAATTTCCAACTTATAGACTTCGTCACTAATGTAAGAATTTTTCACTAAAGAATTTTTATGTACAGAAACGGTCCGAGCACTTTGCAATATATAAATCGAACTTAACAAAATATGTGTCTATCGCCTTTCATTTTGGTAAACTAATAACTTAACTTTTTGATGAGTTTGAACTCTTATCCATCAATACCAGGGTACGAAAATAAACAAAACAAAGCGTTTGCTTACATTTTTTTTTTTTTTTTGTATTTTTCCAGTGAGTAAAATTAAGAATGATTTTGGCACTTAGTTTTTTATTGTGTTTGCTTGTGGGTACACACTTTCCACTCATTCAAAACAATGAGAACACTCAGAAAACAATGAGAACAAAATTAAAACGTTTTGGCAAGAAACGTTTCGCAGACGTTTTCTAAACGATTTGCTCATTATAGTAGAGAAGGTACTAAAGGGGTAAATTACTTTTCTCTTTGTTTTGGTTGTATTGAAAGATTTATTGTTGTTATTGGTGCTTACATTATAGCACCAATTACAATAATAATAATAATAATAATAATAATAATAATAATAATAATAATAATAATAATAATAATAATAATAATAACAATAATAATAAGACGAAAACGAGGAAAATCCAATCAAATCAACTTTTTTTAAGAAAGAAAAAAATAAAATAAAATAAAATAAATAATAGCAAAAAGCAAGGGTATTATTTAACAAAAATGTTATCCATTAAAAAAACCAAAAATATTAATCATAAAAAATTCTGCAATCCGAAACCAATCACGATTTAAATTAATCACCTAAAAAAACATTTTTTTGCTTTTCTTTTGTTCTCCATTTTACGATTGTAATGGCACATCAAAACAGAAGATTAAAAATCCAATTGTTTTGTTTGCGCTATTGGTCATTAAAAAGTTCTTGTTCATTTAAAAAGAATTTGCTTTTGCTCATGTACAACACGATTGAAATATTTAAAAAATTTTGCATGAGACGTTTGCAAAACATATTGCTTGTATGTATGTGAGTACATTAGGCTGGAACTTTGGTATATGACAAAAATAAATTAATTAAATTAAATTAAGGGGATTTTCCCTTAGATTTAGGGGATTTTTTTCATTTAGGGGAGAATTTGGCGGTTAACATTTGTTAGGGGAAAAATTGGGGATTACAAAAATATTTAGGGATATTTTTGGAGGATTTTTCTATGATTTACCAGATGCTTAATTGGTCTAAACCTATTTTTTTGTAACCAATAAATTAAAAATATGTAATATCGGCTTTCCGATAGGTTCTTCTAAACTATTTAAACAACGTATTAGAAGGCTAATTTTTGTTATTGTATGCCACGTAAAAACAACAACATTCGTACATAAGTAATGAACTCTAATTTTAAGAATACTCTTACAACACCTATCCCAGTGGTAAAATTTAGGAGACCTTCTCACTTCTATTGGCATGCTTAGATCTTCTCTCGGATACGTTCCTCATTTTTGTGTGCCTTCCAAAGAAGGCCTTGGCCCTTTCTTCTAAAAGTACACATTCCTACTTTGCTTCTTTTAGTAGGGAAGTAGGAATGTGTACTCTTGTATGACTAATTTAGATTTCTTAGATTTCTTATTTATAAAACACAAAAGTTATTGAATTGCATTCATCTACATCATTGCAGCTTAAAATTGAGATGCTTCGATAGATTGATTGGCAGTGCGAAAGTCTATCAGCCTGGAGGTTGACGGTTCGAATCCCAAAAAATTTTAATATTTCAATTTAAATACAAGCAAAAAAAGTGCTTAAAATTATAAAAAAAACAGAATGCCTCCAAAAGAAGGAGTAAAGAGGACTTCTAGAAGGCCCTCATACTCCTTTTTTTACCACTGGGTATATTTATATACACATACATATGTATATTTATAATACATACTTTATTATAATGAAAACTTGAACACCTAAAATTTTTGTTTTGGAGGATTTTTGTTAAAATTGGGATTAATTTAGGGGATTTTTTTATTTAATTAATTTGAATATTATTTTTAGAAAATTACAGAAAAAAAATTAATTATGTAATCAAGAAAATTTATTTTAGGGTTTTTTTTTTTTTTAAAAGAGCTTGATTGTAGGGGTTTTTTTATTTGGAGAGAGAAAAAAAATCTGGCAACCGTGCTAAAACCTTATTATATTTTATGTTGTTACATACACGTATACGTAATATATTTATAATTAATTAACATTAGTTACACGCCATGAAGCCTAAAAACATTTACATTAATCAATTTTTAGATGTTGCATACTCACAAATTTGTTTTGGAATTGAATACAGTTTATACAAAAAGCAAAAAAATTGTGAAAAAGATATAAAATATTTTTCTTACATGTAATGCTATTATTTTCGCTACAATCTCTGACCAACTGTCAGCTTCTTCTATCTCTGAAGCCGTAATAGTTACACTTAAAATTTTCACATACAGTGCTGTCTGGGTAGAGTGAACCCCCGATGCTATGAATATCTCTTTAGAGTGAACACCAGAATGTTTACATTGACTACTCTGTAGAGTGAACACTCATGAACCTCTATAGAGTGAACATACTTTATAGTGAGTTTGTAACGAGTGATTTTTTAAGAGCTTGAGAACTTTTTTAAAAAAAAAAACGCATAAAATTTGCAAAATCTCATCGGTTCTTTATTTGAAACGTTAGATTGGTCCATGACATTTACTTTTTGAAGATAATTTCATTTAAATGTTGACCGCGGCTGCGTCTTAGGTGGTCCATTCGGAAAGTCCAATTTTGGGCAACTTTTTCGAGCATTTCGGCCGGAATAGCCCGAATTTCTTCGGAAATGTTGTCTTCCAAAGCTGGAATAGTTGCTGGCTTATTTCTGTAGACTTTAGACTTGACGTAGCCCCACAAAAAATAGTCTAAAGGCGTCAAATCGCATGATCTTGGTGGCCAACTTACCGGTCCATTTCTTGAGATGAATTTATTTAATTTCAGCTAAGTAAATTGTTCTCCGAAGTTTTCCCTCAAAATGGCCATAGAATCGCGAGCTGTGTGGCATGTAGCGCCATCTTGTTGAAACCACATGTCAACCAAGTTCAGTTGTTCCATTTTTGGCAACAAAAAGTTTGTTAGCATCGAACGATAGCGATCGCCATTCACCGTAACGTTGCGTCCAACAGCATCTTTGAAAAAATACGGTCCAATGATTCCACCAGCGTACAAACCACACCAAACAGTGCATTTTTCGGGATGCATTGGCAGTTCTTGAACGGCTTCTGGTTGCTCTTCACTCCAAATGCAATTTTGCTTATTTACGTAGCCATTCAACCAGAAATGAGCCTCATCGCTGAACAAAATTTGTCACATTTGAACATTTCGAACCGAACACTGATTTTGGTAATAAAATTCAATGATTTGCAAGCGTTGCTCGTTAGTAAGTCTATTCATGATGAAATGTCAAAGCATACTGAGCATCTTTCTCTTTGGCACCATGTCTGAAATCTCACGTGATCTGTCAAATACTAATGCATGAAAATCCTAACCTCAAAAAAATCACCTATTAGATTTAGCTAAGGAGAAAAACAATGAAAAATAGTATTAAAATTAAAGAGAACATAAAATAACAATAAAGTAACGATTCTTTTAGAGTAAGTTGACAAGTTACTCTCACAAATAAGCATTCTATGAAGTGTTAGTTTATTTAAGTCTGCGCGCATGTTCCATTAAGGTCGTGTCTTAATTTCAGAATAATTGGTGTTAAAATTGTTACATAAAAATGGATTCGAAAAAAAGAAAGCATTTATCCTTAAAACAAAAAAGCGACATTATAAAAGAAATTGAAATGCGTTATGGCGTTGCAAAATCGACAATTTCTTGCATATTTGAAATATCAGAAGATGAAGACAATGGCGAAACACCAGCACACACAAATCCGATATCAGCTGCTGAAGCCATTCAGGTTTATAATAAGGGTATCGAATGGGATGATGCTAATACTACAAATTTCGCGAATATACAAGCTGTACATTGCCTTCGCGATCAAGCAGTGCAAATATCGGCAAACAAACCAAAGATACAAACAACTATTACTAATTTGTTCCAGTCATAAATTTAAACTTTAATATTACAAGGAAATAAATAAAATGTATAACCTATAAATGCATTTAGAATAAATAAATAAGTTTTTCAAATAAAAAAAAAATTCCACCTTGATTTAGTGAACAACCTGGGTATAGTGAAATCGCTCTGCAAAAATTAGTTCACTCTACCCAGACAGCACTGTATAACTAAAATACTAAAAATTAAAGGATTGACATGTGACTTGTTTTACAAGTAGATGTCCTTATTTATTTATCCGGAAATTAACACACAGTAATCAAAACTATTTTCGCTATATTTTTTTCTCCATCTCCAAGAAATTTCAACCTTTCAAATCGCAGCCGTTTTCGCTCATCTTCCTTTTTCGTGTACCAAAGCTTTCAAAAATTAACAAAATTCAGATTATTCTTAATTTTAGCCTTGTGGTAGTTTCGTTAATTGGTTGTTGTTTCAGCTAAGTAAATAATCCTAGAATAATTAATTGAAATAGAATGCCATCTGTCGTTGCCTAGAAATAACGTGCTTCATGTATTTGGTGTAGTGGTGGGAAACCTTGATAATATTTGATTTCTACATTTTTCTTTCTTTTCTTTTAAAACTCAAAAAAGTCAGATTGAAAATGTTTCATCCTCCGCCAGGGATCAAAAACGGATGTGCTTGGTTTGTAAACAAAATACTATACCTCGCTGCCACCTTGTTCGCTATATTAACTAGTGTAGAAAATTAAATTAAATTATAAAGGGTGTCCCGATTTAATAGCAAGTAGAAAACAAGTATAAAAAATAAAAACGCATTTTCTATATTTACATATAAAATGACAAAAATGCACTACTAGGCAAGGTTCGGGGATCTCCTACAGCTAAAATATATACTTTTTATAGAACTACTTGGTATTAAAGAGAAGTACGTTTATTTGCTTTTTAAATTGTAAAATTCACAATAAAGTGATTACTTGCAAAATAAAATATAGAATTTAAACTGACATAACTTCTGAATGGACTGATATATTACTTAAAAAAAAAATTTAAACTGGCATAGATATGACGGGTTCAACAAGAGGTAAAAAAAAATAATATTTTTTACACAAATGTACCTTTAAAGTTAAGCTTAAGTTTAATATTTTTGATTTTAATAAATGGAAATGATAAGTTCCAAAAAATTTAAGTTTGTTAATAAAGTGGCTACCCTGCCTTTGTTAACCAGGGCTGTCAAATCCTTTTTGAATTGCCAAGAATTGAAGCTTTAAAATTTTTTTAATTGGTGCTTTGCTCGCGGGGTAATTTAAAAGATATATTAACATTATCTTAAAGTTGGCTATGTTTGTATATTGCTTGAGGGAGCACCAATTTTTCTTTTATTCGCCTTTGCTAGAAAAAACCCTACCAGCTTTTTAGGGAAAATCTTGGGAAAATTTAGGGAAAGTTGTTTTAACATTTTCCCAATTCAGTGGCTTGCTACTTTTTATGAGAACAAAACTTGAGACTATGAAAATAATAAGCCGATCATAAGTGAGTCCTCCTCAGCTACAAACTAAAAAAAAACAATATTTTCTAAGCCAATATTCTTCCAAACTACAACCCAAACATTGAAGCAAATTTTTTGTAGATATTTTAAGAGACTATCTTTGTTTAAAAAATCTTGAAAATAAAGCTTTTAGGATATTTAAAAAAATTATGCTCGATGTACCCAACTTACCTACAAGCGTCCCTCTACCCTAGGTGGCCGTCCGACCAACAACATCTGCTTTGCCTCTGTGAATTTTCATTAAGATATCTTGAGTTGTTCATGAGATACCGAGTTATTTCCAAAATAATATGTTTTGTTTAAGCACTGTGCGGCGCCCTTGACGGTGTAAAAGTCTTAGCGAAACAAAATGGCATTGCAAATGCTACGATGTAAGACTAATTGCACATGATTGTAAATTTGACTATTATTTATTAAAGACTTTTAGAAGCCAACCAAATTTTTTTAGTTTACAATAAATAACCTTGACACCGTCATGTTTCTAAATGTGGAAATAAGTAAAATTAAAATGAAAGTTAAACATTATTTGGCGGCCATAAAAAATTATCTTTTTCTCACAGTCATTTTCCAAATAAAAAGTGTTGATTCTACGCCATATTTGTTCGGTCATTTTGTTCTTTTATTTATACTTTTTTACGAGATTTTCCTTTTCCTTTCTGAAAGTAAAAAAAGAAAAACGAAATTATATCTATGTGTACTTCACGTTTCGTCATGGTTCAGTGACTTTTATATTTGTTTAATTTCTCTCGCAGCTAAATTATTTCATATTTCTTTTATAGATTTTTTTCTCTTTAAATTAAAGCAAGAAGTGGATACAGGAAAAAAGACCTTTAGGTTAATCTGTTGGCAAATCGTTAAACTTCTTTATGTTAGAGACTATTAAAATTATTTTATATGTGTCATATTTTCACGGAAATACATTCCTGTTTTTCTTAGATAAATGTTGAAGGGTTACAAAGATGTACGAGTACATACGTGTGGACAAAGGAGTTTTGCCTTTAATAAATATTAAACTTTCATAATGACAGCAATATTTTTATGTGAATAGTTTTTAGCCCCTCTTAATTTACTGATGCTTGAGGTGAGAATAGGAAAATAAAAATTAATAATATATAATAAAAATTAATAATATGTAATAAAAATTTTAATATATAATACCTGAATTCCTACAACGGAATTCCAATTTTGCAAAAGTGTGTACCACACCCTTGTTAACAACGGGGCTGTCAAATCCTTTCTCTAGTATATAGCCAAGAAATGTAGCTTTCGAAGGAATTTTCCAACAAACAATAAATTTTGTTCAAAAATTGGCTATGTTTGGATAGGGCTTGATGGAGAACCGTTGCAACTTTTTACCCAATTTTTCTATTAAATGTGAATATAATATAAGTTGTCTCTAAAATAGTTAACAAAAATTTACTAGTGCCAAAGTAAGTTTAAATTATATAAGCAGAAAACCACACCAACTTTTTATGGAAAATCCTGAAAAAACGGTAGTTTGTACATTTTGCCAATTCAGAGGCTTAATACTTTTTAACAGGCTATCAATATTTTAAAATAAAAATCCACTCATAAATAAGTATATCACGTCAAAAATACTAAGTTAAGGTCGCTTAAAACTTACAAAAAAATTCTTAAGCCCTTTTTTCTCAAAACTAAAAGACATAAATTTAACATATAAGTAAGTTTTGGTAGATATTTTCAAGAAATATCTGAGTTTTAGAAATCTTAACATTAAAAATATAACTGCACTGGCCTACACTAAACTTCAGTACACCCAATGGAAATAGATATTTTTTTTTTTTGGATGTATTACATAAAGAATAAAAATTGAAGGGTATTCGAATCGAAAAATAAATTATTTTCGGTTTGGGGTGTTAAGTAAACTACCCCTTGCACTTTCACGAATATGCCCATAAATTACAAAACTCTTCATCTCCATATACCAAAGGCCCATACTAAATTTAATTTTGATATGACAAACGGTGTGACCTGTACAAACTCCCAAAATAGTGGCATACACAACCAACCACCCACCCACCCACAGACATCATCGCAAAAATAGCCAAAATTCAGGAGACCTCAAAACGTATAAATCCGTCGAAATCATGACCTCGATTTTTTTCACGATTACTATACTTTAGCTTATAATCTTAACCAATTTTGACACACAAGACGATGAAACCACATAGAAAAAACCATCAGCTGAGCTCCTGCAGGCAATTGCTACACATATCTTAATCCAGACGAAACTCTGTAATGCCGCCATTCAGTCTTATGTATTATTTTTTTTAAGTTACTTAACCGAAAAAAAACTATACACGATAAATTTCACTAGAAATTTTAAATCCGAAATGTGATAAGCCTGTCAAAGACGGTTTCGGTACAGCTAAGGAACTTACTTACTTACAAACAACCGATTTGGTCAGTAGCCTGATTAAGAATAGCTTTCCATGCGCGTCGATCTAATGCACTTCGCCTCCAGTTTCTAGCACCAAGTTTTGCGAGACTATATTCAGCTTGATCCTTCCACCGGAGTTTGGGTCTTCCCCTTCTACGTCTTCCTACGGGATCAAATTCGAATGATTTTCTTACCAGCGCAACCGTTGTACTTTGATGCGCTTAACTACATTTATATCTTCGTACAACTCATACAGCTCGTGATTCATTCGATGGCGATACTCTCCGTCGACGCAAGTAGGTCCATATATTTTGCGAAGAACCTTTCTCTCAAACACCCCTAAAACAGCCTCATCTGATTGCGTAAGAACCCACGCTTCAGCGCCATATAGCAGCACGGCTAATATAAGTGTTCTATGGAGTGTAATTTTAGTTCGCCGAGAGAGGTCTTTATTTCTAAATTGCTTGCTTAGCCCGCAGTAGCATTTATTAGCAAGAATAGTTCTTCTTTTTATTTCCAAACTGATGTTGTTTGTTTGGTTTATGGCAGTACCGAAGTAGATAGTTGTTCACTACCTCGAAGTTATAGTCACCAACGTTCACATATTGATACAGTCTTGTTGTTTCTTTGTTCGTTGATACCATAAACTTTGTTTTATCTTCATTTACTACCAGACCCATTTCCTTCGACTCATTTTCGATACGGGAGTATGTTGCAGTGACCTCTCGCACAGTCTGCCCTATGATATCAATATCAGCGGCATAAGCGCGTAGCATATGCTTTTTGCTGTAAATTGTGCCTGCTCTGTTAACTGCAGCATCACGCAATATTTTTTCCAACAATATGTTGAATAGATCACAGGATAAACTATCATCTTGTCTAAAACCTCGTTTGGTATTAAACGTTTCGGAGAGGTCTTTTCCAATTTTAACCGATGATAACAGTTACCGTCATTCTGCATAAGCGTATTAGCTTTACAGGTATACCAAACTCAGACATGGCTTTAAATACCTTTTCCCGTATCGGGCTGTCAAAAGCAGCTTTGTAGTCAACGAAAAAGTGATAGGTGTCGATCTGCCTTTCTTGAGTCTTTTCCAGGATCTGTCGTAATGTGAATATCTGGTCGGTGGTCGATTTACCAGGTCTAAAGCTTTATTTCGCTGAGTTTCGCTATATTTTCGCTTTAGTTTTTAATCATTCACATACTACATAGTAGATATAACTTTGTATGCAATAGAAAGGAGACTTATACCTCTATAGTTGGCGCATACGGTTTTCTACTTTTTCTTATGCACAGGACACACTAAGGAACTAACAACAAAAAAGTAAAATAACTGCTACAAATATTTTATATTATCGACTTTTTTAAACCCAGTGATAGTTATTTAAAATTTTAATAACAATTAAATATCTTTTTATTGAAAAGGAAAAATTTTATCCTTTTTTTTAATTTTATATTGAAGGATAATTATGGTTTCCATTAGTATTATTTACGTAACCACATCTGTTTTTCTGCTTTTAAGTTCAATTTTGTTCAAAATTATTATGTTTATTTGTTGTTGTTTTTACTTTTTTAATTTTCTCCATTTTTTTATTTTAATTTTTTTTTATTTCTTGTATCTTGTTAAGGGTATTGTTTATGCCAACAAATAAAGTGTTTCATATTTTACATGGAATAAGAAACACAAGAGAATAAAATTTAATAAGAGTATTTTGTATGAGGGTGCCGGTATGTGTGTGTGTTTTTTAAAGTGGTGGGTGCACGATTGCCAGATTAGGGGATTTTCCCCTAGATTTAGGTGATTTTTTTTCATTTAGGTGAGAATTTGGGGGTTAACATTTGTTAGGAGAAAAAACTGGGAGTTAAAAAAAATATTTAGGGTGTTTTTTGGGGTTTTTTTTTTGTTTTACCAGATGCTTTATTGGTTTACTCCTATTTTTTTGCAACCAATAAATTAAAATAATGCAACAATAAACTATCTGATAGGTTCTTCTAACCTATTTATACAAATTTTTTTTTTGTTTTTGCTGCAAAAACCCTTCTAAGAGTCATTAAATTAAAGGCCTTCTAGCAGAGAATTTTCGAAAGACCTTCTGGAATGGTTGCCGGAAGAAGGGACGGTGGAAGGCCAACCAATGACAACCTTTGTAAAAAAGACATGATAATGTAATGCGAACGGAATGAAAACAGAAGGCCTTGTGCCTCCAAAATAAGGAGTAAAGAGGCCTTTTACCACTGGGTATATTTGTATTCACATACATATGTATATTTATAATACATATGAACTAAAATATTTGTTTTGGGGGATTTTTGTTAAAAACGAGATTAATTTAGGGGGTATTTTTGTTTCATAAATTTTGATTTTATTTTTTGAAAATTATAGAAAAAAATTTATATATGAAATCAAGAAAAAATATTTTAGGGGATTTTTTTTAAAGCTTGATTTTAGAGGTTTTTTTATTTGATTTTAGGGGAGAGAGAAAAAAATCTGGGTGGGAGAGCAAAAGCCAATGTGGGTGGGAGAGCAAAAGCCAACATTGTTTCAAAATTTTTATGGTTTTAAACACAGTCTTCCCCGGATAAATTTTACAAATGAGTGAGCTGGACCTTATTGTAGTGTATGTGCACTTATGCGCAACACTGTAATAATAGGTATATGCTCGTATACATATGAGCAAGACTGTATGCAACATAAAACCAAAAATGCAAATTAATAAATAAAAATTAAGTAAAAGAAATTTATGTGTGGTCAGCAGAAAATGCAAGTTCTATATTTAAAAATGTTTTTTTTAATCGTGAGAATTTGGAGTGTAACCAAATATCATTTTTTTTATAAATTATTTTGGATATTCACCAATATTGTATTAATTCTTTCAATTTTATGAAAATTGCTGACACTAGAATATTTTACTATATAAGCCGCTATTTTTATTTAACAAAAACAGAATTAACTTAAGAACTAAACCAATAGGTCGTTTTTATTTGGACCACTTTTGAAAGTGGTATAAGTCCATGTGAACCTAAAAAACGCTTATTTTTTTAAATAGTTTTAGTAATTATTATTTCATAACAAAATTTGAAAGGTTTATAGTGTAAAAAACAACACTGGAATTGCCCAATATTTTTAAACTGATTTAAACGCAAACCCATAAATATATCAATATACGAAAAAATGGACTAATACCACTTTCAAAAAACCAGTTCATATGTAATTATGTATTATTATACTAGCTGTATTATTGTTGTATGCTGTGCTCTCACACGTTTTGTTCGATTTTGCTTTGAAATTAATCCACATAAAATTTTAAGACTCCTACGTTTTTACTTTATATAAAGGTACCCATCCCTTGATAAAGTTCTAAAATGTATATAAAATTCTAAAAATTATTGTAAAGCTCTGTAGAAGGTGTTTAAAATATTTTTAAAATACATATCCCGCTTTTCGTGTTTAAAATATATTGCTTCCAAAAATAAAAGATGCCTTAAAGGAAATGAATTGTTTTATTATATGTATGTAAAGATAACTGTTAGGCTGATGTCAGAGTGCGCACTACAAGCGAAGCGAAGCTAGAAGCGATAATAGTTCGTGCTTTACCAATACTACAAGAATGCTATATTGAGCAAAGCGATTTTTATACCCTTCACCACAGGTGGAAATGGTAAATATAAGTGTGTCATTCCTTGTGTAATTTCTACAATATTCATTTCCGACCCAATAAAGTATATATATTCTGGATCCTTAAGTTGAGTAAGCGATGTCCGTCTGTCCGTGTTCGGGTAGTAATGTCATTTGCCAAGGCACCAGAAGAACGCAAATCTGTCAGGCATAGTTTCGAAAGTTTTGGGATTGCAATTTAGCAATATCGGATCATTTATTTGGAGGCTGCTGGCCAAAAATTTTTTTCGTCTTTGCTGATTCTCTTTTTTTTGTCAAATAAATAGGTAGATCGCATGGAGTGCATTCAGATTTCGGTGGATCAATAACCCGAGGGGCGATTTTTGTTTGTTTTTTGATTGGTAGGGTTTTTCTGCTTTGATTTATATTAGAAAACTTTATCGAAAGCAATACACATAGAGGTAGCCAATGGACCTACAGGGTACCCCGTGGTAAATAGGAGCAGTTAAAGCGCACATAAGGGGTCAATATGAGGAAATTTTTTTTAGGATTTTTTTTTTTGCTTTCGTCTTACCATTCTAACTCAAAATAGATTGCAGGAAGGTCCTAAATTGAAGAAATAAAAAGTTCAATAAAATTTAAAAATTAAAAAAAAATTAAAAGATATTTTCAAAAAGTTTTTACAGAAAATTAAAAAAAAAAATTTAACAAATTTTCCAAATTTAAAAACAAAAAATATTTTTACAACAAATCTTAAAAACAACATATTTTTAATATTAAGAATATATCGATACCTTAATATAGGAAGGTCCTAACTAACGTTTTTTCTACTTTACAGGAAAAAGAATTAACTTAATAACAATTATAGTTTTGTAGTCGCAAATTATTTTTTAACGCAATTTTTTATAAAATTCTCCTAGCGTTTTAATGCTGTAACAATTTTTTTTTTTTTATTTATACAAATGTATTAGAAGAACATCTATCAAAATATTAAACACATAGACAACATCAGGATACCAACTACAAAATGTCAAAAATAAAATACACACGTTTATAGGTAAATTATTATTTTGAATCCAGTTTGGCTACATGGCTACACGACGACCGTTGTGGCTGTCGTCAACTTACGCTAATTTCTATTTTATTCAACAAAAGAAAATATCACAAAATTGTAAATTAAAAATTACAGTACTTTTATCACTCTTTTTTCTCCACTTTCTCTTGGAAATAAGATATTTTTGCGGATCAGGATATTTAGGCACTTCCTCACAATATTTTGTTAAAATCCATCCAATAGTTTTTACGTGATGCGAACGTAAATGAAAAGCAGACAGACAGACGGAAATGCGTTACTACTTTATTATATGTATAGATATAGATGTCAGAGTTCAATATTATTAAGTGGCTGAATACACGGCGACAATTGCTGCCAACGGAATTTGTTTTCTTTAGCTGCGCACCCGTTGTCTTCTATTTCTTTAAAGCATGAATAATGAGTTTTTTCTTATACGACTTATTTTAATTTATGTTAACAGTCAACAATATGGATAATGTTGTACATGTGTCTGTATAAATAAAATCACCGTGGTGAAGGGTATAGAAGATTCGGCACGGCCGAATATAGCACTCTTACTTGTTTTTGTTTAAAATAATTTTCAGTGTTTTGTAATGGATTCAGCCGAAGAGTTTTCCATGTCACTAATACTTTTAATGCATTTTTTGTAAAAAAGAAAGGAATACAGTACAGAGCAGTCATTTGAGATTTACACAGGGTATTTAGTAATAAATTCTAGTATACAAAATGTTCAATAATTAAAGGTGTCCCCATAAGACATGAAAACTATTAAAACTTGTACTTTATATTTGTACTACAAGTACAAGTTATATATTGAAGGTAGTATGGACCCTACGTGTCTGAGTATTACGCACAAAAAAAAATAAATAATCGGCACTCACTGTAATCGGTATTCATAACGAAGCCCGAGTAGATATTGAGAAATATGTATATTCGTACCCTTTTTAAGGAAGCTAGCATTAATAGTTCATGCAGTTCGGGTAACACATTGAAATTTATATTAAGTGACTTACGTTAAATTTTATCTGAAATAACATTGCTTTCATTACCGTTTCTTATAGAAAGCAAAAACAGCTTTTTTGTTTTTCATGAATCAAATTGGAAGAATCGTTTTCGAATTAAGCATTATTATTATTATTATTATTATTATTATTATTATTATTATTATTATTATTATTATTATTATTATTATTATCGTTTGCATTATTTGTATTAGTGTGTCCTATAATTACCTTTGAGCTATACTCCTGACCTTCTAACTGAACTTTTTGTTAATTCTTGGAGAAATGATCCTTTCAAGCACTCGCTCGTGTTTTTCAAAGACTATTTACACTTCAGTTTTTTTTTTCAAATAATTTTTAAAATTTATTGAAAAATTAAATAAATTATCACATTAAGGCCCATTATTATAACTTGCCATTAGCTAAAGTTAGGATTTTGTTGGAGCGATAAGTAGATTTTCGTTATAATAATGAGGATAATGCTCATTGCTATAACTTGTCTTATAGTACGTGATAGTTAAAAGTGGTTTTTAGCTTACTTTTAATTACGAAAAACTATTTATCACTCCAACAAAATCCTAACTTTAGCTAAAGGCAAGTTATAATTATGGGCCTAAGTTCTTTAATTTTTAAGATACTTAAACATTATTTTTTCCGCGGTACACCAAAAGCTTACTATGTGGCCCTTTTCCACCACCGATTTCCCCGTTATGCTGACATTACAGTTTTTTATACTCCCACTTTCATCTTGTAGATCAACATTTATACTTAGACTGGGTGCACCCGGCTTAACAGGACTTTTAGTGCTAACCGGCCTTATTTCAGCAACAGAAATTACTTTAGCAATTCTTAAAATAAAAATATGTTACGAAAAGTAAAGAAAAATAGGTTTTCTTTTTTAATATTTACTTGTAATGGGGACCATCCTCACTAGCAGCGAATTTTAATAATATTTCGTTTAGAAATTTTTCGCCTTCAATAAAACTATTATCGCGCGCTGGTTTGACACAATTAGTGCAAACTCTGCCACTGACTACCGCAGCCAAAGTAATTAGACCCAAAACTAAAGCGTTCTTTATGGTTTAAAATGAAACTGACTATTTGCTCAACAGTTGTTCGAACTTTTTATAGTGCTGGCAATGTAAGACCATCACTTGATATCTTTGTCATTTCGTGTGTGATAAGATTGCTTTGTTTTATAATTTATAAATCTATATCATTTTATATGTTTATATTTAACATTATAAAAATAAGTGTATCATTTCTAAAACTAAATAGCAGCATTAAAAAGTCTAGACTATTGTTTGCAATTTCCAGAGCTGGTATGTTTTTCAATTACAAAAAGAGAAACTCTTGTCCTGATCGGTTGTGTTTTTAATTGAGCTCCCAATAAATATAAATAAAAGTTATTATTAAACATACATAAGTAACTTATACTGATAATTTATCATATAAACATATCAGAGATTAAAATAAAAAGACAGTTCAAAACAATATATTCAAAATTTAATAACATAAATATAAAATTATAAAATTTTAATATTCTTGCAAAAAAGAAAACAAACAATCCATTTAAGTTAAAACTAGCAATAACAAAAGAGACCATAATACAAAAATAACAATTATAACAAATAAATCCAAATAATAAACCTCTTACATTATTTTTACTCTTTTCAACAACTCAAAGTTCAATAAACCTTAAAGTACGGCAGAAAATATTTAATTTTAAAACATATCATTACAATAAAAATTACAAAAAAGCATTACAAGTAAATAATAAAAAAAAAATTTAACAATAACAATAAAACGATCTTTGATTTGTACATAAACATGTCAACACGGAGAACAAAGAGAACAACATATGAAGCCGATCACATCTCGTCTGCTGATATGAATTGTAAGACTAAGAGAACAGAGGATGACACTGAATCTCTGTCTAATAATATCACCACAGAACTTTTGTTTGCTACTCCGTCTGACTCTTTCTCACGCAGTCGTTTATGGAATTGGTTAGATGCTAAATTTACCAAACAAGACAGCTATATAAAAGAACAAACCCAACAAATAAAAGACATGATCGCTGATAGTAAGAGAAGCTTGATAGTTGAAATAGAACAAAAATTTAAGGATTTAAAAGAAGAAATATTATGTGATGTAAAAAGAGAAGTTATTGAATTAAATGATAGGGTAACTAAATTAGAGCCTGGTATTATAGAAGTTGAAAAATTAAAAACTGATATAAAAGATTTAAAAATAAAATGTTTAAGTCAAGAGAATTCGGTAGTGGCTACAGATATACGTATCACTGGAATACCATTTTATGATAATGAAAACCTTAATACTATTTTTGAAAATATTTGTAAGTCCTTAAACACAACGCTACCATTGATTAAAACCATTTTCCGTGTTAAGCATTTTAAAAACTTCCGCAATGTCAATGATCCACCTATTGTAATAAAATTCAATACTCCATATGAAAAAAATTATTTTTTGAGAATTGTTGCATCGCACCGTCGAAACTTTAAATCTCCACTTCTCTTATCTAATGCTGGTTTTGATAGTAATGTACCTTTTTACATAAATGAAAACCTTACGCCACATAATTATGGTATTTTCAAAACAGCTCTCGGCCTAAAGAAGGTTAATAAACTAAAAACAGTCTACACATTACGCGGATTTGTATATGTAAAGCAAAGTGAAAATGATGAACCCATAAAAATTTTTTTCACAGAAGAATTAAATCCGTTTTTTCGGTGTAACGATTAAATTTTGTAAAGAAGTATTGACAACAGTAATATGCCAGTTTGTCTATTTAATAAATATATTTATTATTGTTATAATATTCCTTTTTATATTTTTTAAGAATTATTTGATATTATTGTTTTGTTTAACTTTAACTTTATTTTTAAATTTTCTTTTGCTTATCAATTTTTGTCATATATGCAACGTTTTTGATCACTTTTTTCAAGCACTAAAATTAAAATTATTATTTTTATGTCTATCTATTTGTACTCCTATTGTTTCTATTAGCATTGCGAACACTAATTCACATCTTTATGAGCTCTAATAATAATCAAAGTGGAAGGTCCAAAGACTTAACAATGAGTATGGTCAGGGTTATGGCTAAGCTGAAAAGAGGACTTAAAATAGTACACATAAATGCTCAAAGCTTAAATAATAAAGTAGACGAGTTTAAATTAGTTTTCGAAAATTCTGAAATTGATGTTGTTTGTGTATCGGAGACTTGGCTATTAACATCAACCTCTGATAATCTTATATGCCCGAATGGATACAAAGTTTTCAGAGCCGATAGAGGAAGTCATGGTGGCGGTGTAGCCATATTTGTTAAAATTGGCTTATCTTGCAAACTGTGTCGCAGGTCACCTTATGAGAATGCTTCAATTGGGCAAAATGTTGAATTTATATTTATTGAACTTTCCTCACTTGGTAAAAACTTGTTGCTCGGTTGTGTGTATAGGCCAAATAAAAGAATACCCTTTACTGTTTTGTATTCGACACTCGAAACGCTCGCCCCAATGTATAATGATATAATAATCACCGGTGATTTCAATTCAAACTTATTAATGGAATTGACTCTACAGGACAATATGTTATCATTTGGCCTTTTCACAGTTAATAACACCAATCCAACGCATCATACATCTTCAACAAGTACACTGATTGACCTTTTCTTTGTGTCTAACACTACGAATATTAATTTATACGATCAAATATCTGCTCCTTGCTTTTCTAAGCACGACTTGCTTTTCCTCACTTATAACTTTCAGGTACAACAGGTTGATAAGCTTTGCAGTTATCGTGATTTTAATCATCTAGATTTTGACTATTTTTCTGAAAATTTTTCATATATTGCCTGGAGTGACATCTACTTTATGGCCTCCGTTGATGATCAATCATCGTTTCTAGAAAACAACTTAAAGTACCTTTTTGAGTTAACCGTACCACTCAGGCATAAAAAAACAACATATAAAGAAAAACCCTGGTTTTCAAATACTATTAGGAATGCTATTAGATTGAGAGATTCAGCATACGCTAGATGGAAGCGATTTAGAACTTCTGAGCTAAAACTACTATTTTCCTTAGCCAGAAAAAATGTTAATAAGCAAATCAAACATGCAAAGACCGAATACTATTCTAAACGCTTTAGTTCTGCAACTAGTTCTAAACAAACTTGGAATACAATTCGTGAAATCGGTATCGGCAAGACTGACAACAATATTGAGTGCCAAGTGGATCCAAACATACTCAACAGAACGTTTACAAACATTCCCGTTATCCAACCTAATCCTGAATATTTCAATTTTTCCTCATCTGCATTAGATACAAACATCGAAATAGTGGGCGAACAGTTTCAATTTTCAAGGATTACTCAGTACGATATTATTTCAACCAGCATATCGATAAAATCGAACGCAGTGGGAATTGATAGTATTCATCCAAAATTTATAAAATTATTAATGCCCTTGATTCTTCCGTACGTTACTCATTTGTTTAATAGTATTATTATGACATGTGTGTACCCGTCAAACTGGAAGCACGCTAAAATTGTGCCCTTACCAAAATCGAATGGAGAATACAGGCCAATAGCCATATTATGTTTTTTGTCAAAAGTTCTAGAAAAACTTCTGTACACACAAATGCTTAAATATATCAGTACCAATAATTTGCTTACCGATGCACAGTCTGGTTTTCGCCATAATCATAGCTGCGTTACATCTCTGGTTGAAATTACTGAAGTTATAAGGCAAGGACTGGAAAATGGAGATATAAATTTTCTAGTGTTACTCGATCATTCGAAGGCTTTTGACACGGTAGACTATTGCATACTAATTCAAAAACTGAAATACTTTTTTAGATTTGCCGACACATCAACCAGACTCATATTTTCATACCTCTCAAATCGCCGACAATCAGTATTTCTAAATGGTGTATGGTCAAATAGCTTATCCATTATTAAGGGAGTTCCCCAAGGTTCTATTTTAGGACCACTCCTGTTTTCTCTATATGCAAATGACTTACCAAACCAACTCTCCAAGTGCAAAATCAACTTGTACGCGGACGATGTGCAAGTAACTTTAGGTTGCTCAGCTCAAAACATATCATCTGGCATATATACTTTAAATGAAGAGTTAAACAAAATTTATCTATGGGCAACGGCAAACGGGCTCTGTTTAAATCCAAGCAAGTCCAAGTGCATAGTTATATGTAAAAGATCTTTAAATCCCTCTATATCAGAAAATATAGTTATAAATGGTGAGAAAATTGAAATTGTCAATACAGTAAAAAATCTTGGTATAATTTTCAATAGCAATTTGACTTGGAATAATCACATAAACTATTTAGTTGGTCAAACTTATATAAAGTTACGATCTCTGTGGTCAACACAATATTTCACTCCAATAAACATAAGAACTTTACTTGCCAAGACATACCTGATCCCTAGCCTAATGTATGGGTGCGAATTGTTTGCAAGATGTGATTCAATTAGTAACAGGAAGCTTAATATTCTTTTTAACAATATTGTTAGATATGTATATGGATTGAAAAGGTTTGATCATGTCTCTTCACTTTCTAATAACCTTTACGGAATTTCATTTGGGAACTTGTTAAAAATTCGTACACTAATATTTTTACATAAAATAATAAACACGAAAACACCAAAATATTTATTTGATAAATTGCGGTTTTTCCAATCTCCACGGAATAGAAACATTGTAATTCCTCTGCATCAATGCCTAGTATCTGAATGGCAATTTTACGCACATGCTGCTCGTCTTTGGAACAATCTTCCACATATTCAACAACTAAACAGCAATGCTAATAGTTTCAAAACATTTTTGTTTGACTTTTTTAGATAATTTATATTTAACTTCCTTAGATAATTTATTTCAAATGTAATATACTTTTAAGAATTTTGTTATTTTAAAAATGAATCTTTTATAACGTAATGCGTTTCTGTACTGTAAATATAAGACTCTGTCTTGTTGTACAGGAAATGAAAATAAATAAACTAATAATAATAATAAAATTTCAAATAAATATTGAGTGCCTGGATAGACCGATTGGGGGCGCGCTTCGATTACCGCCCAAGACTTTGGATGTTTTCTGCAGGCAAGTAAAAAGCATCGCAGAGGTAGTGTTGTCTTTTATAAATTGTAATTTATAGTTATTAACTAAAAATCGTAATTGGAATTGTTTAATTGTAAGTACATACTTGAAAGCAGGAAATAATAAATACATGCAATTGAACAAGATTCAGGTAAAATTTTTTAAACTTCGTGTTGAATAACTTGCACTATATTATGTTCAGTCGTTTAAATTTAATATCAGGTATTTTACTACATAGTACGTAAGATTGCAAACAATTTCATTTATGGAAATAATATCGGCTATTCTAGAACGATGTTTGATTGCATCAAGTCCCGAAGTAAGCAATTGCTGGATAAGCTTCTTCACTAGCATAAACCAATACGTGAAGTCATACATTATCATTTGTTGCAAAGCTACCCGTAAAGAAAAACCATGGTCATGGTATTGTCACAACAACCACATCACGTTCTTTGTTGTTGTTGTTGTTGTAACAGATCTACTGTTGTCGGAAGTTCTTTCCTTTGGAAAAAACTTTCGGTTGGTACAGCTGTTGCTGAGTTGACAATCTTTGGCCGAGTGATACTCGGGTCGTTCCGGAGTGAAGAGCCAATGGTCGTGGGAACGTTCTTTGTAACTATATCTGGTTGCGATGAGCAAATTTTTTGTTCTTTTTAACATTACTTTTGTCACCCTAAACATATTTTGGTTAAGATTTCGTCATTAAATGGTTATTGTACCCAAAAAATTCACTATAATTGGTTTTAACTATACTTTTGTTTTTGATAAGCTTCAAATCATAACCAAAGTTTTATAAATATTCTAAAATAATATATTAATTTTAACCATACTATATTACTGATAACCAAAATATATTAAGTTTATCCATTATTTGGTTACAATGTTTGTTTTTATTCATCGGGTTTGACTAATTTTTTGTTAAAATAAAATAAATAAAAACAAATAAAAGTGCTGTATCGGCCGTGCTGAATCTTCTATACCCTTCACCACGGTGAGTTTATTTATACAGACATGTACAGCATTATTCATACCATATTGTTGACTCTTTACATAACTTAAAATAGGTCGTATGAGAAAAACTCATTATTCATGCTTTAGAGAAATAGAAGACAGCGGCGACGCAGCTAAATGAAAACAAATTCCGTTGGCTACAATTGTCGCCGTGTTGTCAGCTACTTAATGATATTGCAGACGACAGCTACATTGTAAACTCTGAAATTGTTGTAGAAATATTTATTTTGCTTTTATAAAATTAAATTAATTTTTTTAAAAAATTATAATTATTTCCTCCAAAACTTTTTGTTTGTATATGAATTTGTAATTTACAATTTTGTGACATTTTCTTTTGTTGAATAAAATAGAAATTAGCCTAAGCTGACGACAGCCACAGCTGTGGTCGTGTAGCCATTTATCTATACTGGCTTCAAAATAATCGTTTACCTTTAAAATTGTGTATTTTATTTTTGACAGTTTGTAGTCGGTATCCAGATGATGTCTATATGTTTAATGCGCCTAGGTTTTTTTTTTTTGTTTTTTTCATATTTTATTTATTGAATCTTCAAATATATTTTTGAACTAACAATAATTACTCATATCTTAAGCCTAAAATAAAAATAAATATACTTGTTATCTCCAGTCAGTGCTAGACAAAAAAGGATGTATGTTTCACGGTTGCTTCTATCATTTGCGGGTCATCCCTCTAATGTTCGGATGAGAGAAGAAATATCCCTCCTTCTTAGACGAATGTAACCACGTTCATTTAGCATGTTGCGGGCCAGGGGATTTGGATGTGTTTCAAGCTTCTGTAAATATGTAACTGCATATTTCGCTATTTCTGATTTAACTGATGGCACGTTTAGATCTTTGTGGATGTTCGAGTTTTTTATGTAGCAGGCAGCAACTGTGATCATCTGTAGAATCTTGTTTTGGCGCCTTTGGATTTTTTCTATATTGCTAGCTAAGGCAGTGCCCCATAATTGAATGCCATAGCACCAAATTCGTTTTAAAATTGATTTGTACAATAAAAGTTTGCAATCTAAAGCTAGAGTAGTATTTCTGCCGATAAGCCAGTTTAGTTGGACTGCTTTTAACTTCATTTGTGTTAACTTTGATTCTATGTGGCGTTTCCAAGTAAGGCGCCGGTCAAAATGTATGCCGAGATATTTCACGTCTGAAAGCTGGGGTATGATTTGGTTATTTATGTGAATAGGGGGGCACGATTCCCTACGCAGAGTAAAAGTTATGTGAGTACATTTTTGTTCATTAACCTTAATTTTCCATTTCTTCAACCACTTTTCTAAAATTAATATGTGGTCTTGTAAATATTTTGATGCTACTTCGGGACTTTCGTGAATGCTTAAAAAAGCTGTGTCGTCAGCAAATGTCGATGTGTGTACTCGGTCCCTAGTTGGCAAATCTGAAGTATACAACAGGTATAAAATCGGCCCCAATATACTACCCTGGGGAACTCCGGCTTCAATTGGCTCAGGTGAGCTTAAAATATTGCCTTCTTTAACAATGAATTTCCGATTAGTTAAATAACTATATAATAGCTTATATAAGTTTGTGGGCAGTTTTAACTTATATTTTAGGCCATCGTGCCATACCTTATCGAATGCTTGGGAAACGTCGATAAAAGGCGCAGAGCAGTATTTTTTTTCTTCACGTGTCTTCTTAATTACGTTAACTAACCTGGGAGTTTGTTCGATTGTACTATGTTTTTTTCTGAAGCCAAATTGATGGTTCGGAATACATCCTTTGTGGCTTAGAATGGGGTTCAGCTTATTTATTAACATCCTCTCAAACAGCTTTGACATATTTGATAAAAGACTTATAGGTCTGTATGATTCAACTTTTGTGTGGTCTTTTCCTGGTTTAGGAATCATAGTTATTACTCAAGGCGTAAAATGGCGTTAAAAATAAAAAGAATAATTTTTCGAGCTGTATAGGGCAACTCAAATAACATCTTGTTACTGGTTTTATCAAAGCCAGGGGTGTTTAAATCTGTTATTACCCTTTCAATGTCACTAAGATGAAATCTTAAGGGTACTGCAGCACTAGCTTCGACAGTTGGCAAATCAACTGTGTCAATACATTTGGAGTAAAAACCTTTTTCAAATGTTCAACAAATAATTTGCCTTTTTCGGTATCATTCCTTGCCCAGCCTCCAGACGAAGTTCGCAAGGGAGGCTTATGTACTACTGGCCTTTTAAGGTTTCTACACGCACGCCATAATGAATAATCTGATTGAGGAGTTGGGTCAAGGTCTTTTAAATAGTTTTTCAGAGATGCTGCTCTTCGGGATTCTAGTAAATCTAAAGCACCTAGGTTTTAAAACATCTATTTAAAATCATCTATTTAAAAATCAAACGCATTTAAAAAAATATGTTACTCTATATACATACATACATACATACATACATACATACATACATACATACATACATACATACATACATACATACATACATACATACATACATACATACATACATACATACATACATATGTATATTCTTAATATTAAATATATGTTATGTTACAGTCATGATTTTCATTTTCAAGGAAATATTTAAATTTTTGTTTTAATTTTTCGAAAATTGTTTGTAAAAATTTTTTGTTAAACAATTTTTTTAAAAATTTTTTGTAAAATTTTATTCGAAAATTTGTTGGAAAATTTTTAAAAAAATTTTTTTTTCGAATATTTTCTGTAAAATATCTTTTTGGAAATGTTTTGTAAATATTTTTGAAAAAAAATTTTAAATTTTTTGTTTAAAAATTAAAAAAAAAATTTGTAAAAATTTTATTGAAATTTTTTTGTAAAATTTATTACTTCTCTGGATCTATATTAAGTTAGAATGGTCAGACTAAAGCAAAAAGAAATCTTTACAAAAAAAAATTTCCTCATATTGACCCGCCATCTGCCTTTAAATGCTCCTATTTACCAGTGGGTCCATTGGCTACCTCTATGTGTATTGCTTTCTACAAAGGTCTCTAATACAAATCAAAGCAAAAAAACCCTACCAATCTAAAAAAAACAAAAAGTCGCCCCTCGCAGGGGGTTATTGATCCCCCGAGATCTGTATGCACTCCTTGCGATCTACCTGAGCAGTCTAATATTTATTTGACAAAAAAAGGCAAAACAGAATCATTAACGCCGAAAAAAATTTAAAAAAAAAGTGAAAAAATATAGGTGGGCGTGGTTTTTGGCCCGAAGCCTTCAAAGGAATGATCCGATGTTGCTGAATTGCAATACCAAAATTTTCGAAACTATGCCTGACAGATTGGTGTGCTTAAATTTTTTGTACCTCTTCTGGTGCCTTGGCAAATGACATTACAACACTAACACGGACAGACGGATGGATGGACAGACGGACGGACGGACACCGCTTAATCAACTTTTCTATGTATAAGGATCCAGAATATATATACTTTATGGGGTTGGAAATTAATATCGTAGAAATTACACACGGAATGACAAACTTAGATATACCTTTTCCACCTGTGGTGAAGGGTATAAAAAATGTGTAAACAATTTTTTTTGGCAAAATTATTTTCATACTTATTCAGTTATGTGATGGAAAACGATTTTGATGTTTTGTATAAAAATTAGTTTTTCATTTTGTTAATATTTTTGTCTAAATTCTTAATTATTGTTTGATTTTTATCTTCTGGTATACTTTTCAAACCCAAATGTTAAGAGATCGGTTCAAAAATAATTCTCAAAATCTATAGAAATTCATCACAACCTTTGTAAACGATCGTTTTAAAATCAATCGTTTTCCATCACATACCTGATTAAATTATTATTTACAATTTAAAGTCAGTATTATTCTTTGATAATTTATATGTCAATGAAATCTACATGACGATTTCATTGATTAGCAATTGGGCAAACCTGAAATTGTAGATAAAAATAATAAATACAAAAGTTGTTTTTAATCATAATATGTATGCTGCTCTTAAGCTGGATTCACCCATTTGGCCGGACAAAATTTTTGTGAGAACAAATATTTTTTTTCTGAGAGTTTTCTACAGCACGATTCACCCATTTCGAAAAATTTACCCTGACAAACAAAGCTTCCATATGAGTACATAAATAAACAAGTCATATTAATTTTACAACGTGGCAACAAAGCAGCAAGTGATTAAACATTTTAACATTTTGCTTATTAAAACATGTATTATTAAAGAAAATTGCTTCTATTAAGGGCTGTTAATAAATATATAAATGGAAAAAAGAATTGCAGGAAAAAAATCTTAAAGCAAAGAACAGCAATGGGCTATTATCACGCATTGGTTCCTGAAATGCGCTTAAATGATGTAAAATCCTTTGTTAATTTTCATCGCATGGACCCCACTACGTTTGCTTACGTTCAATTCTAATGGCGTTAGCTATTGTCGTCCAAATGATTTGCTTTCCATGATTATTTTTATATGAGCTAATGCTCGTGCCGTGCTTGCATTCTCTTCTGGACTTTTTCATTTTCATTATAAGCTTGAACGCAACTGCTTCATTTAACTCCATTTTAATAAAATAATGAAATAATCTTATTTCTAAGATTATAGGGTTTGTTCATTTAATGAACAGGTAAAACGCACTGATTTACTTAACTATACTTTTCTTTAAGAACTTCAAAAAAACTTTGTACTCGTCCGGTAACTTAGTACTGAACAGAGATACTTGTCGGTTTGAAGGCAGAAATCAAAGTGACTTTATTTATAAAATTCATGCTGCTTATATACTATTTTAAAACACAGTTGTAAACAAAAGTAGCAAATGAAATGTGGCAACAATGCAAAATATATCCGTTAATTTAAATATTACTAGTGAAAAGTGACAAGAGTGCAATATTATTTCCGTTAATTTAAATATTATTTAAGTTAGTATGCAGAGTTGTATTTAATTGAATTCCGTTAAAGTTTAACTAGAAACTATTGTATAATAAATGAAATAGTAAATGAAATAATGAATGAACTGCTTCAATAATTTTTTATTGAAAAATATTTCTTTGCAAAGGAACTAGCCGAGACAAGGCATTGAACGGCTGCGGCACGTCCAGGACAAAGAAAACATATCATCGGCGGCGGCGAACTATCGGCTGCGACTCACTCAGGTTGGTTCTTTGCTTTGAAAAAAACCCAACCCTGATAAAATGAAAAATGTTCACGTTTAGAAAATTTTCTAAAAATGGTTTGGTATTATGAGATGTCAAATTTGTTTCCGTACTATTTCACATGTTGATAACATACTGCTTTCACACTATTACACTTTCTGATTGGATTTAAGTATTTGACAAGTCTTAAGCAGGATAACACATAACCAGTGATGGTCTAACCCTGCTGTACTCTGGAAGAAGGGCTGACGAAGTTCGCGCAAGAAAGAAACCCGTCGAGCTCTTGTAAGTTGGAAACCATTCTCGGATCAAATAATAACTGCCACATTCAACACCAGAGCTAGAAAACTAACATGCGTCCAGTGCTACGCTCCTACTGAAACATTGAAAGGATCAATAAACGATGCATTCTATAGGCAACTTAAAACGATTTTTGCTACTGTTAATCGCGGGGACTTAGGCGGGGTCATAGGTAATTTCAATTCGCAAGTCGAAAATCTTTTTTGAAAAGATTATATACTTAGACTGTCTAAAAGTCTGCCACACACATACACTTTTAATCCACACTATCATACTTTTTGAGCACACATGCAATTTTTGACAAATCACATGACTGAGTATGATAGTGAACCATGATGGCCTTAAAGAAGCACAAAAGCCTTCGGAAAAAATCGGAGTCGAGATTTGTATGGAGCTTTACGTAAACTGACAAAGACTCCTGTACTCTAACACCATCAAAGGATAAACAAATGCAGTTTTGGGCCGATTTTTACAGCTAGCGAAAACGTCCAACGCACATGATCAACAACTGTGCGTCTGCGAGTCACATGAGGTGAACCAAATTATCATCACGGAATGTCTGTCTATTCCCGAAATATGTGAAGCTGTAAAAGCATTGCAAAACAACAAATCTTCAGGCCTAGACAATATCCCTCCCGAATTGCTGCTTATCGACCCAATGTCAATTTCAAAACTACTGCTACAATTCACGGAGGGATTCTGGTCTTCCAATTATTTACCAGATGCAGTCTTGGAAGGTGTAATAACTGAAGGGTATCCCTCTTTTGAATATGTTGCTAAAAGTTATTGCCATCCAATGGTGCCGTTTGGTTACTTTTTAGGGTTCCGTACACAAAGTGTAAAAACGTAACCCTATTGTTTTCGCTACAATGTCTGTCCGTCTGGAACCATAATAGGTAGACTCTTGAAATTTTCACAGATGATGTATAACTGTTGCCGCTATAGCAACAAATACTAAAACTTATAGGGTGTTCCGATAGAGAGGTGTTATTCACGAATATGTGCCTATTTCGTGAACTGTAGGTGGGATACACTTGAAATTTACAAATAGTAACTAAAACGTAGTTCACTATATAAACAACTATAAAAAAATAAAAATAAAAATTAAAGGGTGTTCCGATAGTGGTGTGATTTTCATGTATAAGGCCTAAGTTTTGAACCATAATAGGTAGACTCTTGAAATTTTCATAGAAGATGTGTAACTGTAGCCACTATAGCAACAAATACTTAAACTTATAGGGTGTTCCTAAAGTGACATGTTCTTTGCCTTTATGTCTTTATTTTTAAAGGTATAGGAGGCAACCACTTAAAATTTGCAGTCAGTAATTTAATCTATGTTCGCGTTATAAGCCAGTATACAATATTAAACATAAAATTAAATGGTGTTCGATTTTGAACGATAACAGGTAGACTCTTGAAGTTTTTACAGGAGGTGTATTACTATGGCCACTATAATAAATAGTAAAAATTAAAAGGTGTGCCGACAGTGACATGATTTGCATAAACATTGACTTATTTTTTAACCATAATAGATAGACTCTTGAAATTTTCACAAATTGTGTATTACTATGACCCCTATAAAAAGAATACAAATTTAAAGGGTTTTCCGACAGTGACGTCTTTTGCATGTAAAACGACATATTTTTTGAACTGTAATAAGTAGACTCTTCCAATTTGTATAGAAGATGTGTTGCCATGGCCGTTATGACAATAACAAAAAATTAAAGGGTGTTCTGACAGTGACATGTTTTTCACGTATAGTAACTTATTTTTTTAATAGTAATAGGTAGACTCTTGATATATTCGTAGAAAGAGAATTGCCATGGCCGCCATTGCAAATAACAAAATTAAAGGGTGTAAATAGCCTTATTTTTTTAACCATAATAGGTAGACTCTTTAAATGTTTACAGTAGATGTTGTATTTCAGCCGCTGTAACAATTACTAATATCTAAATGGTGTTCCATCAGTAACATGTTTTTCACGTATATTACCATATTTTTTGAACCGCAATAGGTAGGCGCATGTATATTTTTATAGATAGTGTATTACCATGGCCGCTATAACAAAAATTGCTAAAATTTAAAGGGTGTTCCAACAGTGATGCAATTATGACTTTAATTTTAAAATTAAAGGGTGACTCATAAGACATGAAAGAATTAACAAATTGAATTTTTAAAGTTGTACTAAACATAGTACGGAACCCTACGTGTGTGAGTCTAACTCGCACTTGACTAATTTATTTACATTTTTTGTAACTTTTAATGGTCCCACCCACGTAAAATTTTATAAAATTTTCGTAACTTTTGGTACAAAAGGCGACCTACAATTTCAACAATTAAATTTCAAAATGAAAAATTAAACTTTTTTTAGTCTGGCCTTGGCAAGACCGTCATCAAGAAAAGGCTCTGTGATCAATATCTCCAAGAATGAGAAGAGAACAAGCCGGTTTTCGCTGTCAAAAGTCCTGTCATTTCTAATTTTATATTTCTTATAGCGGATGCAATAATATATGTTCTGTGTAAATATCAAGTATCTATCTGTAACGGTTCATATTAGACAAATTACATCACTATTGAGGACACCATCGGTTCAGAAATGACTGAGTTCTGTGCGCACAAACATAAAACAGCAACATTCAGACGAATTGATAACCTCCTTTTTTTTAAGTCGGTTAAAAAAGGCTTGTTTTGTTTTAGAAAATAGAATAACAACAGATGGCTTATTAAATTATTTAAATAATAAATATAAAATATAAAAAAATATCGGTACCAAATGAGCACAGTACTTTTCATGTTAATTTGTGCTTTTCATGTTCAAATTTACCAATTTTACCAACTCTGAT
Source organism: Phasia obesa (assembly GCA_949628195.1). Lineage (NCBI taxonomy): Eukaryota > Metazoa > Arthropoda > Insecta > Diptera > Tachinidae > Phasia > Phasia obesa. The sequence goes on from OX451217.1 coordinate 52,139,541, forward strand.
GCGGAGTTAGTATTTCGAATCAAATCTCTGAGTTCAACTTCCACATTAGAGGAGGAGTAGGAAGTATGACTATAATTGTTCACCATGACGCGAATAAGCTTTTTGAAAAACTGCAAAAAAACATGACCCAAATTCATAAAAAATTTTTCGATTTATAAAAACTGTTTACACATTGGTTGCGTGTATAATTTTGCACTAGACTGTATTTTATAGAATTTTAAAATGGGTTATTTACGCTAATATATTTAATACCAAAACATGACGAGAACACGTGTATTCAGACGGAAAAAAACTAACAAATAAATAAAAACATGCCTCAGGTTTTTTTTATTGTTTTCTGTGAAATTTTGCTATATATAAGCACATAAAAATCGTCTGATAAATTAATCCCCTACAAGACTTAAGGCAGCTGATGTGAAAGTAGCTGCCAGCGAACAGTGGTTAAAAAACTTTTTATTTTTGAAATAATTCGGTAATTGATGAACCACTACAGATACCTTAATGAAAATTCAAAGAAGAGGTGTTTGCGAGTAGGATTGAATGGTCGACCCGCTAGGGTGAAAAGGGTCCAAAGCCCAAATTTAGGTACCTCGGGTATGTTTGTATATACATACATACATGCATGCATGAATACATATATACATGCATAAACACATACATACATACAATACGTACATACACGAAGGATTCTTTAAAGTATCTGGGGATGATGATAGACAGTAAATTATCTTTTAACTGCCAAAGGCAAAGGCTAGAGTATCTGCTGCATCACTTTGTAGAATAATGGCAAATACGAGAGGTCCTAAATACCATAGAAGGAAGATTCTAGCAGGGGTTGTTAACAGCACCATATTATATGCCGCACCTATCTCGGCCGACTGTACAAAGTTTAAGTCATACTGTGGTAAACTAAACTCAGTATACAGACTCACAGCACTGTGTCTGATGAAGCAGCGTTTGTCATATCAGGAATGATACCAGTGGACTTGCTTGCAAGGGAGTGCTCGCTTATACACAAAGATGGAGTTTCTAAGGACGAGGCTAAAGCAAATACAATGGCCATTTGGCAAAGAAGATGCTCTATTAGCACAAAAGGAAGATGGACAAATAAACTAATACCTGAATTAGGTAGTTGGTTGGCGAGAAAGCATGGCGATATTGAATATTACATTACCCAATTTCAGAATGGACATGGTGCCTTTAAATATTACCTTTATCGATTTGGTCTGGTAGAGACTCCAAGAAATAGCAGTCGACAACATTATCCAGCTGATGGCGAATTCACCCGAAAATTGGGGTCTTATCGCAAATTATGTAAGGGAGGTTATTCGTGAATTGCGTAAAATCGTAGAACACAGCGGAGGTTAATGAAACCTACCTATCCCTGCGGATAAGTACTTCACGGTTGTACCGCCGGAATAGGAGTGATGATTGAGGTGTTTTAGCGTGTTAAAGTCTCGCACAATGTCTTTCGATGAATTAACCTCGTTAAAAAAAAACATACATACATACATACATACATACAAACATACATACATACATGCATACATACATACATATATAAATACATAATACATAGCTTCCATCCTGAGAGACGCACGAAACTGTGCCAAAGAATTTATAACTTTTTGCAGAAATAAAGTAGAAATCACTTTAATTATCGATTGAATCGATTGCAACTTATTCATTGACACTAATGCAGGGAATGGGGATATGTAAACAAATCTGTTATAATTAAAATGAGCCCATGTAGACGTATTAATTTTCTTTACAACTATATGCGTCCGCCACGTTGTAGGCATTCTGACAATATTTCGATTTTGCTTTGAAAGTAATCGACATTTCATTTTAAGACTCTTTCTTTTATAGTGTTTCAGTTGTGGTTTATGTGTTTACTTTATGTAGAGTAATAACTCAAGAATAAAGACTTTATATATAATTCTAAAATTTATATAAAATTCTAAAATTATTGTATAGTTCTGTAAAATATCCCGCTGACAAAAATAAAATGTGCTGTCAAGTTTGCATTAGCTTTCACTACATTTTCCCTATTTTCTCTTGGAAATAATATATTTTTGCGGAAAAAGGTATCCGAAATACACAAAATTTTATTAAAATTTATCCACAGACAAAAATTTCAAAAATTGCTGTTTTGTAATCCATTTCGACTACTGTCTGCCTCAGCAGAAGTATTTTTTTTTTTTTTTTTTTTGAAAACAAACAGTTAGTAACTCACTCTCATTTCAAGGCGAGTGTTATGGTAAAATAACAACAACATTGGTTTATCAAAATCCGTCACACGGCTGTAAATTATTTTTTAAAAACGGCCTAGTAACTAGTAAATCTATATACATACATACATATGTACATAACTATGTGTATAAAGCATAAAATATGTTTGTTTGGTTGTTTGCCTGTCGGAAAGCTGTATGTATAAATGTATTGAGCATAGAGTATATATATTTATATTTTATATGGGATAGGCGTGGCATATCCCATACAAAACAAAATAAGTATTTATCACTGTGTTACTTGGAACATATAATAGGTAGAATTTTGTAAGGAAGTAACTGTTTTATTAAAGTTACAGTATAGCGAAAAACTGGCTGGATTGGAAATGTGGCCGTGCTTTCTCCCATAAAAAGGGAAAAATTATAATCGTGTACCTAGAGAACTGTAATAGCTAGAGTCTTATAATTTTGTATAAATAAAAAATGCTATAAATTGAAAAACTGTTAGCTAGATTCCTAGCTAATCTATAACATTTTGGGTTTCGAAATTTTGTACCTAAGAATCTTTAATAAAAAGAGACTTGAAATTTTGTACGATAAACCATTTGATTTGTATTAAATGCCTTTATTGTAAAACCCACAGAGTGCCAATATAGATTTCGATAAACTTTTTACAAAAAGTTTTCGATAAAATTTTACAAAAAAATTTCGATAAAATTTTACAAAAAAATTTCGATAAAATTTAAACAAAAAATTTTCGATATAATTTTCACTAAAATTTTTCAATATAATATTTACAAAAATTTTTTGATAAAACTTTTACAAAGAATTTTCAATAAATTTTTTACAAAAAAAATTACGATAAAATGTTTACAAAAAATGTTCGATAAAATCTTAGCAAAATATTTCGATATAATTTTTACAACAAATTTTATAAAAAATTTATAAAAAAAAAAAATATTTTCGATTAAATTTTTACAAAAAAAATTTCGATTAAATTTTTACAAAAAATTTTCGTTAGGATATTTACAAAAAATTTTCGATAAAATTTTTAGAAAAAAAATTCCATAAAAGTTTTACAAAAAATTTTTTATAAAAGTTTTACAAAAAATTTTCGATAAAATTATACAAAAAAAATAGTCTATATCTTTATATGTATTACAATTGGAACAGTGATTAAAAATGCTTGGCTATTTTCAATGCATATGTAATTGCTAAACTGTTGCTTAGAAAAAGTGTGCAGCAAAAGCAAATAAAAGAAGAGCAACTCATTTGCTTAAGATTGCTATGTTTCTCTGTCTGCAGCAAAGCAATCAGCAAAGCAATTACTTTAAAAACATTTGTGTTGCTTAAGCAGTAAGTTGTTCTTCATTTTTATTTTTGCTTATGGTTAATTCTTTACTGTGAAGTAGTGGCTGACTACGATTGCTGTTTTTTGCTGTTATTTGCTGTTACTCGCTGCTTCAGTCTTAAGTTTTAGAAAATTCTTTGACAGTGAGAGATTAAAATTATGTTTCCCACGTGTAAATCGAAAAAAAAACTTAATTTTGCAGATCTGCAAAATAAAGATTTTCAATATTGTTTTACAGCAACAGCAAAAGAAGAAGCACACATTAACTTATTGCTTTCAAACCATTTTGGGTGCTTTTTCAATTTTTTTGTGCGAAATTTCAAGAGTTGGTGCGTAGTGCGCTTTTTTTTAAATTTTGGTGCTTTTTTTAATTTTTGGTGGCACCAACAGTGCAAAATATTCATAGTCATTTTTACAGACCATAATAAGAACAACTAGTAATGATGTTTAAGACATACCAAATCATATGCACAAACTAAAACGGTATTGTTGTTGTATTAATTTGTGTTATGTTAAAAAAAGGAAACATTTCACTGTAAGGAATTTGCTATCCCTACATAACACATTGGTTTTCCCATTCAGCTGTTAGGCAAAAGACCTGCGAACAAATATATCAATTAATAAATACTGATAATGAGTATGCTTGATAGATAGCAAAGGGCATAGGTCTCCCTGTTTTCCTTTTGTTTTAGTTAGCTGAAGGGAATCACAATGGTTTCTACGGATCTTCGAGTTTCAATCTTCTTATATCTATATCTATAAATAACGAGTGATTTTTTAAGAGCTTGAGAACTTTTTTTTTTTAAAAAACGCATAAAATTTGCAAAATCTCATCGGTTCTTTATTTGAAACGTTAGATTGGTCCATGACATTTACTTTTTGAAGATAATTTCATTTAAATGTTGACCGTGGCTGCGTCTTAGGTGGTCCATTCGGAAAGTCCAATTTTGGGCAACTTTTTCGAGCATTTCGGCCGGAATAGCCCGAATTTCTTCGGAAATGTTGTCTTCCAAAGCTGGAATAGTTGCTGGCTTATTTCTGTAGACTTTAGACTTGACGTAGCCCCACAAAAAATAGTCTAAAGGCGTCAAATCGCATGATCTTGGTGGCCAACTTACCGGTCCATTTCTTGAGATGAATTGTTCTCCGAAGTTTTCCCTCAAAATGGCCATAGAATCGCGAGCTGTGTGGCATGTAGCGCCATCTTGTTGAAACCACATGTCAACCAAGTTCAGTTGTTCCATTTTTGGCAACAAAAAGTTTGTTAGCATCGAACGATAGCGATCGCCATTCACCGTAACGTTGCGTCCAACAGCATCTTTGAAAAAATACGGTCCAATGATTCCACCAGCGTACAAACCACACCAAACAGTGCATTTTTCGGGATGCATGGGCAGTTCTTGAACGGCTTCTGGTTGCTCTTCACTCCAAATGCGGCAATTTTGCTTATTTACGTAGCCATTCAACCAGAAATGAGCCTCATCGCTGAACAAAATTTGTCGATAAAACACATTTCGAACCGAACACTGATTTTGGTAATAAAATTCAATGATTTGCAAGCGTTGCTCGTTAGTAAGTCTATTCATGATGAAATGTCAAAGCATACTGAGCATCTTTCTCTTTGGCACCATGTCTGAAATCTCACGTGATCTGTCAAATACTAATGCATGAAAATCCTAACCTCAAAAAAATCACCCATTATAATAAAATAATAACTCATTTCCGTCTATCAGTCTGCTTTTCATATCTGTTTGCATCACGTAAAAACTACTGGATGGATTTTAACAAAATTTTGTGAGGAGGTATCTTAGCATCCTGATTCCAATATATATATATATACTTTTTTCCGCAGAAATGTCTCATTTTCAAGAGAAAGTGGAAAAAAAGGAACTATTTTTTTTTTTTTGTGGAATTACATTGTTGTCTTACAATTGGTGTGGAATATTTTCAAAACAAAATCGAGCAATATATTGTCAGGACTCCCACGATGTGGCGGGCTCAGCTAGTACATAAATAAAATCAAATGTCCTTCGTTAGTAATCGCAACAATTAAAAATGGCTGCACCGATTGACCAATTTTTTAAACCATAATGATAACCTAACTTAGGATTTTACGGAAAGAAACTTGACCACGCCCACTTTTTTAAGTAGATTGAGAACTATATATATCATTGAGACTTTACACCAGCAACCGCCTTATTAATATACATAGTTTAGCGAAACCCAACTGAATTGGAATAGTGGGGCAATTGACCCATCTCTGCATAACCTTTACCCACCAATAGGGTAACAACATTCAACGGAATGCTGTTCTTGTTAACAAATGAGAAAGAGAATGTTTAATGTTTAACGAATGAGAAAGAGAATGTTTACTTAGGGTTAACGAAAATACTAGTGATTAGTGGCTACCAATTGTAACAAGTTAACATAAGATATTAGTGTCTGTAGAATGATGTTGGTATGGTTGGGTATGATACATCAGCAGCCACAAGTGTATAAAGGGCTAACTACTTCGCCTGTCATTAGTGGCGATGTTTCCTAGCTATACCATTTGGACATTACAAAATATGTGCATATACATACATACATACATACATACATACATACATACATACATACATACATACATACATACATACATACATACATACATACATCCACACATACATACATACATACATCCATACATACATACATACATACATACATACATACATACATACATACATACATACATACATACATACATACATACATACATACATACATACATACATACATACATACATACATACATACATACATACATACATACATACATACATACATACATACATACATACATACATACATACATACATACATACATACATACATACATACATACATACATACATACATACATTCACACATACACACATAAAACTAAATTAAAACTAAATTAAAACTAAACCTAAACTTAGAAATTAAAACTTTAGAAGGAATTTTTTATTCTAAAGATTATTTAAAAAATAATAACTTCAGTTGTTTTGACACTCATATTAAATACGATTTAGAAAAATTGTTAAGATCTGAAATGTATTCCTAACTGTCATTTTTGAGGCATTCCATATCAAATGAACAAAAAACAAATTGTTTTCAAATTTACCATTCCAGATTTTATTGAAACTTTTTTATATTCCTTCCTCAAATGATCTTTTACTCAACTCTCTAGGGATTATTGAACTGGAATTTAAATATATTTCATCCTCGAGCTGATAAAAAATTGTAAGATTGATAAAAATTTATATAAATTGATTGGCAACTCTATGGCTGCTTAAAGTAAATAATTCTTCAGCTGGTGATTTATTGACAAAAATTTATTTTTTGCTTGTTTTGAAGTCAGTAAACTTAATTATTTAAGAAATTATTGAAGTTTTATTGAAAATCGTCGTTTTTTCATTATTTCACCATAAAACATTTTTGTTATTTAAATTGTTGTTGCTGCTTTTGCCCTTTCTGCTGTTGATTTTGCAAACAAAACTAAAATGGCCGACAAAAAAAGAGTTGCTTGTGGAAAATGTAATAAAGCAATTGGTAAAGGAGGCAGTGTGATTTGTGATATTTGTAATCGTTGGTTTCACCATGATTGTGCAGAAGTGTCGGAATATTTTTGTGCCCCTATGAATAAGCATGAGAAAGCAGGTGTTTTTTACAAATGTTTTTCATGCCGTTCCTCACAAAACAGCGGCTATGTTTCGGACGACCAAATTGCTCTGCAACAAACTTGACTCGATTTCAAAACAATTAGCAGCACAAAGATCCGATACACAAAAATTAATTGAAAGTTCTATTTGCAACCTTCGTGCTGAATTTATAGCAAGATTTGAAAAAATGGAGGCTGATCTCATTGGCTGTTGCAAACAGGTTAAAGGGTTGGATACCACTGCACTCTGGACTGAATCGAAAAATTTTTGGCATGAAGTCGAAATTTTCATGGAAATATTTGTTTATTTTAACTATATTTTCTTAAAGTGCATACCCTAGGTACAACATTTCAGGAAATAAAAGTTATTTGATGGTAACCCTGAACTTTTACAAAGGGTACAAAGTCCAATCTATACGTCAGCTGTTGGTTTTCACAAAAAAGCAGAAAAAGTTAGCTCAGCTTTATAATAACCGAAAGCGACTGCCGGTAAACAAAAAAAAATTTGAAAAATATGGAAAATAAAGATAAATGTATGTATATTATTAAAAACTAATAGCAATTGCTTTTTATTTGTTTTATTTGTTGTTTTTTGTGAAGTCCTAAGAAAGAGAAAAAATTAACCAAAACACCAGTTTATAGTGGAGTAAAAACTAACTTTCGCCCAATTTTGGCCAAAATTTAATTATGCTAAAATATACTTGAAAGTGTACATTATAACGTGTTATTAACAGTTTTTGCCCAATTTTGCCCGTTTTCCATAAATTTGTGGATTTTTAGGTACATTTGAGTTCAGTCATGCTACCCTGTTCAATGTGTGGCTAGACAACAATCGAAATGAAGATGCAATTTCAAACTGGATTTTTGAACAGCAAAAGGTTCTGTAAAGAAAAAAGTCAGCAATTTTACTCGCTTCATCCAGAAAAACTTACCTAAATGCAATAGAACTGTCTCCAACTTTAAGGTAAAACACTCTAATTGGCTTTCGTTGAACATGACGATTATTTTGGACAGCAAAAAGGATGTGGGACGTCCACCTCTAACATATGAGGCAGCAGGACCACGCCTTAAAAGAAAGTTAGCAACCGAACTGGCAGATACCCAAGAAAACGACACAAGCCTTCTTATGCATGCAGTTTCAACTAGGAAATCAAATGAAAAGGATACAGCATTTGTGTTGAAGAATTGCTTGGTCACTCCGAGCGGATCTAGTGGTATTAAAAAAAACTGTTTTTGCAGGAAGCTATACCACTAACACAAAACGAAGCATTGGAATTTATGCTTGATAACTCATTAAGCAAAAAACAATATAATGCAATGAAAGCTCTAAACAAAAAGCAAAATTGTGATATATACCCGAGCTACTATAAAATTCAGAAAGCTAAATTGC
>OX451217.1:52148397-52346817 GCA_949628195.1 Phasia obesa
AAATTGCAATTGAGGCCAACGGGATAGCAGCTACAGAAACTATGGCTGTAGTTTGCTTGCAAGAACTGTTAAACAATACTGCCAGCCGAATCTTACTCTTGCAAGAAGATCTTTTTATTAACTTACAGAATATTACGAATGCCAAATTAATTGTGAGCTACGGGTTTGACGGATCGACTGGACAAAGCATGTACAAACAGAGATTCGAAGCAAGCGAGCCGGTTTCTTTTGATCAGTCTTTGTTTGTCACAACAGTCATTCCACTTAAACTAGTGGATAACTTCGGCACAGTACTGTGGATAAATCAAACTCCACAATCTGTGAGCTTTTGTAGGCCTTTAAAAGTGGAATTCGTCAAGGAGAGCAAAGAACACATTCTTAAGGAAAAAGAAAATTTGGACACGCAAATAAAAAACTTGATGCCGTTTGTTGGAGAAATTTTGAATGAGAGAAAGGTTGTCGTATCATATGATCTTCATATGACTCTAATAGATGGCAAAGTCTTAAACATTTTAACTGGCACAAAATCTTGTCAGTTATGTCCTATCTGTGGGGCTGGCCCCAAACAATTTATAAAAAATATAGATACGAGCTCATCGATATTCAAACCAAAACCTGGAAGCCTTCAAAAGAAGATGGATAAGAATCTTCGAATTACTTCTTAAAATATCATACCGAATAGAATTAAAAAAATGGCAAGTAAGGGATGAAACAGAAAAATCAAAAATAAAGGTAAGAAAACTAAATATACAAAAGAAATTGTGGAAGGAAATGGGATTACATGCGGATAAGCCAAAGCAAAATGGAAGCGGAAACACAAACGATGGTAACACTGCGAGAAAGGCTTTTTCAAATACAAAGCTATTTGCATCAATTTTAGAATTCGACTTATCTATAATAGAAAGGCTTCATACTATTTTAATCGCCATTTCATGTGAATTTCTAATCAATGCTATTAAGTTCAAACAATTCTGTGAGAAAACATTTCGTTTATATATGCTCAAAAACCCGTGGTATCCGATGTCGCCGATGTCGATGGTATATATTCTCAAATAAAAACACATTGGTATTCAAAATTTCAACTGAAATTTTTCGTAATTTAGGAATTACAGGTCAAAAAATGGCCCGATTTTGACCAGCTTGGGCCTGGTGTTAAATAGGTATGTATTCCTGATCTCAAGAAGCCCCTAAATTTTGTACAAAACAATATTTATGCAAAATTTGGGTATATTAAATAGTTGTAACGCACGTTTTGGCCCCATATGGGAGGAAGGCGTGGTCGGATTGGTCCAAAATTTTGCACAGATGCTACGCATACTATAACTATCAAATGTACCAATTTCAATTCTTTAACTCTATTTTTAGACTTTATGCCAAAAATTTGGCGATCCAGCCCAGTGTGCACTGTAGAAAATAAAATGAAAAAACAAGAATCTGCCACAAATGTCATTTATCACAGAACAAACCGGACTGATGTTGTTATCAGTGGACTTCCTTCAGCTAAACCAAACCTCGAAGGAGTTGTTGTTAAAATATCCACTTTTTATGGACTGTCAGTGGATGCCAACGACATTCAACACTTTTGCTACATGAACAAGAGTAAATCTGTTCTAGTTAAATTCAAGCGTGTGCGTATTCGTGATAATCTAATGGCAGAATACAACAAAACTAGAACACTTAAGCTTAGTGATTTGATCAATGGTGTTGTACACAAGAGGGTGTTTCTTAATGACCACTTTGCACCTATGGCTGCCAAAATGAATTATATGTGTAAGCAAATCATGATAAAGAAAAAACTGAAAAAGTTTAAAATTTATAATGCTGACAGACCTAGAGTGACAATTTTTTATGCAGATGGAACTTCCGTTTCAAAAGATTTTTTTTTAATGTGAGAAGTTGTTTGCAGATATTGGAGCTTAATCTCATCAGCTGAACTATTTTAACTATTTTTTCTTTGATACTCAAATTTTACGAGTCCGTTCACAATATTATTTTTACTTAGTTATTTAACTAGTATTTATTTTAGTTTAAATATTTATTTTTCTTCATTTTTTCATTATGTCATCTGATTTTAATTTAGGCCCTGTATAGCATGATAACATTTATTTGCGCAATTGTTTTTCTAACTCTTATAATGACTTGAAAATAGGACACTTCAACTGTCAAAGTTTTAATGTCTCTAATAGATCATCAAAATCGGATGAAATTCGCAATATTCTTGATGAATGTATACTCGATATTGTGGGTGTCAGTGAGACTTGGCTCAAACCTCACATATCATCTAGTGTCGTTGCAGTTCCCGGTTACTCTTTTTATAGGAGTGATAGGCCTGAACGTGAAAATGCCTTATATGGTGGTCGTGGAGGTGGTGTTGGCCTGTATCTTTCGAATAAATTGCAAGGTTCAATTGTTTTTAAATCAACAGATTTTGGTACTTCCGAATGCATTTGCATTGAAATTTGCTATTCTACCTTTAAAATACTTGTGGGTGTTGTATACCTTCCACACGGTGATATTGATATAATGGAAGACCGTTTAAGTGATTTGTTGGTTCGGTATAATAACATTATTATTATGGGAGATTTTAATTTAAACTTTTTCAATATTGATAACACAAATCTTGTTCTTTTACCTTGTAGGCGTTTGGGTTTGTCAGTCATACCGTCACAACAACATACCAACTCATTACGTTGGTTTATTCATGCCACTTCTCTATTAGATTCTTTTCTGTTAAGTTCATGGCTTTCCGTTGGATTCTCTGGTGATATAAAGTGTCCTGCTATATCTCATCACTCATTTATTTTTTGAATATTATTGTACAATTTAGACCAAATAATTTTTATCTTGAATTCAAAGATTACAGCAACTTTGATCTTTTTTCTTTGGAAGATCACGTACTTCACTACGACTTCTCCAATCTCTATAATAGCACAGATGTGAACTGCCAACACTCTTGTTTAATGTCTTGTATTAACCAGTTGCGCAATTTAATACCTACGAAAAGATTTAAGATTTCAACCACCTTTGAATAATACACCTTTGATTAAGTATCATCTTTCTTTAAGAGATTTAACCTTTAGACAATATCTTAGAGAACCTTCTCCTGTCAATTGGAGGAGTTATTGTAAAGCCCGTAATAAATCAAAATCAATTATACGACGAGTTAAACGTAGAGCTCATATAGCAAAATTTAATAATGTATGTAGATACTAAGGGTTTGTGGAGAATTCTCCGGTCTAATGGCTGCATTAATGATGATACGCCTGCAGATAATTTGGATCCTGACATTTTAAATACACAATTTTCAAGCTATAGATCAACTGATACTTTTAATCCTTTTGATCTAAATTTCCCTAATCTTAACAATTTTTCGTTTCACAGCATACAATTTGAAGACTTATGTATTGCTCTTTCAAAAATTAAATCTAATGCCTCTGGGTGTGATAATTTGCCCCTTAAATTCATTAAACTCATCTTTCCTTTTATCCATCAACAACTTTTGATTCTTATTAATTCTATTATTGTTAATTCCCAGTTTCCATCTGATTGGAAGACTGCTAAAGTGATTCCAATTAGGAAAAGCAGCTCTAGTGAAGAATTCAGACCAATTTCGTTAGTTCCTGTGTTATCAAAAATTGTTGAACACATTATTAAAGACCAAATAATGATATTCTTAAACACCAACTTGTTGTTGCATCCATTTCAGTCAGGATTTCGCGATGGATATAGCACAACATCGCTTTTAATAGGGCTTACTGATTCTATTAGACGTTTGATTGATAAGGGTGATCTCGGTGTACTAATATCTCTTGAGTTATCCAATGCTTTTGACAGTATCAGTCATGCAGTTTTCATTCGGAAATTATGTACTCACTTTAATTTTTCTTTGTCTGCCTGCAAGCTAATTTTTTTTTATTTGTCTGGGCGACCTCAATATGTGTGTTGTAGAAACCGTGATTCGAGATGCATGTGCCGCAAGGATCTGTTATTGGTCCGTTGCTATTTCTGCTCTACATGAACGATTTTTTAAATATCTTAGACGGTTTTGAATGTGAAGCTTTTGTATTTGCAGATGATATACAGCTTTTATTTTCGGGTCACTTACAGTTACTTGATGTCTTTGAGTATGACTTGAATACTCTTTTATATAATACTTCTCAATGGATGAGAGATAGTAATCTTCAGATAAATTCTACAAAAACGAAAGCTATGCTTTTTAAACCCAATACATCTACTGTCAATATTTTAGTTAGAATTGATGGTCATGTCATTGAATTTGTCGAGCGTATGAGATGTCTTGGTGTTGTCTTAGACAATAACCTTGAATTCGAACATCATATTAATTCAGTAATATCCAAAATTAATTTTACCTTAAGAAAATTCTATTCTTTAAATTTATACTTGTCTCTTTCTATTAGAAAACGTATTGCTCATTCATTGCTAATGTCTAACTTATTATACTGCATTGAAATTTATGCCGGATGCAGTAATTATAATTTCAATAAGTGCATATTACTCTTTAACAGAATAATTCGTTTTATATATCAATTAAAACTGCGTGATCATGTTTCTGAACATGTTTTAGATTTTCTTGGTTGCAATTTTAGAAGTTATGTTAACATCAGATATCTCTTCTTCTTTTATAAATTTATTTTTTACAATTGTCCTGAGTATATTCGGAGATTTTTCATATTCTTGCAGACCGATAGAAATCCACAACTGTTACATCCTGTAAGAAACCACCCAATTAATGAACGATCTTTTCACGTACGAGTTGCTAAATGTTGGAACCTTTTGCCACGACATCTTAGAAATTTTTCATTTGCCCCACATACATATAAAAAAAGACTTATAGGACTTGCATCCACCAATATTATTTAAGTACTCTTTCTTTGCTCATTTTTTAGTTACTTTCTTATCGACTACATTTCATTTAATGTTTTTGCGATTTACTTGTTATCATGTATACACATACATATTAGTATGATAACTATATTTTTTATTTTTGTGAAAATCTTTTGTATTTTTAAAATTATTATACTAATTTACATAGAAGTTGTTATTATAAATCTATTTTTGTTAGACCACCAATTATATAAGGCCTTATTGGCTCAGTTGGTTCCTTTATAATAAATTAAAAAAAAATATATTTGGATTAAGGGAGTCAAGGAATATTAATAAGGACAAAAGTATCAATGAAATCTGTGCCATGTTGGTTTGACATAGAATAACCCATTTAAGCTTTTAAAATTAACATAAATTGTTTCATAATCTATCTTCTTAAAAAATGTTGTGTTCATGTTTATCTATATACATATGAATATAATTATAATAATGAAAAAATCCCAAGTATGGTAGATAATACCTATTAGACTTTGTAAAAAGCTCCGGGTGGTTTACAAGAACCACCGGTATCGGAGTTCTTTAGGGAATGGTGGGGGTTGATGGTCGTTGGGGCATCACAATGGGCCTATTTACCTCCGAGTGAACTCGCGTTTTTGCGGGCGGCCCGTTTAACCTAACCTAACCTAGATAATACCTATATATAACATGTAAAAATAACATAACATGTTAAGGTGTTAGGCAATTAGACAAAGAACTACTTTATGTTATCTTTTGTGGGCTTGTAGATACAGCATTTCAGAAATTAATTTATTAGAGAAAATTTAATATAAAATAATTATAACAATTCATAAAAATTAATAAAATTTATAATAATTAATATCATTTGAACTAAATCAGCAACAATTAAATTTTGTTAAAATTCATGTCAATTTATTTTCCTTCTTTTTTATTAGGAATGAAATGTGTTTTTTATAAAAATTGTTATTACAAAACAATAGAATTCAATTTCTTGGAAATAATTAAGTGATTTGCAGTATTTTCGATAACCACAATACTTCAATAACATTTTTCTGTCCAGCGATACAACGCTGTTAAAACACTTTAAAAATTAATACACTTTGGTATAAATTTTATGATTTTTTAATTTAAATTAGTATATTATTCCTTTTCACTTATTTATTTAATTATAATAAATTAGCTATTTTTACCCGTTGTTGCATGGATCTACTTTGAGAGGCTTTCTAAACAAATCTTGTCCCTTTAACACTTTAAACCTATGTATATTCTATATTCTGCTCTTATGTAAACATATATAACCGAGTGTGACTGTCTGACTATTGCGATTTCAAAGATAAGAGCGTCTTCTAGGGAACAACTCTTTAATTTTCATACTATTTGCTATAGATGAAAAGATGACGTCATCTTCATCAAAATTAAGTTCTCTAATTTTTATATTTAACTTATAGCAGATTATATTGTTTATAGAGGACCCGTCTCTGGGAAGTTACTCAGGTTGTTGCCACATAGGTTTTATATAAAATTCTATTATTATTGGAGAGTTTGTAAATACTAAACGTGAGCATAAAACGTCTTGTTAGACTAACTTCATAATTATATGAATATTATTTGAACTATTTTTGAATTAATAAATTAATTATTTAGGCTTAAGTTCTTAATTATAAAGAGATAAAGAAAAATTAGATACCAGCAAAGCAGAATGCATTTTCTAGACAGCTACGTCCGTCATCAGTACTCTTTGTATCAATCTACCCGGTAGTTTCAATTGTTATTAATTTTCTATTTAAACAAACTTATCAAAGAAATAGAATCTGAGAAATTTTAATTTTACATTATATTTCGTAGAAGATAGAGCTTTTTGAAATTGTTTTACACTTTTAAACACTATTTCGTTTTTTATATTATACTACCAAGCAAACATTTTTCTTTATTTTTATTCTCTTTATATATTTTCTTTTATTTGAAAATGGTATATATCTGTCTTGCTATTAGCTATCCTTTGGTTAGCAATTAACAACAATTAGATATTTTTTATTTTACAAATGTATATTTTGATTATTAACACAATAGTGTTGAAGTTAACAATGTCAAAGCGGTGCCCGCTCTGTGAAATTATATGAATATTATTTGAACTATTTTTGAATTAATAAATTAATTATTTAGGCTTAAGTTCTTAATTATAAAGAGATAAAGAAAAATTAGATACCAGCAAAGCAGAATGCATTTTCTAGACAGCTACGTCCGTCATCAGTACTCTTTGTATCAATCTACCCGGTAGTTTCAATTGTTATTAATTTTCTATTTAAACAAACTTATCAAAGAAATAGAATCTGAGAAATTTTAATTTTACATTATATTTCGTAATTGTTGTTAATTGCTAACCAAAGGATAGCTAATAGCAAGACAGATATATACCATTTTCAAATAAAAGAAAATATATAAAGAGAATAAAAATAAAGAAAAATGTTTGCTTGGTAGTATAATATAAAAAACGAAATAGTGTTTAAAAGTGTAAAACAATTTCAAAAAGCTCTATCTTCTACGAAATATAATGTAAAATTAAAATTTCTCAGATTCTATTTCTTTGATAAGTTTGTTTAAATAGAAAATTAATAACAATTGAAACTACCGGGTAGATTGATACAAAGAGTACTGATGACGGACGTAGCTGTCTAGAAAATGCATTCTGCTTTGCTGGTATCTAATTTTTCTTTATCTCTTTATAATTAAGAACTTAAGCCTAAATAATTAATTTACTAACTTCATAATGTTCAGTAATGAATTGTTCTCTTTTTTCTTGCACTTGATTTTATGTGTATACAAATATTGTTGTGCTCTTAAATAAAAACATACAATACATAGCATTTGCTCTTCTTCCAACCAATGCAATATTTGTTGTTGTTTGAAATTAAATTTCAGTAGTGAATATTTTGTTTCAATAGTGTCTCTTGATATGAAATACTGGTATAGCAGACAACATGTATGTAAATGTATGATGTTAAAAGCAAGGGTTTGTACTTTGTATTTTAGTTATTTTATATTAATTTGCGCGTTGAGTGGTTGAAAATAGAAAACTGTAGTAGATTGAATTTTTTTAACTTTTATTGATGAATAAAAAAATCTAATTTAATTTTTTCTCTCAAAAATCAGAGATTTTACTCTCAAGAAAATTTAAGTAAAATGAACTAGTGAACAATATGAAATGCTCAGCATATTTATTGCACTTGATAAAACTGTCCGGTCAAATCAGGTGCACTGATTTTTGCACTGTTTGCTCTCTTGTTCTCTGTATTTACTGTTTAGTAATATTCGACTACACATACAATCAATATTTGCGTTTCAAAAACATGCAATACTGTCCACTTTTTAACATCTTGCGCTCACCTTTAGTAAATACCCATTGACAAAAATAAAAGGTGCTGCCAAGTGGTCAGTATTTTTAAAACGGTAAAATTTCGAACGTTTACTATTTTATATCTATTTTCTCTTGGCAAAGAGATATTTTACAGGAAAAAAGTATTCTTTATTTTTAACCGCCTCTTCTTCTCCAAATTTTATAAAAATAAATCCAGTAGTTTTTACGTGATACAATTTTATTATATGTACATACATATACTATAAATATAAATAAATCATTACATAATATGTTTCGTTAAATTATGTAGATCTTGGGGGGAAACTCTTCACCGCTACACCAAATACACACAGTTTTGTACCCAGGAAACGGCGAAATGCCAACATAACATTTTTTTACTTTCTCATTTTCACTCTTAAGATCAGCACCAATAGAATATGAAAGATCTTTACTGGTAGTCCCTTCAAATTCATCAACAGAATATATTTTGATAAGCCTAAAAAATAGAAAATTAAAGAAAACATTTTTTAAAAAGAAAAGGAAAAATGTTTCATTTTGAAATATTTACTCGTAGGAAGGATCATTATAATAATCAGCCAATTTGTTTAATATTCCGCTTAGAAGATTTTCATATTTATTAAAATCTTTATAGTATACAGGTTTACCAGCGGCAAAAGTTGCCAACGTAATTAGGCTCAAAACTACAATGTATTTCATTGCTTAATTATTTTAATTAATGTTCGCTTAAAGAAATTAAAATAAAACTGACTATTGCTACAACATTTTTTCCATTTATATAGTGTTAGCAAAAAAAGACATTTCTCTGTAAGAAGACAAACGTCAAACTTCATACCAAAAAGCATTTGACGTTTATGTAGACGAATTTACGTCATGATAGACACTGGGTTAAAGCCTTATTGTTGTTATTTCATGAAAAACTTTATTTGCTATATTAACCGAACCATTTGTTCAAATAGTCTTAAGGCAATATGTGAAACAGTTGAACATTTTTGTTTTATAAAAATTAATACATAGTTTTGAATCGTGCGTGTGCTGCGCTTCATTTTCATGTACATATGTATGTATGTATATTGATTTTAGTCATACACTATTTTTAACCGACTTCAAAAAAGGAGGTTATCAATTCGTCTGAATGTTGCAGAATACAGCCATTTCTGAACCGATTTTAAAATTTTTTTCTTTATTTGAAAGGTTATGCTTTCAGGTTGGTCCCGTTTTAAAAACAGTTCATTATATTAAAAATTAAAGGGTGTCCCCATTCAACATACATGTTTTTACGTGTATTAAGAACCGTAAAAACCACCAAATTAAAATTTTAAAAAATTGCGTGTCGCTATAGCTTCCAACAGCAGAAATTAATAAAAAAATAAATTTAAAGGGTGTCCCCATAGGTGATGTTATTTAACCTATTTGGGCCTATCTTTTGAACCCTTATAGGCAAAACCTTGAAAATTTGACAGAATGTCGATTACTATGACCGTTATAATAAAATTCAAAATTTTAAATTAAAGGGTGCTCCAATAGTTCATTTAAATTGATGTATATGGCCATACTTTTAAACAGTTGTACACAGACCGCTGAAATTTACAAAGAACCTGTATTTCTAAGTCAGCTATAACAAAAAGTATAAAATTTGAATTTGGAAATAAAAGGGTGTCCCAATAGTTAATGTAATTCTATGTATGTGGCCAAACTTTTGAACTGTTATAGACAGACAGCTGAAATGTACAAGGAACCTGTATTGCAAAGTCCACTATAGCAAGTATACAATTTGAATTTAGAAATTAAAGGGTGTCCCCATAAATTATGTAATTTGATCTATATGGCCCTAACTTTTGAACCGTCTTTAATAAATGAAAAATTGTAAATTAAATGGTGTCCCAATAGGTTTATTTGATCTATGTGACCCTATCTTTGAAACCGTTATAGACAAAGACTTAAATGCTGTCCCCATAAAAGAGGATGCTGGTGATAATAGCTTAACTTTTGAACAGTAATAGGGAGAGGTCTTTACTCTTTTCCCTGTAATTTTGGCGCATCTTTTATTTGGTTTAAATCTTATTCTTACAGATTACTTCTATTTTATTACTTCTATTACTTTTGAAGTCGGGGTTTTTTTTGCAGATAAAAAACTTAATAAGAGCTAAAATTGCATAAAAATCCTGTTGGAAACTGTAAATTTTTATGTTATAATCAGGGACAGAACAATTGTTATTTTTATATTCTAGAGAAAAAGGTTACGAGAAAATTTATTTTATTTCATATTGGTTATTTTTAACCATTATTACTGCATATACATACATAAATATATTTATTTTGGTTTTCGCAACTAATTAAAATAAGAAATATAATTTTTTTTGTTGTTTTTTATTTTAAATAACCATTTGGTCAACAAAAAATTTTTTTTTGTTTGTTTTCGTTATCATTAATGACACACAAAAAAATGATACTGAATTTGTCTCAAGAAAATCAGTAAATTCATTCCAAAAACGTCTATGCTTTTGCAAACCACTGTATTCTCATCAACAAAGGAATTTGCAATATTTATTTGGGTGGTCGTGATTTATTGCAAAGTAAACATACCGCGATGTCGTTTAGAAAATTATTTTTCTTTTAGCTGAAGGAAATACGTAACATTTTTTGATTAAAACAGATTTTCACAGATTTAAAAATTAGGCTAGGAAAAAAGTATCGCCCTAATAAATATATTTTATTTCGAAATAACAGGTATCAGTGAAGAGTAATTATATAGGGTTTTCTCTGCAGTTCTTATATTGATTCTTGGGACATTTATGTGATTTTTGGGACATTTAAGTGAAAAAAATATATTATTAGTCAAATTTGTATGGTTGCCTTTTCTCATTGGATACAATTTTTTTTAAATATGTGTGATTATTTTGAGTTATTCGAGAAATTTAAAAACCATTAATGGATAAGTCGACAAAAATTTTAAATGCAAAATCGATTAATTGCTTGCTCGAATAATATGAAAAGCCGATTAAATGGGTACTCTACTAGGTACACAATAATAATTTTTTAATTTGTATGGGAGGCAGCACGCCCACTGTTCCATTAGTCTGAGAGTTATTTGTGCAAAGATTGCAGACTCTACCTTTTGCAGATCTCCAAATAGACGATAATAATTGATCAATTTGTATGGGAGGTACCACGCCTATTGTTCCAAACCCGCCTGTGTTTCTCTAAACTATGTATATTTATAAGAGGGTTACTGATATACATATAATATAATAAGAAACTATTACCAATTTAGATCAAGAGAAAAAAATAAAAAAACCCATTTAAATATAAAAAAATTATATACCTATTTTAGATAAAAACTTAGATTCTAAAAAAACAACTAATCTACAGGTGATACCATATTGTTGATATGCAGATATTGGGATGGGTAAGTGACTTATTTTGTCAAAATTGTATTTAAGTCATTGTAATTTTTCATCTACCATTTCACAAGAAAGTGCCACAGGAGGTTGCACATATGTACATCGTTTTGTGTAACTTACTTTGTGCTAGTTGTAGAGTTTTGATATGAGTAACCGCTACATTTGCCCAGACTGGAGCATCATAAAACATTATTCAGTGAAATATAATTTTTAATAGTATAATTTTATTTTTGCAGCTTAATTTTGATTTTTTATTAATTAAGGGATATAATATTATTTAGCTTTATTAACTTTAGTGATGGTATAAGAAATATGTTCTCTAAAGTTAAATTTTTAAGCATGTTTTTTCTCCGCGTGCATTCGGGATTTCCTGTTTTGCGCTACTCTCTAATTTCACTTTAATATTAAGTACTTATAATTTTATAAAACAACAATATTGAGTATCATTTCAGCTGCTTCAGGCATTTTAGAAAAATATTATTATTTACGCGTTTATTTTTTTTTCTTATTTTATTGTTATAAAACAATTGCTTTATCAGAAAAATTTACGGTTGGTGGTATGATTTCTATAGAACTAAGTATTTGAACAAGTTGTTTTTGAATGTTAGACAAATAGATTTCTTAATGAAATAATAACCAAAAAAAAAAAACTTAAAGTACGCAGTGACTTTCTTGACGTAAATTTGTTTACATTTGTTTACTCAAATTCTATATAAAAAGATATTATTAGTGTTTTTATGTTTTGTACACAGGCATCGTAATAAAAATAAATCAGTCAAGTGCGAGTTAGACTCACACACGATAGTTCCGTACTATGTTAAGTACAACTTTAAAAATTCGAGTTGTTAATATATTTATGTCTTATGAGTCAACCTTTAATTTTAAAATTAAAGTTATAATCGCGAAAATTGCATCGCTTTTGGATCACCCTTTAAATGTTAGTAATTGTTGTTATAGCGGCCATGGTAATAAACTATCTATAAAAATATACATGCGCCTACCTATTACGGTTCAAAAAATAAGGTAATATGTATAGTGAAAAACATGTCACTGATGGAACACACTTTAGATATTAGTAATTGTTACAGCGGCCGAAGTACAACATCTACTGTAAAAATTTCTAGATTCTACCTATTACGGTTCAAAAAAGAAGGCTATTTACGTACAAATCATGTCTTTGTCGGAACACTCTTTAATTTTGTCATTTACTATGTCGTAATAAATGCAAAACACGTCACTGTTAGAAATCCCTTTAAATTTTTATTGTTTTTATAGGGGTCATAGCAATACACCATTTGTGAAAATTTCAAGAGTCTATATATTATGATTAAAAAATTAGTCAATGTTTATGCAAATCACGTCACTATCGGCGCACCCTTTAAGGGCAAATAACACGTCACATAAGACATAAGGGCAAATAACACGTCACTTTTGGAACACCCTACAAGTTTTAATATTTGTTGCTACAGCGGCCAAACTTATACAACTTCTGTGAAAATTTCAAGAGTCTAGCTATTAAGGCTCAAAACTTAGGCCATGTATATGCAAATCACACCACTGTCGGAACACCCTTTAATTTTTAGGTTTATTTTTTAGACTTGTTTATGTAGCGAACTAAGTTTTAATTACTGTTTGCATATTTTTAGTGTATTCTTCCTACGGTTGAAGAAAAAAGCACATATTCGTAAATAACACCTCTCTATCGGAGCACCCTATAAGATTTAGTATTTGCTACTATAGCTGCCACGTTTGATGCTCGTAAGCAAAACGGCAGAAGTGCTAAGATAATACTTCCCTTTAACAATCAAAAGAAAACCCCTTTTTTTCTTTACATGGCGATCCTGCCAAACCAAAATTATTCCAAATAAATTTTGAAATAATCCTGCAGGACAAAGATCCTTTTAGTATCCTTTGAAAGAAATTTTTTGTTCGTCCTGCTAAATTTTTTAAAAGAGTCCTTACTACATTTAAAAAGGACAGTACTTATCTGAATCCCGCAAATATACACCTATGAGTTCGGAAGAAGAAATTAAAGAAATATTCCGAAAATGGAAAGAAAATGGCAAAAAAAAAACAAGGCGAAACCAGTAGAAAAGGAAGTAAAATTAACAACCCCTAAAAAAAGAGGCGGAAGGAAAAGGAGCTTCCAAGAGGAATGCAGACTGAGACAAAGCGTTATACAAATAACCAGAGGCCAGCAGAAGCAAAGACTTATTGAAGAATAAAACAAAATCAAAACTGAAGGATGGAAAAATTTTAAATGAATACTTTTGAAATAACAGAACAAGAGAGATTTGAAATAATTTTAAGAAATATAGAACCATTAATTCAAGAAAAGACCATGGGGATAAACGATGCAAAGGTAGAAGGCAATGCAAATGCATACGCCATTAATGACAATAAAATAACAATAAGCCAGGAAATAATAATTGTACTTTTGATCATCTTAGTTGATTTTGGATTATGGAAACTGACAAGCAACTATATAAAAAAAGAAATTGTTAGCAATAGGGTACAAAATGTATAAATTAAATAATATATAATTGTAAATGGAAGAAATAAATAAAGAATTATAAAAAATGCAAAATAATCAGGTAGTAGAAAATACACTAAGGAAACTGTCATCCAAAAAATAAAATTAATTAAACAACTTAGCAAAAAATACGGTAAACTAGTTGCGATTTTACCAAATATAGCGAGAGAAGAAAAAATTAATCAATTTAAAAAACTAAAACAGACAGCATTATAAGAAATAGTAAAGAATTCTTTAGTGAAGATACAGAATTAGAATCGATGTATACCGAAAATCCATTAGAATCAGCAAACAGGCTTCGGATACAATTCTAACATTTGATGGAAAGACAAAAAACCTTGAAACATTCTTATCAATGGTTTCACTAGTGTACGATGAATTGAATGATCAAGGGAAAAATCATTTAATAAAATATGTAATAGCTATGAAAGTGAACGATAGGGTTAGAGATATTCTAACAATAGAACAAACACCAACGACTTTAGATGAATTAAAAAATTCTTTTAATAAAAACTTCAAATCTACAAAAACAACAAGTAGCATCCATTTTGAACTAAAAAATACTAGACAAAAGCGTAACGTATCAAACTATAAGGAAAAAATAAACTCACTAATTACAGACTTAACATTAGCACAAATTTCAGAATTAGGAGAGCAGGCAAACGAAACATCCCGCTCTATAATTAAGAAAATTAATGAGAAATTAGCATTAGAAATTTTCCAAGAGGGTTTGCACGAAAACATTAGAATAACAGTTATAGCAGCCCAACCAAAAACTCTATCCCAAGCTTATGAAATTGTTAGCACACAAGAGAGATCAATACATCTATCAGAAACATTTCAAACCCTGCAAATAGGTAGAAATAACACAAATAGAGAATTTAGGAACAACAATAATATTTATGGTCAGAACAGACGAAACCGTAATAACATTGACAGATACAATAATCGCAACAGAAATAACAGAAACAACAATCATAGACTAAATTTTAATTACGAACATAAAAGAAATACAAGTAATACCAACAATCGATACAACAGAAATAATACTTTCAATGGAAATAGGAGAAACAGTAATAATAATAACAACCATAACAATCAAAGGAATAACCACCCAAACGTACGTACAATACATCAACAGGGAAACGAGGAAACCCTGGAGATTCAGAATGTATCTCCAGAGAGGGAAAATCACAGATTTACACAATAAATCCCAATACTTCAAATTTTATATATCTATGTATTAAAAACCTTAATTACAAACTGACCTTCTTGATAGATATATCTATCTGCAAAGATATATCTATCTGCAAAGAAAATGTTGTACATGGATATAATATATTTGAACAAGATATCTTTAGATTAAATGGTATAACCAAAGACTATACGGAAACTCTTGGATCAACCAAATTAGAAATAGTTCTTGAAGAACATTACTTGAAACATAAGTTCTATCTGGTAAACGATGACTTTCCAATAAACACATATGGAATTTTGGGGATAGATTTCTTTTATAGATACAACTGAATAATAAATTATGATACACAAATTATGAGTGTTTATATAGATAAGGATATTACCACAATTCCTATAGAAACTAATATAAAACAATTGAAAAGTGTCATCATACCCCCAAGAAGCGAAAAAATAATAAAGATTAACATAGAAATAGATGAAGATAGCGTCGTATGTAATAAAGAAATAGAAAACGGAGTTTTCCTTGCAAATACGATAATACCAAAAAATGGTAACCGTCACGTAAAGATCCGAAATACACTGGAAACGCCCGTACGATTATCACAGCTTAAAGCAATACAATACCTTTACGACATTATAGCATTTATAAAACAACAAGCCAGAATGAAGAATATTATTCAGAAGAAAGATTTCGGTAATTGCTGCAAGCCATTAAATTTAAGGACTTTGATGATGAAAAAAAGAAAGCCTTATACAACATATCAAAACAATATCAAAACATATTTCATCTGGAGGACAACCCTTAACAACCAACAATTTTTAGAAGCAAAGTATAGAATTAGAAGATAACAACCCTGTATATATATATAAAAAATTATCGTTTACCACAAATACAATTGAATGAAATAGACAGACAAGTACAGAAACTATTACAAGAAAACATAATAGAACCGTCAATTAGTCCATACAACTCTCCTTTGTTATTAGTTCCAAAGAAGGGACAAGATGACATAAAGAAATGACGTTTAGTTGTGGATTACAGACGTTTAAATGATAAAGTAGTAAACGATAAATTCCCCCTAACAAGACTAGAAGATGTTTTAGACAAACTAGGACGAGCAAAATTTTTTTCAACTCTTGATATGACAAGTTCCTTTCATCAGATAGAACTAGACACAGCATCGAGACCAATTACAGCATTTTCCTCTAACAGCAGTCATTATCAATATAATAGACTACCTTTTGGACTAAAAATATCATCGAACAACTTTCAGGGGATGCTTACCATAGCATTATCTGGTTTGGAATCTGAAGCATTCCTATATGTATATTATCATTCATCATTCATCAATCATCAATCATTTTCGGATGTAGCCTTAAAAACCATAATAAAAATCTCACAAGAGTATTTGAAAGACTAAAATATTACAATTTGAAACTGAATGCAGAAAAATGTTGCTTCTTAAAACCGGAAGTCTTGTATCTGGGACATCTTACTACAAAAGATGGACTGATCCAACAAGATATGAAATTATTGAAAAATATCCCATTCCCAAAAATTCAGATGAAGTTAGAAGATTCATAGCTTTCTGTAACTATTATAGAAGATTCATTCCGGATTTTGCTAAAATAGCAAATTGTTTAAACAACCTATTGAAAAAAAAGCTAAATTTGAATGGACATATGATTGCCAAAGAGCATTTGACACATTAAGAGACAAACTAAGGAACCCACCTATATTGCAATATCCTGATTTTAAGAAACCATTCATACTGACGACAGACGTCTCAAACGTAGCTTTAGGAGCAATACTCTCACAAGGAGAAATTGCACCTTGCCTACATCATATGCAAGCAAATCTCTAAATAAACACGAGAGGAACAAGTCAGTTATTGAGAAGGAATTATTAGGAATTCATTGGGGCATACAATTTTTTAGACCATATCTTTATGGAAGAAAATTCGTCGTAGTAACAGACCATAGACTCCTCATTGCACTATTTTCGCATAAGAATCCATCCTCAAAGTTAACCAGAATTCGACTTGAATAATCAGATTACGACTTTAACATTATATATAAAAAGAGAGCAAATAATACTAACGCAGACGCGTTATCTCGTATTTAACTAAATTCAAAAATATTGAAAGAAATGATTCCACTCTGTATTGATGAAAAAGAAAGAAAAACTCTGGCAATTACACGTAGCATGCATAACAATAATATAAAAAATAAAGAGAAATTAGAAAGCCGGCATAAGAAAAAGAAATACATATCTCAACAGGAGACTGATATAAAGAATATATAAAGAAGCTTCAAATAATAAGGTTTATATATGAAAATAATAATGATAATAATCTGCAGAATAAATATGATGATAAAATTACACGCGTGATATGCAGTAGAAGCGAAAATCCTATGTTTTCCGAAACATTCATGGAGAAACTTCTATTGAAAATTAAAAAATTGAAGAATAAAAAGTACGTACTATATGATAATGATGAAATATTTTAATATATGTATATCGGTAGAAAAATTGAAAAATGAGTATAATAAATTTAAAAATAATGACGTCGATATAATTATATACAGAATGCCAAAAAGAGTAAATGATAACATAAAACAATACAGACTAATAGAAGAATATCATAACTCTCCTTATAATGGACATTTCGGAGTAAGAAGACATTAATCAAATTAAAACAGCGATTTATTTGGAAAAATATATACAAAATGGTTAAAAGCTATATAAGAACATGTTAGTCATGCCAAAAAAATAAACAAGTATGACATACAAAAGAATCCTTTACAGTGACAGATACACCATCAAGTAGTTTTGACGTAGTGGTAATGTACACAGTTGGACCACTAAGACCGTCAGAAAATTTCAGATACATACTCACAATGCAATGTGAACTGACAAAGTACGTTATTGCATGTCCGATTGAATAAAAAGACGCCACGAAACTCGGGGAACAATAGAACGCAATCACCGTGTTCTGAATGAATACTTTCTAAATTTCGTAAAAGATGACAACTGGCATGAATGGATACCATACTTTACCTTCGCCTTTAATACAACTCCCAATATAGATAATAATTATTCACCCTTTGAATTGGTATATGGAAAACTACTAAGATTACCAGATGACGAATTAAGTGAACCTAGAAAGATTTATAATTTAGATAATTATTTAAATGAACTTAAAATTAGACTTAGTTATTCATTTTAGAAGTGAAAAAGAGACGAAAAGTAGAATCTGAAAAAAGACAGAACAAAATACATACAACTAAATGTAGGAGACTTGGTTTTAGTAAAAGCTAAGAATAGGAAAAAACTAGATCCTCCATACAAAGATCCATATAAAATATTAGACATGGATGATTTGAATGTCATCATAGAAATTGATAAATATAAAATAAAAATCTAAATAATAAGAATAAGAATAACTTAAAAATTTTTTTTACTTATTAAAATTTAATAACTCAAAAAAAAATTTTAATTTATAAGTAAATATTTGTATCAACATAGAAGAAAAAACAAAAAAAAAAAGATTAGTTTATATTAACTTAAAACACTTATCAAACAACAGTAAGCAATAAGAAATTTTTATTACACAATAATTTTACATATTTCTCTTGAAATTTTTTTTTTAATAATACCCAAAACCAAAAAGGGTAAGGATGTAGTGTATGTGCACTTATGCGCAACACTGTAATAATAGGTATATGCTCCTATACATATGAGCAAGACTGTATGCAACATAAAACCAAAAATACAAATTGATAAATAAAAATTAAGTAAAATAAAATTCATGTGTGGTCAGCAGAAAATGCAAGTTCAGTATTTAAGAATGTTTTTTTTAATCGTGAGAATTTGGAGTGTAACCAAATATCATTTTTGTTTATAATTTATTTTGGATATTCACCAATATTGTATTAATTCTTTCAATTTTATGAAAATTGCTGACACTAGAATATTTTACTATATAAGCCGCTATTTTTATTTAATAAAAACAGAATTAACTTAAGAACTAAACCAATAGGTCGTTTTTATTTGGATTCTCAACAAAAAGGGCATTTTGATGCTCGTAAGCAAAACGGCAGAAGTCCTAAGATAATACTTCCCTTTAACAATCAAAAGAAAACCCCTTTTTTTCTTTACATTATAATCCTTGGGATTACCTGGATTTGATGATGGATGAAATTAAAAGACTGGGGTTATCATACACTTTTTTACGAATAGATTATTTTACAGATTTTAGTCAATACCTGAATTTGTAGACCATGCAACCTTACGACGCACATAGGAGTATTTTGCCATTACTTAACCGGATATTACTTTTTTTAGATTTTATTGGCTCTAAAAATTTACTGTCTGCTCCTAGATTAATGAAAATTGGCAGAAAAATCTCTTATAGTCATAGGCTGTAAAAAGCTATAAAATAAGAAAAAACGGACCAAGGAGAAAAAAGTTTCCTACCTCTGAAAAATTATTTTTTTTAAGTTTTCCAATACTTTTCTTTAGCAAATGCATCTTTTATAGTCAGCAAATGTTCAAAAACCTAAACTTGGTCACTGAAGATTTTAAAATGCCTTTTTTGCCACTCCCCCTCTTGTGGGCGGTGACATAAAATATTATTTGCAAGAAGGATGTAATTATTAAAATAAATGGATTACATACACCTTAATACCACAAAAATAAATTTTGTAAGTTTTTATGGGCAGGGGGAGGTATCCCTTCAATCACACCCCCCGCCTGAAACGACCATGTGAATTTTTTAATATTTTTTGTTTTTTTTTTCCTAATTTCCAAAAAATATTCATTTTTAGCTTTTATGTCGCAGAGAAGAGTATTAATAAATGTCATTAATTTTAATATATTCATAACTAGCTCCAACCAAGAACATTTAATGACCGACAAAAAGGTTTCTTACTCGTATCTACCCATGCAAGATGAGCAACAACAGAAATCATGTGAACTTTGGAAAAAAATCGCAAAAAATGGCGCAAAATCGTGCATCGCTTTCTCTACAGTATAAAAGTAGAGATCGTAAATTTTATAGTGATATATAACATTTTTAGGATCGAGTGGCACCCACTCTCAAAAATGTTTTCAATTTTTTTTTTCCAAAAAAGGTTTTTAATTTCGAACGAAATTTTTTATGATGAAAATTTAAAATAAATTTTTTCTAAAAATTCACATACATAAGTAGCTGTTAATTTAGCCTTTCACAGAAAATAAAAATCAGTCCAAATCTTTATCCATTTAGCCACAAATATATTGCCAATCTCTCATAATCGTATAAAGTCAATTAAAACGTATGCGATTTACTCAACTTTCCTCAGTTTGACAGTGTCCCAAAACGACAAATCTCAGGCAAAAGCCTTTAAAATGAACTATACGATGCAGAATTTTGTTGTCCAAAACTCTTTGGCACTCAATCGACAAAGAGAGGACGAAAGCAATAGTGGACCTCGCAAAAAATTCGATATCAATTTCAGTAAGCATCATAACGGGCCAATGTATGATGGAAGCTATTTCGAAGGGTATGGGCATCTGTCGTGGTGAGAGCTGCATTAGCTGTTTGGATGAGGAGGAGCAAATGGCGACATTTGTGACTAGACAGCTGCAATATACAAACAGACTCAAAATCATTTTATTATTATTATTTAGAAAAAAATTTGAAATTTTATTAGTCGAACTATTTATGCTTATTTAAGTTCGTTTTTATTCTCTCTAAAAATATCAAAATATTAATAACAAGAGGAAAGCTTTAGATAGTGGTAGACTACGTTCTCACCAAGTGACAAAGTTGATAGATACAAAGAGTGCTGATGACGGACGTAACTGTCTAGAAAATGTGCATTCCGCTCTGCTGTCTAAAAATTAAATTTTCCCAATTCTTCTTTAATGTTATCACCTAATTTGTAAATTTCTGTTCGATCTTACTTTCATAGTGCTGCAGATATGGTTTATACATATATTTACTTTGTACAGAGTTAACCGTAATTGCTCAGGATTTTGCAACACGGGATTTATATAAAATTCTATTATTGTATAATTCTGTAAATAAAAGATGCAAAAATAAACGATGCTGCCAAGTTTTCAGTGCCTTTAAATTGATAACATTGTGCACTTCGGCCATTTTATCTTTAATTTCTCCTGGAAATTAGAAATTCATACTGCAAAAAAGAATCCTATATTTGAGCAGATGCACTAAGGTACCTTTCCACAAAATGTTATTTACATTCGTCCAGTAGCTTTTACGTGATGCGAACACAAACAGACAGATAAAAATTCCAAAAATTTATGTTTTGCATTCTATGTAGACTACTATCTGTACCAGCAACACAATTTTCAAATAATCTTTCTTTTTTTATTTTGCTATATGAGTAAACGTGCATGTATAAAGTTACTCACATTTCCTTCTCATAATCTATTAATCGTTATTCACTTGTTTAGTATATAAAAACTGCCCTGTTTAATTAGCACTAAGCTAACGACTTGTTTGCATTACTTTCTCATATGTAAACTTAGAAAATTTATTTACCTGTAGGCCAGACTGCTAGAATTATATGTGTCACAAAAGGATTGAAAAAATGAAATAATTGCAATAACAGACACACTCGTATGCCAGTTAAAACATACCTACAACATTACGTATATGCAGCCAAAAAATAATTGGAAGTACATGCATAAATTGAAGCCATTTAAATCATCTTCATTAAAAAAATAGATTTTAAAATAAAATTTAGTATTTAATTTATTTTATTATTTTATAAAAACTGAAATTTGTATATATTTTAATAACCCTATAACTACTCTCAGTGCTGTAGTGCACATTTATAAAGTCTTGTATTTTCTGTAACATATTTTCTTTCATAAAAAGCATTAAAAGTTTCTTATTTCTCTGTTGGAATTTTTCTTTTTCTAAAACAGAAAATATAAAATGCGGAAGTAGCAAAAGTTTCTTCTAGTTTTGCTTCTTTTAAAAAGTTTTTAGTGTCAAATTTGTTGGTTTAGTTTTATTTTTTTTTTTTATATCTAAATATAATATAAGAATCAATGGAATAAGGAAAGTAAAAAGCTTAAAAGTTGTTTATACCCGTCCTTTAATAAAACAATTAAAAGAAATACATTGGAATTTATTGAAGCGGAATCTGTGGAAAATATTTTACTAAAAACTTAAATAAATATAAGACTAGGTTCCCCACTACCAAACAATATCAGAAATAATTCACATTTAAGGCATCATAAATTTATCAAAAATACTATCACTATTACTTAAAGCATTGCTTACACAGTGCAACATATAAAAACTTCTTGCAAATACTCGAACTTGACAGTATTGGTTCGATTCTACAGCTAAAGGTTAGTAAAACCCTATACTCGGTTTAGCGAAATTGGAAACTAATTTTTGTTTATGGACCTCGAAAGATTGTAAAAATCAGAGGGCCCTTTAAAAAAAAGTGTCATCAGTTTTTGTCTAATATCTCATTCATACAAGGGTATAGTGCTTAACTTTATTCGGCAATAAATTGTCATTTTAAGCGTAAAAACTAATTTATTCTAGAATTTAAATAAATATAAAAAAAAAATTTACACCTTCATGTCTCATAGAAAACTGTACATATAATAAAACTGGAACAGGACAATTTTTTATTTTTTTTTTTAATTTGGTGCTGATGAAATTAGTAATCGGAATGGAATACAAAACAGTAATTTTTAGAATTCTTGTCTTTCTGTCTGTCTGTCATCACACACGAAAGCAAAGGATTTTAGGCCAATCAGTCTAACATCCTTTTTGCTTTTGGGATGGCGAAAGGAGATTCCTGTCGATTGTCATTCTCAAATGAATGTCGATAAGTCTCTCCAGAGTCTCTCCAGAGACTTATCGACATTCATTTGAGAATGACAATCGACAGGAATCTCCTTTCGCCATCCCAACACGCTTATACGAAGGGCAAATCTGTTGAGACAGCATTACACTCGCTCGTGGGACATATTGAGAAGTCGCTAGAGCATAAAAACTACACAATGGTAGCCTTCATGGATATTGAGGGAGCCTTCAATAACATCGAACCGTTGGCAATAACCCGATCTCTAAGAGAGCTGGGGATTGACCAATCGATCATCAGGTTCATAACGAACCTGCTAAGTAACAGGACGATAACGTCTACATTTGGCTCAGCGAGCATTTCCAAAACAGCGGGAAGGGGCACACCACAAGGTGGAGTATTGTCCCCACTATTATGGAATATAGCAATCAATAAGTTGCTCAAAGATCTGGACTCCATGAATTTTAAAACTATCGCATACGCAGACGATGTAGCGGTGGCAGTATCTGGTGTCCATATTGATATTATCACACAAAGATTAGAGGCGGCACTCAAGATGATCTGCACCTGGACAGAACAGTGTGGACTGAGTGTAAACCCAGCCAAAACTGAACTTGTACTATTCTCAAGAAAATACAAGCTCCCACCCTTCAGGCTACCCGTATTGAGGGGAATACCACTAACTCTAGCACATAGTGCAAAGTATCTTGGCATAATCTTAGACAGTAAACTATCCTGGAAAATGAACATCCAGGCTAGAGCGTCTAAAGCCATCACAGCAATATATGTGTGTAAAAAAGCCATAGGCAAGACTTGGGGAATGAACCCGAGAATTGCGAACTGGCTATTCGAAGCGGTAATCAAACCGACCTTATTCTATGGAATCATCGTCTGGTGGAAAGCACTGGATACTAGGGCAAATATCTCTATTATAGAGAAAATATTGCGTAATATGGCGATCCTAATAACAGGAGCTATTAGGTCAACGCCGACGAAGGCACTTTTTGCTATGCTAAACTGGTTACCAGTTGACCAGCTAGCCAGGAAGCTTGCACTAAGAACGGCCGTTAGACTGAATGTCACTGGTACATGGAACCATAGACTGTGGGGCCATGCCAGTATTCTGGGAGTATGCCAGTATTCACGAATATTATCCCCGGACTTATAGACTACTGCATCCCAAAACTCTTCTTCATGCGAAACTTCGATTTCGACATGACGGAGGGCCACCCACCAACCCCTGGCTCACTCTGCGTGTTCACAGATGGCTCCAAAAGGGGGGTGGGAGTTGGAGGTGGGGTCTATATAGAGGAATTTGGAATCAAGATGTGTTTCAGACTCCCAAATGAATGTAATGTTCTACAAGCAGAAATATCTGCTATCAAAAAAGCGGCAAACTGGCTAAGGTATCACAGAATATCGAATAGGGATATCTGGTTTTGTACCGACAGTAAAGCTGCCATTATGTCCCTAAAAGGTGTGTTCAGCACATCAAATCTCGTCCTGGAATGCCGGACATCCTTAAATGCGATGGCGGAAAATTCAACGGTCACCCTTAAATGGGTGCGGGGACATGGGACTACCTTAGGCAACAATGTTGCTGACGAACTAGCAAAGAAGGGAACTCTGCTTCATGATGGCGCCATTGACGTCTATTGTGGCATTCCCCTCTCTGCATGCGGGCAACGAATAAACCGTGCTCTTTATGACCTGGCCCAGGCCAGATGGACCGATGAGTCAACTTGTCTGACGGCAAGGACGATCTGGCCCCTACTAGATCAGAAGAGGACGGATTCATTACTTCGGATGCCGAAAACACAACTGCGTGACTTTATATCTACGGTCACTGGGCATTGTCTATTCGGAGCCCATGCAAGAAGAATGGGCCTCCCTTACAACGACTTTTGCAGAAGCTGCCAAGATGAGGAAGAGGAGGAAACGGTCGTTCACCTCCTCTGCCTATGCCCTGCACTGGAATACCAACGACTTCAAAATCTTGGACAACGGTATTTCGGGAGCCTATCTTGTGTTTCACTACTGGAACCAAGAAGAATTAACTCTTTTCTGAGGAGCTGCGGTTGGTTCTCCAACCCACTCCCACTCGGCGAGGCATGAAAACGCTTGTTTGCTGTCTCGGCCAATATGCTATCTTGACACTTTATTTTTCTTAACTTATCTCTCTCTTTTCTTTACCTCTCCCACCCCCCCCCCCCTCTCATACTCTTACTTTTATTTCTTTCTCTCCGCAGGTAACACAAAGGGACCAATACGTGGACCCAAGTGAGCTGTGTACTACAGCTGCCTGATTAACCTAACCTAACCTTCTGTCTGTCTGTGTTCGCATCAAGTAAAACCTACTTGATGAATTTTAATAAAATTTTTTGAGTAGGTACCTTAGTATCTTGTTTAAAATATATGATACTTTTTTCCGCAAAAATATCTCATTTCTAAGACAAAATAGAGAAAAACTTGTGAAATTACGCAATTTTACCAATTTAAAGTTACTCCAAAATGGATAGCACCCTTTATTTTTGTCAGAGGGTTATTTTAAACACTATTTATAGAACACTACAATATTTTTAGAATTTTATATAAATTTTAGAATTTTATTCAGGGGTGGGTACCTGCCAGAGAATGGCAAAAATATCATTTTTTAGTATTTATTAAGTATTTGAGGCGAAACTTGTATAAATGTGTATAGCTACAGCTCAAACAACATATAATACACACATACTCATATCAATTTCAACTTAAATAACTACAAGTATAGGCAGAGAATAAGTGTTCGCATACCTGTTCATTAGTTTTCGCCATACAACTAAGTATAAGTAAAAGTTGGATAAAGTATTGCCTATACCCAGACTTGTAAATACAGAGTAGGAATAAGTACAAGTATGTAAATATTCTAAATATACTTAGAGTATTTTATAAATATACGTAACTAAGTATATGTATTAATTATTTTACAATTTAAAAATACGTTTATTCATTCCTTCCTCCTAATACAAAAATTATTTTGGTTCTCCATACTTAACCAATGTTCGGTTATAAAGAAAATATTGCCAAACAACATCCACCTTTTTATACACATAATTCCTAAAAGTAGTTGTTTTACTTATAAGTATATTTATAGTATTATAAGTACTTTTCCATACTTGTAAGTATTAGGTAGTTATAAGTATGGGTATGACAGATACCCATCACATTATCTACCTATAACCAGTTATACTCATACATGCATTACTTATACATTTTTAAGTTCGTTGTGTATAAATAATGTTTGTTATAAGTATTGACTACACCCATACTTATTTCACTGCAAATATGTATGTGTAGGTATTTTCTGTGTTATAAGTATAGGTATAACTAATACCCAAAAATATGTGTAAATACTTGATTACATTTTTTTATAAGTACTTTTTGTCAGTCTCTGGTACCTACATATAATGAAAATATGTAAATCATAACTAAAGCACGATTAAACTAAGAATTACTTTCAAAGCAAAATATAGCAGGGATCGCAAATAATGATTATCCATCACATTTTAAAAGAAAAAAATCATTATGTTAGGGATATGCTACATGTACAAGGAGTACACCATTGCAATCGTCTTTAAGGGGACTGTCCGTTCCGCCAATGATTTTTATTTTTTAAGTTTTATTGAAAAAAATCAAAAATAAAAATTATTTTTCGAGTTCTATTTTTTCCTCAGACATCAATGATTACTTGTTGAGTTTTATATTTCGCTTGGAAAATAAAAATTATTCTCCGAGTTTTATTTTCTGCTCAGAGAATAAAAATTATTGTCTGAGTTTTATTCTTTGCTCGCCATTTAATGATTGATGGTTAAGTTTTATTTTCTGATTGAAGAATAAAAATTACTTCCTGAGTTTTATATTTCACTTAGAAAATAAGGATTACTTTCCGAGTTTTATATTTCGCTTAGAAAATAAAAATTAATTCTTGAGTTTTAAATTTTACTTAAAAATAATAATTAATGCTTTTGTTAATTTTGACATATGTAAGTATATAAATAGTACTTTTTGAAACTTTTTAACTAAAAAACATAGAAATTAGTTTAGTTGGCATTCTTTTGATATAGTAAAAGTATCAAACTAGTGTTTGGTACTTTTTCTACATTTCGATATATGGGGGATAAAACATGTACTTTGGTACTTTTTTGGAAGTTTTTTACTGAAACACATAGAAATAATATTAGTATCGTTATTTGAGATAGGGTTTCAGTGAGATATGTGTTTCAGTAAAAAAGTTCCAAAAAGTACTATTTATATACTTACATATGTCCAAATTAACAAAAGAAAGAAATAATTTTTATTTTTAAGTAAAAAATAAAACTCAAGAAATAATTTTTATTTTCTAAGCGAAATATAAAACTTGGAAAATAATCCTTATTTTCTAGGTGAAATATAAAACTCAGAAAGTAATTTTTATTCTTCAATCAGAAAATAAAACTTAAACATCAATCATTAAATGGCGAGCAAAGAATAAAACTCAGACAATAATTTTTATTCTCTGAGCAGAAAATAAAACTCGGAGAATAATTTTTATTCCCAAAGCAGAAAATAAAACTTAATACATAATCGTTATGGTCCAAGCATTAAATAAAGCTCAGAGAATAATTTTTATTCTTTGAGTAGAAAATAAAAATCAAGAAATAATCATTAAAACCCAATTTTTAAAATAAAACTCATAATCATTACAATCTCTGAAATATAGTCTCAATGCCCAAGACGTGGCCGTCACAGCTAGTGTTGAATATAAAACCTTCAAAATTCACCTATAAGGTGTTTTTGTATGTTAACTTCAACAATTTTGGGATAATGGAAAAGACAGTTATGAGGGGCGAATGGGTTCACCTAATTAATTTATTATAATAATAATAATTATTATATGTAATAATTATATTTATTTATAATAAACAAAATTATTATAATATTTTATACTAAAGCGGTATTTTATTATTAACAATAAATAATTATGAGTTTTTATAGACTTTTTTCAGACATACGGGATCATATTATATTCCAGTATATACATATATCATATTTTTTAATCATATAATGATCACCATATAACGCTTTTATTTAGTCATAATATCTTTTTTAACATACAAATTAATTTTTAAAGTCAGGCTTAAGTTCGTATAATTCTCTTTAGGTCTAAATAATACTATTTAATACCCTCTAAGTTGAAAGAATATTAATACTTAAGCCTGACTTCAAAAATTCATTTGAATTTTAATAAAATAGTTTTACTAATTTATATTATACCTTAAACATAATTATTGTAATTATTATAATGCAATAAAAAATAGATCCAAAAATAATATTTTTTTATAATTAATAATAATTATTTATAATAATTATATTATTAATAATAATCACATTATTTTATACAATTTTAAAGGGTGGTTAAATTTGTAAGGGCCGATGTTTATTTTGAATAAAACACAAATTAGTTGGGAAATTATTGTCATTTCTTTTTATTTTGATAATACTCGTATTGATCAATTATGTATGGAACAAAATATCGGCCAAATGGCCACCGCGACCTCTGCGGCATATCTCTATCCGATGTATTAAATTTTCGATGACGCTGAGGCATAATAAACGATTATCGACGTACACCTTTTCTTTCATATAACCCCAAAGAAAGCAGTCCATCAAGCAGGTGTCAAATCACATGATCTTGGCGGCCAATTGACATCGCCACCACGTGAGATAACACGACCATTGAATTTGTCGCGCAAACGAGCCATTGTTTCGTTAGCTGTGTGGCAAGTGGCTCCGTCCTATTGAAACGACATATCGCCCACATCCGTATCTTCCAATTCGGGCCATAAAAGTTCGTTATCATCTCACGATAGCGAACACCATTCACAGTAACTGCCTGACCGGCCTCATTTTGGAAAAAATAGGCACCCAACAGGCACTCTTTGTGGGTGCATTGGTTTTTCGACAATCACTCTTGGATTATCATTCGCCCAAATGCGGCAATTCTGCTTATCGACGAATCCACTGAGGTGAAAATGTGCCTCATGACTGAAGATGATTTTCTTAAAAAATTGATCATCCACTGTTGCTATTTCTTGCCACCATTCTGACCATAGCTCGATTGTGTATCTTTCCATGGTTCAAATAGAGTTAGTCTGAAATTGAGAAATGTCAAATTAAGTGCACAAAAAACTTGACGTTTAGGTGTGGCTCACATTCAACATCGGCCCTTAAAATTTAACTACCCAATATAATTCAATCATAAATTGTTGCTCTTTGATTAAAGCTACCTTAACCATATGTTTTCTTTGCGTGTACTAGCTTACAGGGGCAGCACTCAATCTTTACATATAACAAAATAGTAACTCATTGTCTGTCTGTCTATCTGTCTGTCTGTCTGTTCGTGTTCATGTTCGCATCACGTAAAAACTACTGAAAGAATTCTAGTAAAATTTTGTGAAAAGTATGAGAAGTGAGTATCCTGATACTTTTTTCCCCAAAAATATCTTATTTCCAAGAGAATGTGAAGAAAAAGCACTGAAAGTATACTTTACTGCATCCTTTACTTCATCTTTTATTTTTGAAAGCGGTATGTTTTAAGCACGGTTGCGCAACAGATGGCGCTGTTTTAAAATAATCAGATAATGAATTGAAGCCAAATAGACAATTGAAGAAAATTTGTATTTAATTTGGGAATTTTTACTTTTTGGAATTACATTGTTATTAAAATATTTCAAACACCTTTTACAAAGCTTTACAATAATTTTTAGAAATTTATATAAATTTTAGAATTTTATCTAGGGATGGGTACCTTTATATAAATTTGGTGCGGATTACTTCAAAGCAAAATCGTACAAAGTATTGTCAGAACGCACACAAGGTGTGTGAGCATAGCTAGTATATATATAAAATTTTTTTCTCAGCCCAATAAATTCCTTAATCCAATTATCGAAAATACAAATATACATATCTTTGTTTCAATCATTATTTAAAAAAATAATTTTTTTCCAAAAATACAAGCACAAAATCATGCTCCATTACAAACTTAACTTCATGTTTTTCTGAGTTTTTTTACATGATTCATGTTAATCAAGAACAATGGATGTATGCTGTTTAATAGAAGTTCTCAGGTTTAATTAAACATTTTTATAATTGTTGCAATATGAAAACTACATGTTTCAATTAAGCTCATGTTAAAATTATTCCGAATCATTTGCAACATCAAGTACCAAAAAATAATAAAAAACGAAATATTGCTTATGGAAAATGAGCGTAAGGAATATTTGATGGTAGAATTAAAATTACAGGAATTAAATTGGATTAAATGTTGCTAAAAGAAATAAACGCTAGTTGATGTGAATATCCATTATTGAATCGCTTTTATTCTTTTTGCCAAAAAACTATTTTTAATTAAGGTTTTCTGCACATATAGACCTATACATATAAACCATATCTGAAGCTCTATAAAAGTAAGAGTTTTAAAATTTGGTGATGATTACTATAAAAACAAAATCGAACAAAATACTGTAAGCAGGCTGACGAAGTGGCGGGCACAGCTAGTAAGATCATAAAAAAAACTCAATGAACTGTAATTACAAGCCGGCTAATTGAAACACACTTTAAAAGCCTAATCAATTAAGGTCTCACGAAATAATCTTGTATTTATTAAGTTAAACTATGGTAACTTAAGTAAATTACTTGCGCCTAAGAGTATGCTCAATGATATAGCTCATCATAGAAGATAATACGAACTAGGGATGGTAAATTTTTTTTTTTTTTTCACAATTTTTATTTATTGTATCTTCAATATAATTGAACTATCAATAATTACTCATATCTTAAGTCTAAAAATATACTTGTTAAGTCCAACCAGTGCTGGACAAAAAAAATGTATGTTTCACGGTTACTGTAATTTGTGGATTATCCCTCTGATGTACGGATGAGAGAAGCAGTGTCCCTCCTTCTTAGTCGAATGTAACCAGGTTCATTTAGTATGTTACGGGCCAGTGGATTCGGATGAGTTTCAAGCTTCTTTAAATACCTTATGGCAAGTTTCGCTATTTCTGCTTTAACTGTTGGCACGTTTAGATCTTTATGGATGTTCGAGTTTTTTATATACCAAGGAGCAGATGTAATTATACGAAGAATCTTGTTTTGGCGCCTTTGAATTTTTTCTACGTTGGTAGCTGAGGCAGTGCCCCATAATTGAATGCCATAACACCATATTGGTTTTAGAATTGACTTGTATAATAAAAGTTTGCAATCTAGAGCTAGAGTAAAATTTCTGCCAATAAGCCAGTTTAGTTGGACTGCTTTCAACTTCATTTGTGTTAACTTTGTTTCTATGTGCCGTTTCCATGTAAGGCGCCGGTCAAGATGTATGCCGAGATATTTGACGTCTGAAAGCTGAGGTATCGTTTGGTTATTTATCCGAATAGGGGGGCAAGATTCTCTACGCAGTGTGAAGGTTATGTGAGTACATTTTTGTTCATTAACTTTTATTCTCCATTTCTTCAACCATTTTTCTAAATTAAATATGTGGTCTTGTAAATATCGTGATGCTACTTCGGGTCTTTCGTGAATGCTCAAAAAAGCTGTGTCGTCAGCAAATGTCGATGTGTGAACTCGGTTACTAGTTGGCATGTCTGAAGTATACAATAAGTATAAAAAGGGCCCCAATATACTACCTTGGGGAACTCCGGCTTCGATTGGCTGGGGTGAGCTCAAAAAATCTCCTTCTTTCACAATAAATTTTCGTTCGGTTAAATAACTATCTAGCAGCTTATATAGGTTTACGGGCAAGTTCAGTTTTAGCTTATATATTAGGCCTTCATGCCATACCTTATCAAATGCTTGAGAAACGTCGATGAAAAGCGCAGAGCAGTATTTTCTCTCTTCAAAAGTCTTCTTAACAACATTGACTAACCTGTGAGTTTGTTCGATCGTACTATGTTTTTTCCTGAAACCGAATTGATGGTTTGGAATACATCCTTTGTCGCTTAGAATAGGGTTAAGCTTAGTTATTAACATCCTCTCAAACAGTTTTGACATATTTGACAAAAGGCTTATTGGTCTGTATGATTCAATTTTAGTGTGGTCTTTTCCTGGTTTAGGAATCATGGTAACCAAGGACACCTTCCACTCTGTGGGAAAGTACTCAAGACGTAAAATGGCATTAAAAATAAAAAGAACGATTCTGCGAGCTATACGGGGCAACTCAATTAACATCTTGTTACTGGTTTTATCAACGCCAGGGGCTTTTTTGGTGTTTAAATCCGTTATTGCCTTTTCAAGATCACCAAATTCAAATCTTATCGGGACTGCAGCACTAGCCTCGACAACTGGCAACTCAACTATATCGGTCGATATATTTGGGGTAAAAACTTTTTTCAAATGTCCAGCAAATAAATTTCCTTTTTCGGTATCACTCCTTGCCCAGCCTCCAGCTGAAGTTCGCAAGGGAGGCTTACGTAAGACTGGCCTTTTAAGGTTTCTACAGGCACGCCATAACGAATAATCTGATTGAGGAGTTGCGTCTATGTCTCCCAAATAGATTTTCAGGGATGTTACTCTTCGAGATTCCAGCATGTCTCTTAGCCGGTTCGTGCATTCTTTAAGTCTGCTTTTGAGTTGAGGAGATCTCTGTGATTGCCATTCTCTACGAATTTTTCTTTTTTCAGCCAAGAGCCGTTCGATATCTGCAGAATAAATTTGATTGTATCTAGCTAATTGTCGGGTTATTGTTGAATGTTGGGCAGCTGATTTGAGGTTTTGGCCAAAATCAATAAGACTGCGCTCTACGTCTTCAGGTGTTCTTAACGAGATGTTTTCCGAACAATGAGTACTAAGATACTTTCTATATTTCGACCAATTAATGCTTGTGCTAGTCGTTGTTGATATGATGTTTTGTTTGTCCCATATATAGACGATAGTGGGTGAATGATCTGAGGATAATTCAAGTGACGCTTCAGCTTTAATCGTTTCTCTCGGAATACCCTTAATCACGCCAAAATCAATAACATCAGGTATTTTTTGTCGATCAGTAGGCCAATAGGTGGGTTGTCCACTCGATATCACATTCAGATGCATTTTTGAAATTGTGTCAAACAAAACACGACCTTTTGGAGTTATTAGGCGTGATCCCCAAAACGTATGTTTAGCGTTGTAGTCGCCTGATGCTATGAAACAGGGACCTAGTGATTTGAAGAAATCGCTGTATTGACTCTCTGATATTTGAAACCTAGGAGGTGAATAAATCGGAGAAATAACTAAGTTTTGATGAAATTCTTCAATGCAGATGTTTGTTGCTTGTAGGTAATCTTCACAAAAATCACACTGTAAATAATGTTTGATTCGAGCCTTTATTAGTATTGCTGAACCACCACATGCTCTGCCACGGGGGTCTTTGGTGTCATATAAGATATAGCCATTTATTTTAAAAAAGCTATTTGTTGTTAAGTGAGTCTCTGAAACCAGCATGACATCAATTTGTTCCTTCTTAAGGAAGTACTCGAGTTCATTTTTGTGTTGGCGCAAGCCGTTTGCGTTCCAGAAACATATTTTTAAACAGTTCATGGTTTGTTAAGTAACGCCTGCAACATAGTAGATTGCATGCGTACCATTTCTTGCATCATGCTGCTCATAGAGCTCATAAAACTGTTTATCGAATGCACTAATGTCTCGATGCTTGCTTCGAGACGATTAAAATTACCACATGGTGTTTGTTCTTTAGGATGCGATTGCAAATTAGGAGTAGAATTAGTTTTCGGTGCCGCTTTATGTACTGAAGTATGATTGGTTTTTACCATATCTGCGTATGAAACATGTTGTGTTGTTGGTTGGGCTAACTGAGGATAATGAGCATTTACTCGATATTGTTGGTGCTTAGCAGGAGTATTTAGTTTTTGAGTGGTTTTCCTTACCATGGAAAAAACTGGACAGCCTCTGTAGTTAGCAGTGTGGTTTCCACCGCAATTGCTACATTTTTTAACTTTCGAGTCATCCCTTGCTTTGTCGCATTGGGCGGAACAATGTAGCTCGCCACATACAACGCAAACCGGAGGCAACTTACAGTAAGCCCTAGTATGACCATATTCTTGACAATTTAGACACTGGACAGGTCCTGGACGCTTATGCGGCTCCTCTACAGTTATTTTACGGTGTAACAGGTATTTCAGATTGTAAATGGGGATGGTAAATGATATTTTAAAATTGTACTAAGCGGCCTCTAAAATTGTACTAAATACATTTTGTATGTAGGGCTGCCAGAAGATTTTGATGAAAACTGTGCACCTTTTGATGTACAGTTAGTTTCTATTATGTAAACAAAAGTATTGAGTACCCAAATTGATAAGTATTGCGTAGTATAGAGTAATTAAAAGTAGCAGAAATTGACAGAATTATAGGGCACCAGAAAATATACAGATACATTACGCTAATGTAATTCAGCAACATCAGACCATTCCTTTCGAGGCTGCGGGCAAAACACTACGCCCACCTATATTTGTTCACATTGTTTATTTTTCGGTTGTAATAGTTCACTTTTGCTTTTTTTGTTAAATAAATATTAGAACGCGACAAGCAGATTGCAAGGAGTGCATACAGATCTCGGGGGATCAAAAATCCCCTGCGAAGGACGATGTTTTGTTTGTTTTTTAGACTGGTAAGGTTTTTCTGCTTTAATTTTTATTAAAGCCCTTTATAGAATGCAATACACATAGAGGTAGGCAATAGACCCACAGGGTAGCCACCGGTAACCAGCAGCAGTCAAAAGACACATTGGGTGGGGGGGGGGGGGGGGTGTTCAATGTGATGAAATTTTTGAAGGCTTTTTTTGCTTTTGTCTGACCATTCTAATGAAGGAAGTTCCTAATTTTTATAAAAATAAAAAAAAATTTAATTTTTTTTTTAAATTTTCCAAAAAATTAAAAAAAAAATTATAAAATATATTTTCAAAAAAAATTTTCGAAAAAGTTTTAACACAAAATTTTTAACAAACATTTTTAAAAAAATTTTAATCAAACAAATTTTAAAAAAATTTTTACTAAAAATTTTCACAAAAAATTTTCCAAAAAATCTTTTATAAAATTTTTACAAAATATTTTTTATATTATTTTTACAATATATTTTCTATAAAATATTTACAAAATATTTTCTATCAAATTTTTCAATAAAACTTACAAGATTTTTAACAAGATTTTTACAAAAGATTGTCAATAAAATGATTACTCAAAATTTTCAATAAGATTTTTAGAAAAAAAAAATACAAGAAATGTTCTATAAAATTTTTACAAAATATTTTTTATATAATTTTTACTAAATATTTTCTAAAAAAAATTTTACAATAATTTTTTAATAAAACTTAAAAAAAATGATTACAAAAATTTTCTATAAAATTTTTACAAAGATTTTTAATAAAATTTTTAGAAATAAATTTTCAATAAAAGTTTTCCTTAAAATTTTCTATTAAATTTTATCAAGTTAGGCATTTCAGAAGACAATATACATATGTATACCATATGCGAAATTTTGCTGATTAGTGAAAAAAACGCAGTTCTTTTTTTTTATGCGTTTGTCTCTTAAATTAAATCAATTTTGTACCTACATATATCTGTGAAAATAAAATCACTGTGGTGAAGGGTATAAAAGATTCGGCACGGTCGAATTTAGCACTCTTACTTGCTTTTTTTTAATTAGTTTACAAATTTATTGAATATTGGCCACAACATGTTTTCATATTATTATTACAAATTATTACTCTAATTTAATACATCTTAAAGCATGCGAAGCAAAAAAGTCTAATAAAATACTTAAAGTTGTGGGTTTAATTTCTTTATATTTTTTTTGTTTTATTTTTTACCTCGAGAGTT
Source organism: Phasia obesa (assembly GCA_949628195.1). Classification (NCBI taxonomy): domain Eukaryota; kingdom Metazoa; phylum Arthropoda; class Insecta; order Diptera; family Tachinidae; genus Phasia; species Phasia obesa. Next base: position 52,184,491 of record OX451217.1, read on the forward strand.
TGCTCCACTTAAATGAATATTTTCATTCTCCGTTAAAAAGTCTTTAATTTTTTTTTTATCTCTAAAATTCATGTTTGCTTTAACAATTTGGTATTTTTTCAAGGATGTTCTTTTGCGTTCTAATACTTAATCGTTGGCTCTTCCTTTTATGGTTTTATAAGACCATAAAATGGTGGTTTAATGAACTTTTATTGCCTTGAACAAAATGGACGTGAAAAATGAACGTAAATTTTAAACGTGACTGTAAAAAACAAGAAAAATTTACACGAAAATAAAAAAATGTTAATTTAAAACTAGAAATATAAATATGTACATATGTATGTAGGATGACTCTGTTACATTATTTAACTATATTTTTACGTAAAATTTGATATTACTTAATAATTGAATGGACAATTAGATACAAATCGACGAGCCGAAGATATTTTCACGTGTCTCTTAAAACTTTTTTTTGAGGAAATTGAATATTAATCAAATAAATATTCACATTTTGTTTTATACGCCAGCTTTTGGGAAATATTTTTTAATATATGCCACAGCCGTCAAAATAAACTGTCAAAAACCGAACAAATGTTTTGCTCCAAAATTATCTTCATGTACATACATACATATACATAGATGAACGAACTGAACGGGTGTTAGCGCGGGTAGCGCAGTTAAACTATCACAGGAAGTTTCAAAATATAACGGAACTAATGTTCACCCAGAAACCATCCGCCGTTGCTTGAAAAGAAACGATCTGAACTCGTACGTTGCTAGAAAAAAACCTCTTATCAGTGAGGTTAACAGGAAAAAAAAAGGTTGGACTATGCACTCAAGTACCACGAAATACATTTAACGGATGCAAAACTTTTGGGAACGCGTTATTTTTACGGATGAGTGCAAATTCAATGTTTTTGGAAGTGATGGCATCTGCAAAGTATGGAGAAGACCTAATACTGCTTTGGCCACTAAAAATTTAAGAGCTACTGTCAAGCACGGCGGGGGTTCAGTCATGGTATGGGGGTGCATGTCGGCAAATGGTGTGGGAAACTTAAAGTTCATAGACGGCACAATGAATGCGCGCATGTATTTGAGAATTTTAAAGGACGAATTTCTTCCAAGTAGCGAAAAGATGCATTTGAATACTGGCTACACATTTATGCACGACAATGACCCCAAGCATTCTTCTCTAATTGTAAGGGAATGGTTATTGTATAACGTCAAGTCAAAATTGGAACATTCTCCCCAATCCCCTGACCGCAACGTTATTGAGCATTTCTGGGCATATTTGAAGAAACAAGTGCAAAAGGTAAATCCATTATCCATTCAACAGCATAAGTCAAGAAGAGTGGGAGAAAGTTCATACAGAATTAACAAGAAAGCTGTATAACTCAATGCCTAATAGGTTAAAAGAGGTCTTGAAGCTAAAAGCAGGACCAACTAGCTGTTAAAATATAAACATAGCATCGTGTGATCTGCTCGTACGCAGACTGTTGTGAATTTGAATAATTGATTTTTTAGTTTTCTTTAAAGATTCTTGATTTATTTTATTTTTTCTGTTAAAATGAAGTTGAACTAAGTTTCTTGTTACTTTTACTAATAAAGAGATAACTAAAATTGAAACGTATAGTCAGTTATTGAAAGAAAAAGCAGGTGTTTGTGTCGTCCGTAGACTTAAGTAGCATAGTGTATATATATATATATATATATATATATATATATATATATATATATATATATGTATATACAAATCCTTAACAAATCCAAAAAAAACATTTATAATTATGGGTTTTTCTCGTATTCGTTTATTTGATTTTGATTGATTAAATTTGTTGGTTGATGCTGACAGCTAAAGATCTCCCAAAGAAAATAGATGCGAGGATGTAGCAATTCAGAAAAATCATCACGTTCTGCTAGTGTCTAAAATAAAAATTTTTCCCATTTTTTTTTCTTCAAATTTGTTTTCTAAAAATATTCTTGGAATTAATTTATTATTTAGGCTTAAGTTCTTTACAAAGAGATAAAGAAAAATTAGACACCAGCTGAATGTAATGCATTTTCTGGATCGCTATATCCGTCGTCAGCATTCTTTACTTTTTTTTCCCAATTTTAAAAATATTATGCAGATTTTTTAGCCCAATTTTGGTGATTTTAAAGTAAATCTTCGTCCACCGCACCGATCCTCTGTTGTCACATTTTATTAATAGGACGTCTATGATTTCTGATTTAGCGGTTACTTTTAAATACATCTAGTAAATTCAAGATAGTCCCAAATTAATCTTAAAATTCTTTCTGTTTATGCACGCAGCGAAAAACCATCCTATGTTCTCTGTAACAATATGGCGATGAAGAACTTATAGTTGTTTTAATCATTACTATGGTCACGATAAACATGATGTTGTTACTATCCCATCAACATTCAGCAAAAGTTTTATTAGTATTTCAAAATAATATTGTATTTATAATCATAATATATTATTAGTAAATAAATTATGATAAGTTTCCTCGTATGTAACCACAGTATGACTAAAAAGAAACAAAAAATATTTGGTTATTTGATTTTTTTTTTGGAATTTTAAAATTATTAGAATTGAATTTTACGGTTTTCTTCCAAATTGAGTCGTTTCCCATATCGAATGCTTAAAAAATAAACTAATAACCAATGGCGTATTTTATATCAAGTATTTTTATATAAGCAAATAAGATATGTTCTTGTAATGGGTAATTCAAGTAGAGATACTTTCTTCAATAGCCTTTTTTTGGCAGATCACGTGTGAGACGTGTCATGCTGTCATGTTATTTTTATTTAGTATTGTTTGGCATTTCATAATGGAAAGATTTATGCCTGAACAAAGTTTACAAATCGTTCAACTTTATTACGAAAATACATGTTCTGTGAGGAATGTGTTTCGTGCACTTCACTCAACTTAATCAACATAATCGTCCTACTGAGCGTACTATTCGCAACACCATCACCCATTTTGAGACCCAGCATTCATTATTGGATAATATTCGACCAAATAGACCACGTCCAGCACGCTGTGAAGAAAATATAGCGACCGTAGCTGAGAGTGTACACGAAGACCATGGAGAGTCGATTCGGCGCCGTTCATAGCAACTCCGACTGACGTATGGAACGACTTGGCGCATGAGTTCTTAAATTTAAAGCATACAAAATACAGGTTGTGCAAGAACTGAAGCCGCTCGACGTTCCCAAGCGACATCGCTTCGCTGTTCCAAGAAGATCCGACGTTTTCGAGGCAAATTTTGTTTAGGGGTGAGGCCCATTTCTAACTCAAGGGTATGTAAACAAATAAAATTGCCGCATTTGGGACGAAGAGCAACCTGAAGAGCTGCCACTTCATCCAGAAAAAACAACGGTTTGGTGTCGTTTGTCGGCCGGTGGAATCATCGGTCCATATTTCTTTAAAAATGATTCCGGTGCGAACGTAACCGTCAATGGTGACCATTATCGTACCATGATAACCCACTATTTCATGCCTGAAATAGAAGCTCGAGATCTCGGCGACATTTGGTTTCAGCAAGACGGTGCCACTTCCCACACATAGCATCAATCAATGGATTTATTGAGAAAACATTTCGGTGAGCACATAATTTCATGTTTTGGGCCGGTCAATTGGCCACCAATATCGTGTGATATCACACCGTTAGACTTTTTCCTGTGGTGATATTTATAGTCTAAGGTTTATTCGGACAAATTCGCTTCAATTTAGGCCTTGGAGGAAAACATCACGCGTGTCATTCGCCAGTTACCAGTCGAAATGCTCGAACGAGTCATCGAAAATTGGATTCAACGGATGGACCATCTGCGACGTAGCAACGGCCAACATTTGATAGACATAATCTTCAAAAAATAAATGCCAAAGAATGTTCTTTCAAATTATAGTAAACATTCTCCATTAAATTTGGATTTTCTGTGTTTTTTTTTTTAATTTATTTCATAATAAAATTTTATATTTTACAATATTATTTTTAAGTTATACAATAATATGGTTCTAATATAAAAATATTATGATGTTAATAATAATCATAATATGTTGCTCTTCAAATATGATCACCTCAACCATGTTTTTTGTTTGCGTGTGTTTTTAAAAATTTAGAAGTTGGAAAATAGCCTCGACTAATGAAATATATATAATCGATTGGAAACACTTGGAAAATTTTTCGAAACCTATTGTTTGTTTAATTCTTAAAACTTCTTGTTTGATTATGTATTTAAAAAATTAATTTAATTTTGTTTTTTTTTCTAATTTTTTACTTACTACAAATCTATTTAAACCTTTTCAATAAAACCACAGAGCGTTCCTATTTTTCATCAGTTATTTACTCCCCATGGAGTTTTTGTTATAAAAATGTCTTTGATATGCACCATTATCATCATCATCGCGGTTGTCATCAGCACAACCAATTCTATGGAAATCAATTTTATGTATTTGATGATATTTTTTATTTTTTTAATTTAAACTCTTCTGTGCCATTGCAACTCTTGTTATGAATTTTAATTTATTTCATTAAAATTAATTGTTTATTTAAAATGTATAGCTTATGGGGCAAAAATTAAATGGCTTCGATTAAAAATATATGTATGTATTTTATATTTTAAAGTTAATCTAGGATTGATAGAGAAAATATTTTGTTTAAATTTATACTCTTTTGCAGATTATCTATACATATAATAAAGTAGTAACTCATTTCCATCTGTCTGTCTGTCTGTCTGCTTTTCTTTTACGTTCGCATCTCGTAAAAACTACTAGATGGATTATAACAAAATTTTGTGAGGAGGTACCTATTTAAGTATCCTGATCCCACTATATCATACTTCTTTTCCGCAAAAATATCTTATTTCCAAGAGAAAGTGGAGAAAAAAAAGTACGCTTTCCGGTTTAAAAGTACTGCACCTTCAATTTTTAAAAATTTTATATTTCAAAACAGAGATGGTTTTAACTACTGAATTTAAACACAGATGGCGCTAACAAAATATGAACTCCTTAGTGCCAAATAGCCAATTGAATAAAATTTTTGTTTTAAATCGCTTACGTGTTGTATAATTTGGTTATTTTGTGAAATACATACATACATACATACATACATACATACATACATACATACATACATACATACATACATACATACATACATACATACATACATACATACATACATACATACATACATACATACATACATACATACATACATACATACATACTTAGGTAATTATGTGGTTACATTATTTTTGTTATTTAGCGTTAATTTTTAAAATTTGGTAAGAATGCTACGAAGCGAGTGTGGCTATAAAATTCTGTTATTGCTAGTTTCTTCTTAGTTTAGTAGTATTTTTCTTTTATAGGTGCTACTCTATAAAAGTAAGTCTTACAATAGGTGTGAAATACTCTCAAAGCAAAATCTAAAAAAATATTATTAGGATACCCACGACGTGGCGGGTACAGCTAGTATTAGCATATTGTTGTTCATTAACGTTTATTCGCAATTCCTACAGCTAGTTTTCTAATTTATTTATTTATATATTTTAAACGTTACAATACAATAACAAATTAAAATCTAACTTAATTATCGAGCATAGTAGCGATGTAGTGAAACACCCAGGGTCTTTGGTTGGAATCGAATCCACAATCCCCAGACTGATAGACTATCTATTAGGCTACCGGGGCACCCCAGTATATATATGCATATATGGCCTTGTACACATCGTAATTCTACTTGAGAATTGGTTGCTAGTTATAATAGCCAAACTACAAAACATTATAAAATGTTTCCTACCACACTATCTTGCTGAATTCCGTTTTCATTGTCAAAAATATCAAGCTGAAGCGAAATTACCCTTGCAAAAATGCTGCAAAATTTTCCATCTTTAGTAGGTTTGAGTTCTTCCAGCATGACATGGAACTGGACAACTTTTGTTGTTAAAAAAAATAAATCGATGGGTTTATAATGAATGAATATTTCCCTGAAACTCTACCCAAAATCAAAATAAACTTTGTAATAATGGTATGCTTGGACTATGGGCCAGAACCCAAAGTAGCACTGGGAAATGGCCTAATGTAACCGAAAGTCCTAAAATGGCTCAACACATTAAACCTGAAAAGTTAGAGAGAGAGGCTACTACATGTAGACAGCCTCGAATGGTGCTCAAAGAACCCCTAGACAGGAAGGTTGGTAAGGTGCTTAGATATAATAGAAGTACCTTTAGCTGGATAACTGCGTTAGTGACAGGTCTTGGAAACTTCAAGTATCATCTCTGACTATGCCGGGAAGACGCTAAAACGGTAGCGCACAGTGTGTGTGAATGTCCAGCACTGGCTAGCATAAGACTTAGGACCACGGGCAGAAATTTTTTAAATGCTAGCAGTTAATAGTTCATAGAGACTCTGAGCAAGAAGACCGGCAGTTACCAGTCGAAGGTCTGACATTAATAAAGTCAAGAGTAAAGGCTGGTGGTAGCACGTGACTCAATGAAAGTAAGGTTGCCGTAAATTACAAGTCTCTTGCTTATAATCATTGAGGACGGAAGGAGGTCGAAAAGGGACCCATTTATATAGTGGTCTGCTTCGATATTCCACCTACAATAATCTATACATCTATAGAAATAATGAAATAGTTACTCATTTTCTGTCTGTCTGTCTTTCTTTTTTGTCTTCGCATACCGTAAAAACCACTAGATGGATTTTAACAAAATTTTGTGAGGAGGTACCTTGATATCCTGATCCCAATATAGGATACTTTTTTCCGCAAAAATATCTTATTTCCAAGAGACAGTATAAAAAAGCAGTGAATGTAGGCCGATTTTTTTTACCGATTTCAAGGTACTGCATCATACTTTAAGGCATCTTTTATTTTTAGGCAACGTTGCGCAATAGATGGCGCTGTTTCAAATAATGAGTAACTCATTTCCTGTCTGTCTTTTACAGAGCTTTACAGTAATTTTGAGAATTTTATGTAAATTTTAGAATTTTATCCAGGGATGGGTACCTTTAAATAGTGTCAATAGAGTCAATACGTAAGAGTCTTAAAATTTGGTGTGGATTATCGAACGTGTGTGGGCACAGCTAGTAATGAATAAAATAATGCTTGAACCATATTGTTGTATTGTTTAATATTGAAACAGCTTTCCAAGAATTAAAATAAGTATTTTTTAAATGTTTTTAAAGTTTTATATTTACATTCGTAAATCTTTCCATTGTGAATTATTTTTTTTTTTTTTTTTTTTTTTTTTGCTTAAATTCATCTTTAAACATTTTTTATGATTTTTTCTTTAATTCATTCATCCCCTGCACTTTTACAAAATGTCCTTTACAAGAAAAAATAACCTTGAACTCAGTGCCGCTAAAGAGAAACATTGTGTAATTGTTCGGTTGAGTGCATGGCTTGTTTGCTGAATGTTTAAGTTTAAATATTAAAACCTTTTTCAAATTAAATTTCTTTTGCCTAAAGCGCTAATTATAAGAATTTAAGATTTTAGTATTTAGTTTTTAGTTTTTCGAGTAGAAAACGTTTTTACTTACGACATCGCAGTATTGTCAAATAATTATGAAAGAATAAAAATATGTACAAATTTTTATTTTAATAGAATTAAAACTTTATGCAATTAAATTTGAGGCTTTGAAGAAATAAGCAATTTGTTTAAAAATTACAATTAAAATAATTGTTACGAGATACCTTTATCTAGCCAAAAAAATCTTTTTTAATTTTAGATAATTTTATCCATAGTTTTCAGCTCCACAGCCTCACATATCCTACGAAATATATGATGCCATTCTCTTTTGAAATGATGCTTACACTAACCGAACATTTCGCCCTTATTACACCTTTCAAGACCCTTAGAAATGTCTGCTTAAACCTTTAGCCTCAGTCGCAGGATCTTTAGAATTACGAAATCTACTATCCCTTCACAGGAATGATAAGTACTAAGTATAATAAGCTTAGTGTGTTCTTTTTAATAGTAACATATAGGAGGTGTATTAGCGCTACCATTTAGCTAATTCTGAAATTTATATCATAATAATACTAGCTATGCCCACACACGTGTTGTGCGTCCTGACAATATTTTGTTCGATTTTGCTTTGAAAGTAATTCACACCAAATTTTAAGATTCTTACGTATTTACTTTATATAGAGGTAACATCCCTGGATAAAATTCTAAAATTTATATGAAATTCTGAAAATTATTGTAAAGCGTTTGAAACGTTTTAATAACCATGTAATTCCAAAAAGAAAAAATACAAATCAAATACAAATTTTATTCAATTGACTATTTGGCAGTAAGTAATTCATATTTTGTCATTATTTTAAAATAGCCCCATCTGTTGCGCAACCGTGTTCAAAATATAAGGCTGTCAAACATAAAAGATACCTTAAAGTATGCAGTGCCTTTAAATCTGAGTCATATTGACTTTGATCATTTTTGTCAGTTGAGACTTATTAGAAAACTCTATACGAAAAAATCTATCAGAATGAAATAGTACGATCTTTATAACAGATTCACTTCGCATTCGCAAAAGATAATGAATGAAAAAAATAGAAAAGAAATAGAAAAGAAAGAATGCGATGATAAAATAGGACACATATAAAACAGATTTAAACAGATATAGACGGGAGAAAAAGAAGAAGAAGTGTTGCCATGGAGGGCAGGTTGGCCGCTGGTGGCGTTAATATTCTAACACAGGGCAATGGCAAAGAAAGTGTTCGACAGTTTCCTCCTCCTCCTCCTCGTCTTGACAACTTCTGCAGAAGTCGTTATAACGGAGCCCCATTCTTTTTCCATGAGTTCCAAATAGGCAGTGCCCAGTGACCGATGATATCAAGTCACGCAGCTGCATTTTCGGCAGCCGAAATAGAAGCCTACAAACGGAAAGGGGAATGCCACAATAGACATCAATGGCGCCATTGTGAAGCAGAGTCCTCTTTTCACCAGTTCATCCGCAACACAGTTACATACGATAGTCCCATGACCCCGCACCCATTTAAGGGTGACTGTTAAATCGCATTTAAGGTTGTACGCCATTCCAGGACTAGATTTTATGTGGTAAGCACACCTTTTAGGGAACACACACACGCCGCTCAGTAGTGCTATCGTGATTTTCGATAAAGTAAATCGCGTCATGATCATTTAAAAACTAGTAGATGGATTTATGTAAGATATGGTGTACTTTTTTCGTAAAAGTATCTCATTTCCAAGAGTAAATAGAGATATAATAGTGAAAGTGAGCCATTTTACCGATGTAAAAGTTTTGAAAACTTTTATATTTAAACTTTGTTGCAACATACCCTGAGACGGGTACCTCTATATAAATTAAAATATAATTAAATATATAAATATAAAATATATAAAGCATATCTGCAGGACTATCAAGTAAGTACGTGCTGCAGACATGCAGTCTTAAAATTTGTTATGGATTACTTTCAAAGCAAAAGGCTGTTAGAATTTGCCCTCGTGGGCACCGCTAGTTAAATAAAAAAGTAAAATCTATACATATAATAAAATTGTAACTTTGTTCCTCTGTCTCTATCTGCCATTCTTTTTTTGAGTTCACATCACGTAAAAACTACTAGATATATTTTAACACAATTTTGTTAAAATATATCTGACACTTTCACAAAAATTTCTTATCCAAGCGAAAGTGGAGAAAAAGAAGTAAAAGTACGTCGATTTTTACCGATTTAAAGGTACTGCATACTTTAGGGCATATTTTATTTTAAAAACAGTATATTTTAAACACGGTTGCGCAACCGATTGCGTCGTTTTAAAATAGTCACAAAATGATTTTAAAGCGGTATGTTTAAACGCAGTTGCGCAATAGATGGCGCTTTTTTAAAATAATATGAATTTCTTACTGCCAAATAGACAGTTGAATAAAATTTGTATTTGATTTGTTTTTTTGTTTGTGGAATTACATTGTTATTGAAATATTTTAAACATCTTTTACAGAGCTTTACAATAATTTATAGAATTTTAGAATTTTATCTAGGGATGGGTACCTTTATATAAAGTAAAATTTGTCTTAAAATTAAAGCAATATCTAACAAATTATTGTCAGGACGCACACATTTGGTATTAAATAAAAAACTATTTGAACGCCGCATACTGCTAATATCGCTGTGTATAAAATAAAATTTGAAAATTTTGATTTTATTATTTATATTTTGAGAAATCTCCCGTACTTTTAAAAATTAACCGTTGAACACTTCTATTAACAAAGATCTGTAATTAAAAACGTCATTAAAAAGTTTATTGCTAAGTGTAATTACATCACAATGGGTTTAAAATTGTTAATATGATAATGTGTGTCATATTTTACACTTTTATTATTACTTTTTACCAATACCTTCTTTCATTTATCCTCATAAAAAATCATTTAACATAAAACATTAAAGATTTTTCCATTGGCCATAACTGTTAGAGGTAAATATTTATTGTACTATACTTGTGGCATACTTTTGGGCATATTCACATAAAATGAATCTCATGAAAAATGCTCTCTCTCTCTCTGTGTATAAACGAAACAACATGATTATGAAACATTGTTTTAATTTCTGTTCGTTTTTGTTTGGTTTTCTTTCACTCATTTCTCTGTTATCGTTGCAGCTTGCGAGCTTTCTCATCTCTAACAATAACAAAACATACACATATTACACACACACACATGCACTATTACATTTTATTATTTAGTAAAGTTTCTGTAACGAGAGTGTTTTTTATGTTAGTCGTGTTTTTGTTTCGTCAACGTTTATAGCCAATGTTTGGCGATTAGCGGCGACTAAAATTTAAATTTTATTTTTATTCAGTGCATTTGTTTAAATAAATAAAAAATTATTTAGCATAAACAAAATTTTGCAACACAATTTATTTATTGTATTCAAGTGATGACAAAGTCAATTATTTTAAGAGAAAAAAACAAGTCAATTAGAGTCGTGGTATTGTTCAAATATTTCCCCAAAAAACAACAAAAAGGATAAAAAAATTCATTCATTAATTTTAGTAAAATTCATTTCATTCTTCACCAAAAAGCAAGGCAAGAAAAAACAAGTGTAAAGCAGAATGTCAAAGTTTATTTTGTTTATAATTTTGCATTGCAAAAATTGTTGTTAAATTCATTTATGGTTAATTGACTAAGAATTTTTTAGAAAATTTTAAAAATCTGTTAAGAATTTCATAACCATCGTTCGCAAAAAAAAACAAGCAACAAAAAGAAGAACCATAAAAGAGAAACATAAAAATGTCTACAACAATAAATCCTAAAAACCTAACAGCGGCAGCTGTAACAACAATAAAATCAGCAGAAAATTGTGTATCAGAGACAGCAACTGTTGTCGTTGTTGCTACGGCTGACAACAACAATTCTTCTTCATCTTCCTCTTTGTCAACTTGGTCAGATGTTTTATGCGCCAACGCATACTGCTCCTCATCTGGGCAAAAACAAAAGCAACAACCTAAAAATCAACAGCAACCAGAAAATAACATTACGGAAGACGATGTACCTGTTCATCAAGCAAAAACAATAACAACAGCAACAACTAATATAACCTTAATCCCCGATTTGGCTGATTGCCAAAGTAATTTGACAAAACAACAGCTGCTAGAGCAACAGGACGGCACTGCTTTTGACAGTGGTCGTGAATCTGTCAATGAATGTGACTCTTCTCTTGATGATTCGGTTAATTATCGCTGTTCGTTATCGAGTCAAATACAACAGCCGTGTAAAAAACCTTGCACTTTGGATTTTTATGCCAGCAGTGGTTCTCAAACAAAATGGTATTTACCCACCTCGGATATAGTTAAAATTAACGTGCAACCAGCACCCACAGAATGTTTGATGACAAAGTCGTGTGTTAGCATAGCTGAACCGGAATCATCGGTGGTGACACCGCCCTCAGATCATGATGGTACACAGGATGGCCAAATAAAAACTAATGATAAAATGTACGTTTTTTATTTATTTGTCAATCCCATACTGCTTATCATATTTTGAAGGCATGGTTAAGCTAAATTAAATAAATCTGTTAGGGAAAGTTTAATTGTTATTTTTAATTACAAACAAAATGTTAGAAAAATATTTACAATTGAATTACATAATTGTTATAACATTTCGTTTTCACACTATCACACTTCAAATAAAATAAAAAATATCAGCAAAGGAACAAGCCGAGACGAGACATTGAACCGCGTCGGCTGAGCAATTTTATGTGGACGGCAGAGGTGCCGGGTCTTAAGTTTGTTTGGCCGTTCAAGTTTTCGTTTAATAAAAAAAAAAATAAAAAACAAAATAATACGTACATTCAACAATTTCTAGGCATGGCAGAAACAAAGTATATACGTAGGCGATAAGAGTAATGGCAATATAAGGCAGGTGCAGGACAAAGAAAAAAAATATCATCGGCGGCGGCGAACTATCGGCTGCAACTCACTCAGCTTGATTTTTGCTTAAAAAAAAACACAACCCTGATAAAATGAAAAATGTTATCGTTTAGAAAATTTTCTAAAAATGGTTTGGTATTATGGGATGTCAAATTTCTTTCCGTATTATTTCACATTTTGTATGTTGTCCGTATCTTCCTTCAGGTTCATTGTATACTCTCTCTTTTGTTGTATTCTTAAGCGGCATTTAGACGGTCAATCGCGGCTTGTCAGCGGAGAGTGATGGCAAGCCAACAAGCTCGTGTAAACGACCAAAATTCGTGTTTGTCAGCCGCGCTGGATGAAAATCAAAAATTTTTTGATATTTTGTATTTGCCGTCACGCCATCAAGCTCGTCTAAATGCATGTTTGTCAACCACAGTGTAAATTTCATTTGTATTTTTGTAAGCGAGCAGTAAAGATGTCTTGGCTAGAGCGCTTGTTTTTAAGATAATTTATTGTTTTTGCATGTGGGTTAGTTTTTATGTATGGTATTGCATGTAAAGCGTTTTTATTAGAGTTTATTTTTAAAATATTTCTTTTATATAATTATTGTGTGTGTTTATATGGAAATATTTATATATTGCCAAAATTCAAGTTAAAAAATGGCATATAGACGAGTTAGCAACAATATAATTTAATTGGTATTTTTCAATTATTATAAAGGAAAATCTTATAAGGAAGTTGGGGAAATGTTTTCCTTCAACTTAGGACAGCTTCTAACATTATTACTTGGTCTATTGAAAGTAAAATACTCAAAACTATTCATGATAGAGAACATATGTATAACTGTGGAGTAAATGTACTACACGGAACTGTTCGAAACTTTGAATTTTGTTTTTATATAAATAAGATATTACATACATTATTTTCCTATTCCTTCACACAGTATGAATTAAAGAGATTTTAATGAGGCACAACTCTAACCAGATACTAAGAATTTCAATAAATTTTTTAAAATAATTGATTAGAAACTGAAGAATATATAAAAAAATATAGTCATGATGTCGTTGTTTATAATTCTCTAATAATTCCATTGTCCAAATTCATTTCGTATTCTTTTTTGATTGTCGTCTTCCTATAATTCATCAATTAATAAAGCAACAACTAAATCATGCGCCATCTTAAATAAGAACCTCACTGCTCAGTGTCTGTTGTATAATGATGTTTGACGATCTTCGCTTGATCATGTAAATGCTAAGCACTCTCTCTCATCATGCCACGCTAACAAGCCGCGATTGACCGTCTAAATGCCGCTTTATACTCTTAATAGCTTTAGTAATAATTTAGCTTGTAACTTTTCTATATTTTTTTTTTTATAATTTATTTATTGTACATATCTTCAATATTTTTGAACTAGCAATAATTACTCATATCCTAAGTCTAAAATAAAAATATACTTTTTAAGTCAGTGCCTGATCCGTATTCCGAGTATAAAAAAACGAGTAGATTTGTGAAACACTCGAAATAAACAATTTATAATTTTTTGTTTTCCACGTTCCACATAATTTTTGTTTATATTTTTGAAATTACTAATTTTTAAAAACTTATAGTTTATATTATCGTCACTGTTGCCAACTTTTTCTTTCGATTTCACACCAAATTTGTACTTAAAAAATGCTAGAAATCGGTAAACTCTATATTTAGCGAGAATTAAGGCGAGAAAATAGCAAAAGCTTAAAATTAAATTCAAATTTCAGTATATCTCAAGAAAAAAATAAATATTGTTTATACTAACAATTTATCATATATTTTGTATCGCCTACATTTACATGTCTTTTAAGGCCATTAAGGATAATACAAAAAAAAAAACGCCATACTACATTAATCAAATTTTAAAATGGCAAAAGTTCTTAAACTTTATAAACATTCCACACCATTTGCAATAAATTAAAAACTACTTTAAATAAATTTCAATTATAGCATACCGAAAATTACACAAAAAGTTTCAACAATCATAATTGATTTATCATTAAAGAATTTAATTGTAACTGAAAATTAATTACAATATTTTACCCATTTTTACACCTGTTACAAATGGAATTTGTAAAACCAAAACAGCATAAAAAAACAAGTGTGAAAATAAATTAAAAAAATGACAACATGGAATGATAAATGTGCAATTTAAAAGATTAAATAAAAAATGATGTACATACGATTATGTATATGAAAAAATCCAAGGCCTCTTTACCCCACCCCCAACATTAATTGATGTAGGCGAATTTGTTAAATGAAATTCCATTTAAAAGTAATCTCGAATTTATTTATCTAATTACTTAAAAGCTTCGTGATAACAAAAAAAAACAAACTTGCAATGAAAATTAGAAAAAAAATCTGGAGGGGTCTACACTCAACTTTATGACCTGTAGAGCCTCCACAAAAATAGTGGCACCCTTATTGTGCAATACGGATTTTACACAATAAGTAGCTATTTATAGAACGTGGAAAGTCTGGACCATTGTTCTAATCTCTTGTTTAGGGGCTTAGAAGACCACCAAACTACAGACACTAAATAGTGCCTTCTATTAAGAGTACAACAGCACACCATCCCTGGAAACCTTCGTTTAAACTACAGCCTCCACCTGGGCCCCGAAGGTACCTCACCAATAACCAGTCACAGAATGGGCGGCTCCCGTAGTATTAGTAGTTTAGACACTGCTAGGACCTAGAAAAACCTATTTATACGTACCTATTCTTCCAGATTTAGGTTACAGGAAATACGACGTCCGATGCCCCTATATACCCTAAAGCACTGCGTCAAAGCATTAGATGGTCGTCAATTATTGCCCCGGGGGGATTACTAGGTGGTGATCAAGATAAACGTCAGCACCTAGCCGTGTTGGCTCTTATCTGACAGTGGTCTTACCACCGAGTGAAAGAAAGTGTAGACTAGCATCCTATTGTGTAGTACAGCACACAATACGATAACGTGCCGTGTGTAATAGCACCTACATCGCACTAAAATGTACCGCACAGTCACAATTAATAGTAATTTATAGAAACATGGCAAGCCTCAAGCCATGCTCTAACCTATTGTTTAGGGATTGAGAGTGTAACAGCACTTTTGATCAACCTTGCACCATCTCTGCATATAACGAGTGATTTTTTAAGAGCTTGAGAACTTTTTTTTTAAAAAAAACGCATAAAATTTGCAAAATCTCATCGGTTCTTTATTTGAAACGTTAGATTGGTCCATGACATTTACTTTTTGAAGATAATTTCATTTAAATGTTGACCGCGGCTGCGTCTTAGGTGGTCCATTCGGAAAGTCCAATTTTGGGCAACTTTTTCGAGCATTTCGGCCGGAATAGCCCGAATTTCTTCGGAAATGTTGTCTTCCAAAGCTGGAATAGTTGCTGGCTTATTTCTGTAGACTTTAGACTTGACGTAGACCCACAAAAAATAGTCTAAAGGCGTCAAATCGCATGATCTAGGTGGCCAACTTACCGGTCCATTTCTTGAGATGAATTGTTCTCCGAAGTTTTCCCTCAAAATGGCCATAGAATCGCGAGCTGTGTGGCATGTAGCGCCATCTTGTTGAAACCACATGTCAACCAAGTTCAGTTGTTCCATTTTTGGCAACAAAAAGTTTGTTAGCATCGAACGATAGCGATCGCCATTCACCGTAACGTTGCGTCCAACAGCATCTTTGAAAAAATACGGTCCAATGATTCCACCAGCGTACAAACCACACCAAACAGTGCATTTTTCGGGATGCATGGGCAGTTCTTGAACGGCTTCTGGTTGCTCTTCACTCCAAATGCGGCAATTTTGCTTATTTACGTAGCCATTCAACCTGAAATGAGCCTCATCGCTGAACAAAATTTGTCGATAAAACACATTTCGAACCGAACACTGATTTTGGTAATAAAATTCAATGATTTGCAAGCGTTGCTCGTTAGTAAGTCTATTCATGATGAAATGTCAAAGCATACTGAGCATCTTTCTCTTTGGCACCATGTCTGAAATCTCACGTGATCTGTCAAATACTAATGCATGAAAATCCTAACCTCAAAAAAATCACCCATTATATTGATCCACAGCACAGCCACCACGTGTACCCCCGAAGCGAGCTTCACCAACAACCTGTCACAGAGAAAAGCGGCTCTCTGTAGGGCTGCCGGTCCCCGTGGTACCAGTCGTTTAGACACTGATCGGCCCTCGAAAAGAACTCATAATAAAACAGACCTGTTCCTCCAGATTAAGGTTCCAGGAACCCTGATGTCTTGTGCCCTCATTTTCCCCGAGATCACCTCGTCAAAGCTTTTGGAAATACTGCAGTGACATTTTGGTCTCCCGGGGGGAAATGGCTAGGTAGTATGAGAAATAGGAGAAACAAAATTCTGGAGTCATCTAAAAAACTAGAAAAAAAATTAAATGAAAAATAATATAATTTCATTTGCTATCGATAAATATTTTTCTTCAATGAACTTCTTGGAAGAAATGAGATGTGGCCTTTTAAAAATAATATTGATTGAAGTCAATATACAAGGTAAAATATCATAGAAGAATATTTCTGTATGATTATTTCGGTTTTGCGAAAATAAACCAGACGTTTTTTAGCTATGAAACGTATGAAATAGGAACAGAAATTATAAGCAATTTTGAAAATATTTCAATAAAAAGTTATATTTAGTACAACAAATCAGTGCTAAGTAAAATTTAAATATTGCGGAAACATTAATTATTAAGAACATAGTAAACAGTTGCATGAGCAAGCTCATCTAATGGGTGTGCTCAGAAGCTCATGAGCAAGTAATCATACTTGAACTGAAACTAGCTTAATGAACGCATAGCTACTCATACCATACTATTATTGAGCAAATCTCTGTTCGTATCATAAACGCAATGGGATGACTAATCTAATGAGCGCCGAGTTTACTCGTCTCATATTTGAAACACTTAGTGTGATTTATTTAGATAAAGTGTATAACTTTTGGTTAAGGCTTAGTGTGATTTGCTTGCATTAGTGGTTTATATAATTGCTAAGAAAAGAAGATCTTAAAATGAACGTAAGTAATATTTTTAAAAAATTCTATGTTATTTGTTTGTACAATCCAACTTTGTTAGTGTTTCACTCAAAGCATACAACTGCTTGAACTCGCCCAAGTTCATTGTTATTATGTTCAACATTTACTCGTACTTATTCAAACTCACTTATGATCTGCATGATCATCGCATTTAGTTCGTTAATATTCAGTGTGCAATGAACAGACATGAATTCAATAAAATCTTATAATGAACGTCTTATGAGCATCGTTTTTTGTGCTCATGCAGTGCTTTCAAATACATAAAACATGATTTAATCACGGAAAGACAAAAAAATGCGGATTATAACTGAGAGGTTTTTTATAACCGAACAATTCCAGTGTGAAGAATCCTATTTTAAATGTTTATTCATTGTAAATGAAAAATAATATTAAAAAATCTATTTATAGCTTTTCGTACTTAGTTTTATTTTTGATACACACTTTTTTAAACAAAATCGAAAAGCTTTCCGTTAATAAATTATTAACTTGCAAAAGCGTAGCTACGATCGTAAAAAAATGCATTTGTAAAAAAAAATTAAACGACCGGAATGGAGAATACGAAAATTTCTAAACGGATAAAATTTCGATTCGTATTCGATACGAGAATCAATATTGCCAATTTGGAAATTTTGCAGCTAAATCTAGCTTTATTGAAATGCCAATCTTTGGGGAAAGTTCGCTATTAACGGTTACCGGGAAATCTAGCGATTTTAATAAGAAACAATGAAATAAGGTGTTGTCACTATCTCTGAGTTAAAATTGACTGGACTTTTTTTAGATAACTTTTTCATAAAATTTTATTCACAATAAATCGATTGATATGGTGACTATGTGCCAGGTGGCATGGTATATTTGAAAACATATTTATACGTATTGTATCGAATACCGAAAATAACAGCACGGATAATAATCTTTCTACAATCGTTGAAGGTTACTCTTCGACTTTTTTTCAGAAAAAAATATAAAGACGTATTATTCCACCAGTATGAATTGTACACAACACAACACAACAACTTTATTTGCATGTGCTCCAGTAGTAGTATGCTTGTCTTTTTTTTACAATCATAGTATAAGTTACTTGAAAACGTTAAAAATATTACTGTATTAGAAATTAATTAAGCTGGCTGTTGTCGTTGGGTTTACTTTTTGAACCAGTTAAATATTCGGCCCTGTTCCCGTTAGCGTTGTTGTTTGAAAACGAAATAAAAACGACAATTTGGCATTAACGTTGGCGTTAACAACACTCGTCGTAAATATATCGGTATTCCCTATTTTGAAAATAAGATAGAAACGACAACAAACGTACACAAGAAAAAAATTAAAATAAAAAAAGTACATTAAGTTCCAAATTTTAAATTTTTTAATGGAAAAACATCCCGCTTATTCTAAATGTTTTTGCAAGGGCATAAAACCCTAAAATTTAGTGATTTTTGAAGCGAAACTGCAGAGAAATTAAATCCGTTTCGACCTCCAGTTCTTGTTGTAGACGGTTGGCATAAAGTAAGTAAAACTAAATTAGGAGAAAATATCCATTTGAAGATAAAAAGGAAGCTCTGATTCCAGTGCAACAGGGGAAGGATGCTATAAGCAGGTGCGATTGTCACCATTGGAGGAAGCGGTGTCAAAACTGTTAAAATTTTAAACCAAATTAACCCGAAAGTAAATGTAGTGGTATTCGCCGACCATGAAGAAGTTAGATCGCTACTAATCGAGTTTCGTACTGAGAATCTAAAAAAATAAGAAAAAGTAATACTCAAATCTGTATAGAATATGACAAACTATCGATTATCTGAATAATATTGTACTTTAATTATTAGTAATTTTCCCTTAGTCGTCATTCAATCGTGTATATTTCCGTAATTAAATAACATAAACTACACGAATGGCTTTAAAAATTTCGCTGTATCGCCTATATTCACAGTGGTGCCCAAAAACATACTTTCAAATTGTATATTGTGTATTTGAAGTGTAAACAAAGCCACAGGAATGCCTCGGTGGGCTAGTAGGTAGTGTGCTAGTTTATCAGTACAGGGTATTGGTATCGATTCCCGCCTGATTCTCTGGTATTTTTCGCTACAAGTTAGCAGAAAGGGCAAGAAGGCGCTTGGATGTAAACCTTGGTGCGTCCTCATAAAATTTTATTAAAATTCGTCCAATGGCTTTTAATAGATGCAAACACAGACAGATGACGGGCAGTCATAAAAATTCAAAAAATTAATGTTCTTTATTCCATTTTGGTTACTATGTATCTAACAGCAACAAAATTTTCAAAAAATAATTCATGTACAGAAATGGTCCTGTTACAGTTTTATGTATAGATATGTGTGTCCAATCTGTGGTGTTTTTCGCGTGTTTGAGTATTTCAGTTCTCTTACTGGTTTAAAAATTGTGTCTGAGGTTGGGTTTACTTATTTCGTCCTTTTTTGCTTTGATGCTGTAATCATGCATTCGTCTACAGCCCTTGAGGTTCGTCCCTGAATATCAAGGTGTAACGCAAAAGTTGGAGTCTTCACCTTTCCGTTTGTACGAGTGTATGTGTTGTGTAAATCTTGTTTTTAATGTTCGTCCCGTTTGTCCTACATACATACGAGTATGTATGGTTACAGGTGCAAGTAAGTCTGTCTATAAAGAAATAAAAATATGCAAAAGAATAATTAAAGGATGTTGCGTTGTTGTCCTCTATAACCAAATATACAAGAGAATAATTAAAGGGTGTTACAAAAGTGACACGAGTGTACGTACATATATAGTATTAATTTTGAGACAAAGTAGGTAGAAAATTTAAATTTACACAAAGCATTTTCTACAACGCTTACTGTTGTAGCAGCAAGTAATAAAAATAAAATTGGTAAAAATGAAAGGGTGTAATCTAGAGTTGGCGATTTTGACAAATTTGGTCTTATCTTTTAAACTTTACAGGCAGACACTTGAATTTCACACAGGGTATGTAGTATGCTATGCTCGCTATAATAATTATGAAAAACTCAAAGTTAAAAGGCTTATCTTTGCAGTGTAAATATTTTTTCATTATTTATTAATAATACCACATCCCCTTTAAATTTATATGTATAATAAATTGCCTTTTTAACAACTCAAAGTTGTATAAGAGTCAGGTGCATTTCCATAATTCCACCTTATTCTTTTTCCTCCTTTAACATGTCTCTCGTTTTTAAACGCCATTAAAACTTCTTTCCTGTTTCTTCGTTTCAATTTCATGCAACACCGGTTTCTGGCCAAATTAACTTTAACATGTTCGCCTTTAAAAATGTACTCTGCACCAATTCTTAGGGTTAAAAAGCACAATAAATTATTGGTTAATGGAAAAAAGCGAACACATAAAGACGCTGTTTTAAATAATTATTCTTCCACAAACTTCCCATTTTAATCACACATGCACTACATGTACGAAAGGATATTTTCAAATTGCTTCAAACAAATTAAGAGAAATCAATAACGTTTGTCACAAATAAGGAAAAGCACTATTTTTTTATATAGGTCTTCTTTTAGTCCGACAAACTTTTGCCAGCAGTGTTCAAACTTTTTAAACCCTTCGCAAATTAAGATTTCGTAAGATTTTCCAGAAAGGCATGGAGGACCTCTTTACAATTGTTACACCATTAAAACTCTTAAACATTCTAACAAACGAAAATTACCTGCAGACGGACACACTTACCTAGCAAACAATAAAAGACGAAAATATTAATTATACACTGATCTCACATAAATGTGACAGATAGTAAGCAATATACCATTTACACCATTTAAATAAACACAACCCTAATAAACAATTACCTATACTCATTACTACTTATACTAAAACAGGTAATACTAACTCTCCAGTACTATTTTAAATGCGGCTTGATAATAATGTCTTCACATCGAAAGCGCTCGCCAAACGTACCAAACCAACAGCCAGTGACGACAGTCCTTACCGACAACAGTACTTAATTTACTGGCGGAACAAATCCAATCAATTTAAAACCAGATTTTATTTCATATTTAACAATTATAATTAGACAGTCTTAGCAGCTGAAAACTTTCAAAATTAGTTATTAGATAAGGTCCCTTTTGTCAGCTAGCATTACAAATACAAAGGACTTTGAGCTGAGCAGTATACAAATACATATACATATTTGTATAACTTTGAAAATTACAATTATAAGCCCTGTGTAATGGACTTGTTCAGATAATGGGAAAGAACCTAGAAAACTAACGTTTGGTATAACCAAAAACTATTGCAAAGAATTATGGAAGATTTGAAGTGAAATTTAATAGCTTGGGCCCTCCGACTAGAATTTCCCCCGAATGATATGTGAAGATGTAAATGTATATGTGAAGATGTGATGAGCAGCTAGCCGTGTTGGCCCTTATCTGAACGAGTGAAAAGAAAGTATAAACTAGCACCACCATTGATTAGTACAGCACATAATACGATAACGTGCCGTATGTAATAGCGCCCATATCGCACTAAAATTTACTGCACTATCACAATGAGTAGGAATGTATAGAACATGGCACGCTCACCACCCCCAAAGCGGACCTCACCAACAACCGGACACAGAGAGGAGCGGCTCTCAATGGGGCTACCGGTTTTGGTAGTACCAGTCGTTTGGACACTGGTCGGGTCTCGAAAAAGACCCATAACAATACAGATCTCTTATTCCAGGCTTCAGGAAGCCCTGGCGTCTGGTGCACCTATTTTCCTGAGAGCTCTTCATCAAAGCTTTTAGAATACTGCAGTGAGAGAGAGTGGAATGGAAGCGATCCCAGGCCCCGCCGAATGTAGGTTGAGTTGCTCTCCAGCTCATAGGGAGCTGGGTAAAGGGTACTTTTTAAAAGGTATTTAAAAGGTATTTATTTTAAAACTGTCTCTACATTTTACTAGGTTCTACGTCAGTTTTTATTACAAGATCAAATAATAAATCTCCATATTATTTTATTATACGGCCACATCATATGGCTACTGATGAAAACTTTCAAGTTGCGTCTTCAAACTGTTTTTTTTTTTTCTTTACACCACAAAACTACAACTGTCTTCACTACAGCCAGGCATGTTTGCAAATTAAACAACAGTTTGTGCGTTAATAAATTTACACTTCATCAGAAGGTGTATGTGATAATAAAATATAACACAAATTTGTCTCAAGTATTACTTGGACTTAAGAACTCTAGTTTCTTAGTATTACAGTAGCAAGTCCAACACGCAACAATTTATTAATTTAATAATACATTTTGAAAAATTAAAAATTTTATCGAAAATTTTTTTATAATAATTTTTAAACAAATTTTATTGAAAATTTTTTGTAAACATTTTATAGAAAGTTTTTTGTAAAAATTGTTTAGACATTTTTTTGTAAACATTTTACAAAAATTTCTTTCTTATCTATATTACGTTAGAATGGCCAGAATAAAACACATTGGGGGTCATATTGATCCCCACAATGTGACTATTAACTGCTCCTGGTTCCCAGTGGGCACCCTGTAGGTCTATCGGCTACCTCTATGTGTATTGCTTTCAATAAAGGCCTTTAATACAAATCAAAGTAGAAAAATCCTGTTGCCATTTTTCAAGTACGGATCGTATTTCGTTCTACAAAATTTAAACAAAAGTATTACAGTCTAAACCTACCTGTAGCAAATATGACGACTTATAAAGTTCTATGAGAACTTGTAAAATTTACTGTTCGTCACCTTGTTCCACTTGTTGTAATAACCAAATTTTGTTGCAAATTATTTTTTTACCATACACCATGCAAGTGTCTGCTTAAACATGTAAACAACCCCAGTACACAACAAAAATGCTTGAACAAACCTACAAGCTCAAACAAAAATAAGACACGTGCCTTTTTTCCTTCTGTTAAAACCTTCCTATGTTACATTTTATTTTTAGGCACACCTTTTGCGTTTATGTTGTCGATACACAAATTCATTCATGTTCGTGTCGAAATGTGTACAAATATAATATGAATGAGAATTAAGTGCGTGTGATTTGCTAATTTATTTAATTCAACGTTAACTTTTGCTTCTGGTTGCTTGTAAACAATAATGTGTTTACTCTGATGGTGCCATCTATTGCGGAGGTAGAAGTGGTGATAGTTAAACATTTAAGTGGTGGGAGCTAGGATACAAGCTGACACTCGTATTAATGGAATTAAAAAAATCTCAAGTAGAATGTGTAAGCATTATAAACATAATCGTTACATTGTGTAAACAATGTGTTGTTAATTGCCCAAGGTGCTTTGTTGTTTATTAAATATATGGCCTTCTACTTGTCTTTGTGTTTGGTTTTTGCAATTTTTCTTTATTTTTGTTGTGCTCTCTTTTATGTGCCAAAAATAAATTCTTTTTCAATCATGACAAATAATAGTGTTTGACAATTGTTGCTTCTATCGTTATCCAGAAGAGAGGAGATGTTTTTGAAAAAAAAAACACTGTTTATTTGTTATTATTATTAAGAACTGCGATATGATAGAACTAAGAACTATACTTTTGAAATAAAGCACTGCATGAGCATAAAAAATTAAGCTTATAAGACGCTCATTATAATATATAATTCTATTCTTGTGTGTTTATTGCACACGAGTAACGATGAATGGACAATAATAAACAGCAAAGACTAGCGAGCTAAATGCGATGAGCTTTTAGAGTTTCCATGAGCAAGTTTGAATAAGTATGAGTTAATGTTGAACATTATAACAATAAACTAGGGCGAGTTCAAGCAGTTTTATGCTTTGAGTGAAACACGAACACAGTTCGGGTGTACAAACAAAAAACACAGTTTTTTAACAACATTACGTACGTTAATTTTATGGTCGTCATTTCTTAAGCCATACAAAAAACACTAATACAAGCAAAACTTACTAAGCCTTAACCAAAAGTTCTACACAACTAATAAAAAATAGCACTTAGTGTGTCAAACAAGAGATAAGTAAACACGTTTAGTTTTACTCGATCAGCTCATTTATGATTCCAACACAGGTTCAGTAGGCTAGCTTGTGTTCGAGTATGACCATGAGCACACCCATTAGATGACCTTACTCATGCAAACCATTAAGAGTAGGAGTATTCAATTTTTGTGTGGAATACTTTTAAAACGAAAGTCGAACCCTAACGACGTCGCGACGGTAAAATTGCTGATTAAAGTTGAAGTTAAAAAAAAAAAATCCATTGAATTGTCATGGCATATGAATTTATTGAAAAATATAACAATAATTTCTCCCTAACTTAACGAATGTCTGAATTTAAAATTGTACCATTACTGACCAGTTGCTTATAAACATACTTCCTTCCGCCCACCCTTCGCATCCTTTAATATCCCTCTTTTTTAATTTTGTTTGGCCTTATTAAACCATGAAAATATTATTTGCTGCTAACTTCATGGTCGATTATTTTTACTTTACACTGGTTGTTATGCCAGCGTACTATGTTGTTGTTCTTTTTTAATATGAAATGTTTACGTTTTGTGTCTGTTTAATGGGTCTCTTTATTGACTTAATCGTCCGCAATAATTTAGCCCAAAGACACGACAAAAAAAACTCTTATAAACGAGACATTTTCTACCAACCAATTTGCTTTATAATTTATCAAGATTTTTTTTTCATTTTATTTTATTTTTTCATACATAAAATTTCTTTGCTTGAAGAATTGATTTATTGCATGGTGATATTGTTTTCTGGAAGAAAAATAAACACCTGAGGCGTAAAATGTAAAAAAAAAAATTAGTTTAACTTTTTTTTTTGGAAAACAAATTGAAAATCATTAGACTAAAACTTTATCTCATTAATTACTAATAATTAATTAAAAGAAAATTGTTTATTTAGACTCGATACAAGTAAGGACCGCTTTTAGAGAAGTGAAACAAAACAAACAACTTTTGCTCTATATTCTGTTAGTTTACAATTTTATTTTGCTTAATAGCTGCTTTTGTAAGTTTATTACATTACATGATGCTGTACAGTGGTTTAAAGACGTTTTAATTTTTATTCGGTAGCTCATGAACCACTAAAGACATCTTAATATAATTTTACAGAGGCAAAGCTGAAGTATGTATGTATTTTTGAGTGGATATGCAGACGGTGGGCACCCTAGGGTAAAGACGGGTACCACCAAAGTTGGGTATTAATTTTTTTACTTTACAATACGTAGTATAAGGTAAAGTATAGTAATCATGAAAGAAAAAATCGAGGTCGGTATTTCACGGATTTATACGTTTTGAGGTCTCCTGAATCAATTATGGATATTTTCGCAATGATATCTGTGGGGTTAGGTGTGTGTGTGTATGCCACTATTTTTGTGGACTTTGTACAGGTCATACCGTTTGACATATCAAAATGAAATTTAGTATGTGCCTTTGGTATATGGAGATGAAAGGTTGTGTAATTTATGGGCATATTCGTGAAGGTGCAAGTGGTAGTTTACTTAACACCCCAAACCGAAAATAATTTATTTTTCGATTCGAATATCCTTTAATTTTTATTCTTTATGTTATATATCCATTGGGTGTACTAAAGTTTAGTGTAGGCCAGTGTAGTTTTATTTTTAATGTTAAGATTTCTAAAACTCAGATAGTTCTTGAAAATAGCTACAAAAACGTACTTATATGTCAAATTTATGTCTTTCAGTTTGGGAGAAAAATGGGTTAGGAATTTTTTTTGTAAGTTTTAAGCGACCTTAAATTAGTATTTTTGACGTGATATACTTAATTATGATTGGATTTTTATTTAAAAATATTGATAGCGTGTTGAATTGGGAAAATGTAACAACTACCGTTTTTTCAGGATTTTCCACAAGTAGGTGGTGTGGTTTTCTGTTTATATAATTTAAACTTACTTTGGTATTAGTAAATTTTTGTTAACTATTTTAGAGACAACTTATATTAAATGTGAATAATAGAAAAATTGGGTAAAAAGTTGCAACGGTTCTCCATCAAGCCCTATCCAAACATAGCCAATTTTTGAACAAAATTTATTGTTTGTTATAAAATTCCTTCGAAAGCTACATTTCTTTGCTATATACTTGACAGCCCCGTTGTTAACAAAGGTGTGGTACATACTTTTGCAAAATTGGAATTCCGTTGTAGGAATTCAGGTATTATATATTAAAATTTGTATTACCACTCGATTAAAAGCTCTCTTATCTATATCTGTTATAAATTTTATAAGGATTAAATTTTATAAGAAGTTGTGTTAATTCCAATTCTATACTTTATTTCTCAAAGAATCAGTTGAAATTTTTATATAAAAATTTATTATATATTTATTATATTTATATAAAAATTACTAGCTATCCCCGGTGCGCTTCGCTACACCCGTCCACAAAAAACACAACAAACACTTGGAAGAAAAGGATGACCAAATTTTAACGTGAAAACGCACGCTATTCTCAAGTCAAAAATGTTCCCATCCAAACTGCTTTTTGTTAGAGTATACGTATTAACACGATAACAATTTTTACATTTAATGGGATGTGCCACTCCCAGTATTCTTATCCAGTCTGTATTTTGCTAAACTATGCACATTAGTATGAGGGTTACTTGTGCAAAGTTGCAAGACTATACCTAATGTAGTTCTCTAGGTACGCGGTAATAATTTTTCACTTTGTATAGGAGGTACCACGCCCTCCATTCAAATTCACTCTGAGTTTCTCTATACAATATATCTTAATATGGGGGTTACTGATGCAAAATTCCAAGGCTCTACCTATTGCAGTTCTCTAGATACAGGATAATAATTTTTTACTTTGTATGGGAGGTACCACGCTCACTGTCCCAATTCAGCCTATGTTTTTCTAGGGTATCCGCATGGGTATGGGGTTTACTTGTACCCACTTTGAAGAACATTCATATTATAATTCTCAATATACACAATAATCATTTTCACTTTGTATGGGAGGTACCATGCCCACTGCCCCAATTCATTCTGTGTTTTGGCAGACTATGCGCCTTAGCACAAACGCTACTATTGCAAAGTTTCAAGGCGCTATCTATTGCAGTTCGCCAGGAAGACGATAATAATTTTTTACTTTGTATGGGCGGTACCACGCCAACTAATCCGGCTATAACTCATGAACCAATACACATCCAGAGACCGTTTGTACATAAAAACCTTGGTATTGACGCCACCTTTCATATAAACTTTGCAGAAACAAAATCGGTTCACGCATTCCAGAGAACATCAATTTCTAACACAATGCAACATTTTTTTTTAAATATACAGATAGATATACTTAAGCTGTAGGAGATCCACAAGCCTTGCCTATTAATGAGTTTTTCTTTTCATTTTCTCTATAAAAGTGCAAAATATGTTTATATACATTCAGTTTATATACATTCAATGTGTATAAACATTATTGCGAATTTTTTTCACATAAATGCTTTTATACACATTTTGCATTTTTACATAGAAAATAAAAAAAAACTCATTAATAGACAAGGTTTATGGATCTCCTACAGCTTAAGAAAAAATAATAAAAAATGTATCTCAAATCTCAATCAGATTATAAACTATATCTGTGCATTTATTTTCTTTTTTATAACACAGAAAATACTCTAATTTAAACAGTTTTAGTTATTGCACTTAAAAAGATAAAAATGTTTCATAATCTAAACATTAAAAAAAATATATACTAAAAAAAATCTGTTACCAAATTATCGACAAAACAAATACATAAACAAACAAACGAATCAGAAAGACTTGTAAGAAATAAACTAAAAAGAAAAAAATAAAAACTACAAACAACTCTAGTTCAGAGTCTAAGCGATATTATCTAAATGAAAGTTTTTCAGTCACGTAGTTTAACACCACTATAAAAAAATAATCAATTTTTCTTAATCTTTATAATTTAACTTACAAAAAAATTATTATAAAAAAAATCAATTCAACTCATTTGCAATTGTGTGTATCCATTAGATTTTGTAATTATGAGATATTGTGGAAGACTAAATTCTTGCCTATATAAAACATACTGATATTACTCGTATATTCAAATAAATGGCAGAGAATAATAGTTCTTAAAGTATCATAGGCAAGGCTCCAATTTCTATGTAAATACATGCAATATTTTTTTTTGTCTCATTAAAAAAATTAAATAAATGGGAAGGATTTATTTAACGTGCTTAATAATAATCTGCTTTCAGTTTTCTATTATATAAGATTTTTTTAAGGGGCGTGGCAAATATACGGTTCATCCGATTAGAAAACTAAAATTCGTTACTTACTGGCGCACCACTGTGCATACATACATAATTTGTAAAAGTTAAACAAAAAATTAAGCAAAAGATTTGAACGTGCGAGGTAGCCAACTTTGAGATTATGAAGCACCGCACGTAGCAAGTGGACTGTGCTCAGAGTCAAAACTTAAGCTCAAATACTCCTCTGATATGCGCATACCATTTTAAAACAATCGTATTGGCCATTTAAAATAGCGGAATTATTTACAAAATATTTTGATTCTACCCAAATTTTGTCAAAATGATTAACATTTCTTCAATTGACAAACAATTTACTTGCTAAATTGTAGCAAATGTTATTCGCTACCCCCATCGTCAAAATAGGAAATAAACACTAGCAGATATATGTACTTCTGGGGTTTAACTTGAAAACACACTTTATTCTCAGAGTGCCCTACGAAACTCTACGTGTGTGAGTAACACTCGCACTTGGCCAATTTATTATTTATATAATTGGGGTATTCAAACGGTGTCTTATCGAGTCATATTGTCATAATATTTTAAAACAGTTTTAAAAAATTGTTGTTGGTTTGTGTGTAAAAAAGTCATAAAAAATTAAGACTTTTCTACATATGTTTATTGTTTTGTCATAAATTGGCAAAAGAATTCGGAGTTAAGTGGTTAAAGCTATTAAGTTAAGCCGGCGATGGTAAAAACAACTGCCGCCAAAAAATCGTAAAGCAGAAATTATTATTAAAAATAAATAAATAAATTAAAAATACAACGATCGTTCACAGCAGTCATATTTTTTCGTTATATTATTTTATGACATATGACTTTAGAACGACCGTTTGAATACCCCAATTATTTTTAATGTTAAATGTAAATTTAAATTTCCTAAGCAGCTGCTGTGGCTCTCACAACCATTTACAATATACAGTATACGATTTATAAGAATGGCTACTAGAGTGTAATGTAAAGGTTAAATATACATTACACATAACAAAAATGTTTTTAATAATAGATGGCAAAAGAACTTTAACCTCTAACCAGAATATGCTTGATTTGAAATGTAAGTTCAATGTGTTAGGAAACATAAAGTCAAGTGAAAAAAATAGATTTAAAAGGAAAATGTTTAAAACAATAACTAATTTAAAAAATTAAAAACTAAAGGATATAAGACTATTAGTATTTAGAAAACATAAAGATAACACAAGAGAACCTGAGCTACGTTATCTATATCTAATTTAAAATAATAATTATAATAGTATATTGGTACAAAAATAGGATACCTTTTTCCCGTAAAAATTTCTAGGAGAAAATACGGAAAAAAACTTGACAACAACTTTTAGTTTTTTAAGCAGAAAATTGTAAACTCTATTTACAGAACTGTACAATAAGACCATACATAAACCATATCTGCTGCACTATTATTTTAAAATTTTGTGTAGATTACTTTCAAAGTAAAATCGAAAAAACCAAATATTGTCAGCACGCACACGACACAAAAAGGGAATAAATTGAAAGTTGTGTGAACCGAATAAATTTTGGTACTCAGTTAAGGTACACATAAACCTCCATCAAACAATTTTCGTTTACGACAGACACCGTTGTTGAAATATACACTTTTCAAATTTGAGTTATTCGATGTTTTTCTTGCAAATATAATACTGGGTTAGTAATATCATGTGTAATTTGTGTAATTATTCTTAAATTGTTTTCACACGTAACCCTAGTTGATTTCGAGAAAAATTATAATAAATAGTTGTGAATAAAGTCGAAGTAAAAACCTTTTTTTCTTCTTAAAAAATATATATATTTTTTAAATAATTTGTAAAAAACATTTCACATTTTCATTTTTCGAAATAAAGATACAACCGAATTGTAGAGAAAGAGAGATGTTTAAATAATATATTTTTCTAATATTCTATGTTTTTATATGTTTTTATACCCTTCACCACAGGTGGAAAGGGGTTATATAAGTTTGTTATTCCGTGTGTAATTTTGCAGTATTCATTTCCGACCCCTTCTTCATAGAGAGGTTGACCAAGCGATGTCCGTCTGTCCGTGTTCGGGTAGTAATGTCATTTGCCAAGGCACCAAAAGAGATACAAAAAATTTAAGCAAACCAATCTGTCAGGCATAGTTTCGAAAATTTTGGTATTGCAATTCAGCAACATCGGATCATTCCTTTGGAGGCTGCGGACCAAAAACCACGCCCATCTATATTTTTTTACGTTTTTTTTAATTTTGTTCGGCTTTAAAGATTCTGTTTTGCCTTTTTTTGTCAAATAAATATTAGACTGCGACAGGTAGATCGCAAGGAGTGCATACAGATCTCGGATCAATAACCCTCTGCGAGGGCGATATTTGTTTGTTTTTAGATTGGTAGGTTTTTTCTGCTTTGATTTGTATTAGAGAGCTTAATAGAAAGCAATACACATAGAGGTAGCCAATGGACCCACAGGGTACCCACTGATAAATAGGAGTAGTTAAAAGGACCCCCCATGTGTCAATATGAGGAATTTTTTTTTTTTGTAAGGATTTTTTTTTTGCTTTAGTCTGACCATTCTAACTCTATATAGACTGCAGAAAGGTCCTAAATTTAAAAAAAAAAATTTCAATAAAATTAAAAAAAAAAAAATTTAAAAATTTACAAAAAAAAATTTTTACAAAAAAATTTACAAAACATTTTCAAAAATATATTTTACAGAAAAATATTAAAAAAAATTTTTTTTTAAAAATTTCCAAAAAATTTTCGAACAAAATTTTATAAAAAATTTTTAAAAAATTATTTTTACAAAAAATTTTAACACACAGTTTTAGAAATATTAAAACAAAAATTTCAATATTTCTTTGAAAATGAAAATCATGACTGTAACATAACATATATGTAATTAATATTAAGATTATACATATGTATGTATGTGTGTATATAGAGTAACATATTTTTATACCCTTCACCACAGGTGGAAAGGGTATATATAAGTTTGTCATTCCGTGTGTAATTTCTACAATATTCATTTCCGACCCCATAAAGTATATATATTCTGGATTCTTATACATAGAGAAGTTGATTAAGCGATGTCCGTCTGTCCGTCTGTCCGTCTATCCGTCTATCCGTCTGTCCGTCTGTCCTTCTGTCCGTGTTAGTGTGGTAATGTCATTTGCCAAGGCACCAGAAGAGATACAAAAAATTTAAGCACACTATATCTGTCAGACATAGTTTCGAAATTTTGAGATTGCAATTCAGCAACATCGGATCATTCCTTTGGAGGCTGCAGGCCAAAAACCACACCCAGCTATATTTTTTATTTTTTTTCGGTTTTAATACATTTTATGACAAATAAGTATTAGACCGCGACAGGAGTGTATACAGATCTTGCCTTTATAGAAAGCAATACACATAGATATCGCCAATGGACCCACAGGGTGCCCACTGGTAAACAGGAGCAGTTGAAAGGCACATAGGGGGTCAATATGAGGAAATTTTTAAAAGATTTTTTGCTTTAGTCTGACCATTTTAACTCAATAAAGATTGAAGGAAGCTCCAAAATTTAAAAAAAAAACTAAATTACAATATGATTTCTAAAAAAAAATTTTTATAAAATTAAATTTTTTGTTAAATATTTAAAAAAAATTTTCAAAAAGATATTTTTACAGAAAAACTTGCAATTATTAAAAAATTTACAAATTTTAATTTTATAAAAAATTTCAAAAAAATATTTTTATAAACCATTTTTGAAATATTTTTTTTTTTTTTTTAATTCAATATTTCTATGATCAACACGTGAACCCGTTAGCTATTTCTCTACTAGATGACACAGAAGAAACAAAAAAACTTAAAAGTCACCATATCCTAGATTTGCCGTTTAGAAACTAACCATTTTACTTGTTCCTTTGAATTTTTATTGTTCCTTTTATATTTTTTATAATCTTTATTTATGTGAATGTATTTTCCAATTGTAATACATTACAGATATCACTTTTGTTTTCTCTAAATATGTATATCAACATAAATGTTGTCATATGTTGTTCGTAATGAAGTTCAACATAATATGTTATATTTATCACCTTATCAAATTTACTTATTATCCTTGATTGGATAGATTGTAAATAAAGGAACTACTAAAGGAACTACTATGAAAATGAAAATCATAAGTGTAACCTAACATATTTTTGATATTAAGAATATATCTTTACCTTAATATAGAAAGGCCCTAACTCGTTTTTTTAAATCGAGTTTTTTTTCGCATATTTGGATAGATGATCTTATAATACAAATAAAAAAAAATTTACATCATTAAAACGCTAATAAGAATTTAATAAAAAGAAAATTGCGTTAAAAAATAATTCGGGACTACAAAACTATAATTTTTATTAATTTTTTTCATTCTGCTGTAAAGTATGAAAAACGTTAGTTAGGGCGTTTCTGTATTAAGGTATCGATATGTATATAGAGTAACATATTTTTATACCCTTCACCACAGGTGGAAAGGGTATATATAAGTTTGTCATTCCGTGTGTAATTTCTACAATATTCATTTCCGACCCCATAAAGTATATATATTCTGGATCCTTATACATAGAGAAGTTGATTAAGCGATGTCCGTCTGTCCGTCTGTCCGTCTGTCCGTGTTAGTGTGGTAATGTCATTTGCCAAGGCATCAGAAGAGATACAAAAAATTTAAGCACACCAATCTGTCAGGCATAGTTTCGAAAATTTTGGTATTGCAATTCAGCAACATCGGAACATTTCTTTGGAGGCTACGGGCCAAAAACCATGCCCACCTATATTTTTTTTACGTTTTTTTTTTAATTTTTTTCGGCTTTAATGATTCTGTTTTGCCTTTTTTTGTCAAATAAATATTAGAGTGTGACAGGTAGATCGCAAGGAGTGCATACAGATCTCGGGGGATCAATAACCCCCTGCGAGGGGCGATTTTTGTTTGTTTTTAGATTGGTAGGGTTTTTCTGCTTCGATTTGTATTAGAGACCTTAATAGAAAGCAATACGCATAGAGGTAGCCAATGGACCCACAGGGTACCTACTGACAAATAGGAGCAGTTAAAAGGGCCCCCCATGTGTCAATATGATGAAATTTTTTTTTTTTTGTAAGGATTTCTTTTTGCTTTAGTCTGACCATTCTAACTCAATATATTGGAGAAAGGTCCAAAATTTAACAAAAAAATTTCAATAAAATTTAAAAAAAAAAATTTTTAAAAAAATTAAAAAAAAAAAATTTTTTTAAAAAATTTCAATTTTTGTAGCGGGCAGCAGTGTTAAAAATTTGTTATTAAAAACAAAAGACATTTGTGTGGCCAGATTGTTGGCGGTGCTGGCATGCTGGCGTATCGCTCCGGCTGAAGCTCGCCGTCTTGGGGGGGATCTTGCCAACCCATTGGCCAACCTGTTCGCACTACAAAAAAAAATCATGCCAGGCTTAAAACGTACTAAAATATAAAAAAATTTGGAGCCCGAAATTTTTTTAAAAAATTTTTTTAAAAAATTTTTTTCAAAAATATTTACAAAAAAATTTACAAAGCATTTTCAAAAAGATATTTTACAGAAAAATATTAGAAAAAAAATTTTTTTAAAAAATTTTCCAAAAAATTTTCGAATAAAATTTTACAAAAAATTTTTAAAAAAATATTTTTACAAAAAATTTTTACACACAATTTTCGAAAAATTAAAACAAAAATTTCAATATTTCTTTGAAAATGAAAATCATGACTGTAACATAACATATATTTAATATTAAGAATATACATATGTATGTATGTGTGTATATAGAGTAACATATTTTTTTAAATGCGTTTGATTTTTTTTTTAAATGCGATTGATTTAAAATAGATGAGATCTTTGTTTAAAACCTAGGTGCATTAAACACATAGACATCATCAGGATACCGGGTAAAAACTGCCAAAAATAAAATACACACGTTTATAGGTAAACGTTTTTTTTTTGAAGCCAGTATAGCTACATGGCTACACGACCACCGTTGTGGATGTCGTCAACTTAGGCTAATTTCTATTTTATTCAACAAAAGAAAATGTCACAAAATTGTAAATTGCAAATTTATATATAAACAAGAAGTTTTGGAGGAAATATTTATAATTTTTTGAAAAAGTTATTTAATTTTATAAAATCAAAATAAGTATTTCTACAACAATGTCAGAGTTTACGATGTAGCGTCGGCTTCAATATCATTAAGTAGCTGACAACACGGCGACAATTGTAGCAAACGGAATTTGTTTTCATTTGTCTTCTATTTCTTTACAATATGGATAATGCTGTACATGTCTGTATAAATAAAATCACCGTGGTGAAGGGTATAGAAGATTCGGCACGGCCGAATATAGCACTTTTACTTGTTTTAAATACGTTTGATTCTTAAATAGATGAGATCTCTGTTTTAAGACCTAGATGCATTAAACACACAGACATCATCAGGATACCGATTACAAACTATCAAAAATAAAATACACACGTTTATAGGAAAACGATTATTTTGAAGCCCGCAAATCTACATGGCTACACGACCACCGTTGTGGCTGTAGTCAACTTTGAATAATTTTTATTTTGTATGCGACAATTTTATTTTGTTCAACAAAAGAAAATGTCACAATTTTATAAATTACAAATTCATATACAAACAAAAAGTTTTGGAGGAAATTTTTTTTTTAATTTTTTTAATTTTATAAACGCAAAATAGGTATTTCTACAACAATGTCAGAGTTTACGATGTAGCTTCAATATCATTAAGTAGCTTACTACACGGTGACAATTGTAGCCAACGGAATTTGTTTTCATTTAGCTGCGTAGCCGCTGCCTTCTATTTCTTTAAAGCATGAATAATGAGTTTTTTCACATACAACTTATTTTAATTTATATAAAGAGTCAACAATGTGGATTATGCAGATCCGGCACGGCCGAATATAGCACTCTTACTTGGTTTTTTAATAATAGATATACATACATAGTTTTTTTTTTCTAAATAAAAAAATGGAAAACAAATAAAATTGCATTAATATATAATTAAAAATGTATAAATTTTAGTTTTTTAAGCAAAAAAGATTAAAAATTACAAAAAGGGAAGTTACCTCGAAATTATACCCACTTTTAGCATCAAAACCCCCAATGTGGGACATGGCGGGCACTGATACTTAAGACAATGATTCACTATCATACTCAATAGTACGATCCATCAAATACAGCATATGTGCTAAAAAAGTATGATAGTGTGGATTAGGAATGTATGTGTGTGACAAATTTTTTGACAAGTCTGTTTTATAATATTTTGAAAAAATTCATAAAATGGTATGCGATCAGAGTTTCAAAATCTATTTTTGTATGATAGTGTAGCACCTAAAACGCCATTTTGCAACGATTTTTTTGAGTAGCACAGAATTCTGTCAGATTTTTTGTGATTGAATTGTACGCTTGTGTAGGATAGTGAATCCTGGCCTTTACGCCTGGTACTCTGTTTTCATGCGGAATGCTGTCAAAATTCATATGTACATAAAAAATTTCTATGAAAAAGTCATGAAAAAATGTTGCAGAAGTAGTACTCTGTTTTTGCTGTGGAAAAACATTGAAATGTTTCTGGCAACATTTTATCAAAGTTGTGAAATAAAGCTGATCTCTTGGCTTTTGTTAACATTTCTAAAACAATGTGGTATACTTAAAAACAATAAAATCGTAAAATTCTGTCAAATGTCTGCGATAGACACCACATTTTAAATGTCAAATTTTCCTTGTGAAATAATAAATGTTGCTCAACATTTTTCACAAATTCGAACAGAGTACTAGGCTTTAGTTAAAAAAACGTGCTTGAAAGAATATTTTAGGCAAATTTACTACTTAACTGTCACTCAAAGGAAATGGTTGGCAAGTAAGTAGTCCAGCCAGTTCGGTATATCGGTATCCTTTAAAAGAGCCGGAATTGGGAAACTTAACTCTTTCAACGAACGTGACAACACTTTTTAGAGCTTAATAATGGTTTTAAAGCTGTACCAAACATTTTTCACGTGATTAAAACAAATGATATGAGTTTTGAAGAGTTGTGCCCTTACCACCGCCCGCTATTGTGTTTGGTAACAGCCATTTAAATTTGTAAGTGAGCTACATATAACAAAATCCATTTGCGTAGGAAAACCATTCCGGGGGTGCAAT
Organism: Phasia obesa; assembly: GCA_949628195.1. Lineage (NCBI taxonomy): Eukaryota > Metazoa > Arthropoda > Insecta > Diptera > Tachinidae > Phasia > Phasia obesa. Next base: position 52,221,278 of record OX451217.1, read on the forward strand.
GCCTCTTTCCAGACGTGTTTTTGACACATATCCCACCCCCCCCCCGCCCCCCTTCCTAGAATTTTTGAAAATTGTACCTTATTTTTGTTTTCATAATACAATTTTCCAATAAAAGTGGTTTTGACACCTCCCCCCCCCTCCCTTGAAAATATGACCACCTACGCCAATGACAAAATCACTTTCTTTGGCTTTCTTTTATTTTTTGTGTTTTATTGCATGTATTCGCCAAAACGAAAAGAAATAAACAATAAAATATTGAATACTTAATTTGCCATTAACGCTTAAAGTACGTGATCAACATCATTAGCTCTTTGTAAACGTATCTGTCTGCCTGTGCTTTTGATAATCGACAAAGCTATTTTGAAATTATCTTAAAATTCCACAGGAAGAATACAATTGTTTGAAAACTCACAAGTGTTTGTTTGAGCCATAAATTATTAATTCTCACAACCTGCAAACAACATCTTTTAACAAAAACATAAAAGAGAAACGTGAAAAATCTGCTGGTATCAATTATTCATTTCCACCATTATTGCAACAAGCATCTTCCTGAATTCAAAATTTAAGCTTTTAAATATTTTAAATACTTTTAAAAATGAAAGATGTTTGTTTGTGTAGCCTTTCATACGTGTACTCGTGCTCACATCCTCACGTTAAAAAATAATCACGTACTGTAGTTTATGGTTCAACACACCACCCGCAAGAAATTGCATTGTAAGTCATCAGCATCAGCAACAGCAACAATAACATATATTGTTTTGTTTTTGTAACAAGTGCAACTTTGTAGCTGTTTTACTCGCTACTTACAAGCTGTGTCTGTTTGTTTGTTACAGTTGCAAGTACATGTACATGAGATTATTGTAAAGATTATGTTGTTGATAACACCGAAGTTGCTATTTCTATGTTGCAGCTGATAATATTAATAATAATAATGTGTTTGCTATTTTTGTTGTTATTTTGACAATGTTGCAAAGCACTGTTTTTCTACTAAAGGTTGAGTGTTTAACTTTTTAATTCTTTTTTTATGTTTAAGACATGATATAGTTTTTTGGGTTAAAGTCTGCCAAGGGTGTGTTTAAAAACGAAATAACGATTATATCCCTTTATTTAAAAAGTTATTTTGGGAGGATTAATGACATTTTATAAGCTTGTTACGTCAAAAAGGATGTAAATATGCGCCAAATTATGAGAAAACTTTTGACTAGAGCATGGATCAGATTTTTACTAGATTGAAAACTGAAAAGTTTACAAATGCAATATATTTAGCAGAATACTGCTGTACATAAAGCGTTCGGAGAACTTTAAATTGGCAGCACTGTTTTCTTCGACAGCTGATGGGACAGTTTCGTTTGTTTTGAATTTACTTTCGTTTGAAAATTTATCATGATTAGACTCAGGGCAGAGCAACATTGGCAAATCATTCAAAGTTCTTCATGGTTTAATTCGATTGGCTCATCGGACATGACCTGCTCCGATGCGCTTCGCTACATCCATCCACAAAAAAATACAATAAACACATGGAAGAAAAGTATGGTCAACCTTTAACTTGAAAACGCACTCTATTCTCACATCGAAAATGTTTTAGTTTTTATATGCAAGGTACGACGCCTACTGTTTTCATCCAATCAGCTTTTTGCGAGACTATAAGTATTAACACGATAATATTTTTATACTTTTTATGGGAGGTACCACTCTTACTATACTAATCCAGTCTGTATTTTGCTAGACAATGCTCATTACTCTGAGGATTACTTGTGCAAAGTTTCAAGACTCTACCTATTGTAGTTCTCCAGGTACACGATAATAATGGTTCCCTTTGTATAGGAGGTACCACGCCCACTACCCCAATCAAGTTTGTATTTTGGTAGACTAAGCGTATTATCATAGGGGTTACTCGTGCTTTAGACTTTATCTATTGTAGTTCGCCAGGAAAACAATAATAATCCTTCACTTTGTATAGAAGTTACTACGAACACTATCCAAATTCAGCCTGTGTTTAGCTTGAGTATGTACGTTAATATGGGGATTTACTGGTGCGAAATTCCAAGGCGCTACTTATTGCAGTTCCCTAAATACAGGATAATATTTTTCACTTTGTATGAGAGGTGGCACGCCCACTATTTTAATCCAGTCTATCTTTCTCGAAACTATGTGTATTAATATAGAGGTTACGGGTGTAATTTCAAGGCACTACTCTTTAGGGTTCCGTACTCAAAGGGTAAAAACGTAACCCTATTGTTTTCGATACTATGTCTGTCCGTCTGTCTGTCAGCGCCTTTTATCTCTGGAAGCTTAATAGGTAGACTCTTGAAATTTTCACAGAAGATGTATAGCTGTTACCGCTACAGCAACAAATGCTAACATTTTTAGGGTGGTCCGATAGAGACCTGTTATTTAAGATTATGTCTATATTTCTTGAGCTGTAGGAGGCAACCACTTAAAATTTGCAGACAGTAATTAAAACTATGTTCGCTTTAGAAACACGTTTACAAAAAAGGGTGTTCCGATATTGACCTGATTTGCATGTATATGGCCTAAGTTTTGAACGATAATAGATAGAATCTTGAAATTTTTACAGGAGGTGTATTACTGTGGCCACTTTAACAAATAGCAAAAATTAAAGGGTATTCCGATATTGACGACATTTGCATGAATATGGCCTAATTTTTTAACCATAATAGGTAGACTCTTGAAATTTTCACAGATGTGGTATTACAGTGACGACCCCTATAAAACACAATAAAGGTTAAAGGGTTTTGCGGTAGTGGCGTGATTTGCATATATAACGGCTTATTTCTTGAACAGTAATAGGTAGACTCTTGAAATTTTGTACAGAAGATTATGTTGCCATGTTGGCCGATATGACGATTATTAAAAATTAAAGGGTGTTTCGGCAGTGACATATTTTACGCGTACAGGGAATTGCCATGGCCACTATAACTAATAATAAAATTAAATGGTGTTCCGACAGTGACATGATTTTTACGTAAATAGCATTATTTTATAAACCGTAATAGTTAGACTCTTAAAATGTTTACAGTAGCTGTGTTACTTCGGCAGCTATAACAATTACTAAAAATGAAGGGTGTTCATTAGTGATATGTTTTTCACGAATACTAACTTATATTTTGAACCGCAATAGGTAGGCGCCTGATATTTTTATAGAAAGTGTATTAGCATGGCCGCTATAACAACAATTACTAAAATTTAAAGTGTGTTCCAATAATGATCCAATTTCCGCGTATATGAATTTAGTTCTAAAATTAAAGGGTGCATCATAAGAAAATTAACAACTTTAATTTTTAAGTTGTACTGAACATAGTACGCAAACCTACGTGTGTGAGTCTAACCCGCACTTGACTGATTTATTACTGTTACCAAGCTACACGATAATGATAAATATTTACTTTGTATGGGATTTGCCACGCCCACGTCGAATATCAAAAAATAAGTATTCTATTTTACCAACCGAATATCTAGTAACAAACTGTGAAAATTTCAGAAAAATCGGTTCACTGGTGTAGGCAGCTATAGCTCTCCGACAAACAAACAAACACATTTTGTGCTTTATATATATATGCATAGATTATAATTAAATGTCATGGATAATAGGTAAGAATATAATTGATTTTTGTTCAATTTCTATTAATGATTATTGCCTAATTACCATTACAGTTACTTGTAATTTGTAATTGAAAATTTCCAATTACAATTACATGTAATGAGTAATTGAAAATCTTTAATTACAAATTACATCTACAACAAATTAAAACTAAAAACCTTATAAAGGTTAAACACAATTTAACGCAGTGCTGCCGTAAACGTGGATGTACGTTACTTTTACTTGTTACTTAATAGATGTTTAGTCTCCTTGTTGCATTTGTTGCAAAAAGATGAATTTGCGAAAAGAAAAATTAAAATCTTGACATTTCCTTTTTAGTCCTACGACAGCAAATAAAAGTTACGCAATTTCTTTATTTTCTTTTGTTGATTGATTAACCAAAATAAACCAACGAAACGAAACAAAAATAAAATAAAGTGACAGTAAATTTAACAAAAATAAGCTGCCATCGAAATGCTATTTTCAGTCATATGAGAGTAACAAAAGTAAAAGAAAAATTACGACAAACAAGTTTATAACAAGTCACTTGTTTAAAATAATAATAATAAAGATAAAGTTAAATACTTTTTTTATGATTTTCTGTGTGTTATTCACGTAGTAAGTCATGGCTAAAAAAGCTGCAAACGCATATTAGTACCCGTACCACTGGTGTTTTAATGTGTGACTTTTTTTTTTATTTCAACATTTATTCTTCAGTGTGAAGACATTTTAAATGAATGATGATACATTATGCCAAAAAGAATTCCTTAAGTAACTTTACAGTAAAATTTGCAATAAAATTTGTGCGTTTAGAAAGCAATAAATTAATTTCACTTTTATTTCTTTTAATTAAATTGCAATTTTATGAATACCCATCTCCTCTAGTACCATTTTCGGCAGGGGAAGTAAACGTCTTGTTTATAATGTTATTGATTGATATCAATGTTCGAAAATTTACCTCATATGGTAACATTATATGAGGTAAGTGTTTTGTACGGTAGAATATTGAATACGCAAATAGTGTTTGTGTAGCAAATACAAAAAAAAAAGAACTGTTATTCTGCTTGTGATCTTTCTACACAACAAGAATACTGTACTGAACAAACTGAACATAAAGATCAACATATTTAATTGGGTTCTTCAACATAAACCCCATAAAGTATATATATATATATATATATATATATATATATATATATATATATATATTCTGGATCCTTATATATATACAAAAGTTGATTAAGCGATGTCCATCTGTCCGTCTGTCCGTGTACGAGGTACAGAAAACTTAAGCCCACCAATCTGCCAGGCATAGTTTCGAAAATTTTCGGATTGCAATACAGTAATATCAGACCTTCACATTGGAGACTGCGGGCAAAAAAACATGCCTACCTATAATTTTCACGTTGTTTGCATTTTCTTTCGGTTTTAATGATTCTATTTTTCCCTTTTTTTGTTAGACCCTGCCCTGCGAGGTCCGATTTTTTGTTTTTAGAGGTAGGGAAAGTTTTTCTGATTTGTATTAAGGGTCTTTATAGAAAGCAATACATGCAAAGGTAGCAAAGAGACCCACAGGGTGTCTACTGGTAACTACAACTTACAAAGAATTTTTACAACAATTTTTACAAAAAAATTTCCAAAAAAATATTTCTATAAAATTTTACTAAAATATTCAATTTTTTTACAAACAATTTTAAACAAAATTTTCAAAAAATTTTTAACAAAAGTTTCCAAGAAAATTTCTATAAATTTGTTTATAAAATATTTAAAAAAAAATTTTACAAAAAATTTCCTAAAAACTTTTCCAAATAAATTTTTCAATAAAATTAAAAAAAAATTTAATCAAATTTTTACAAAAAAAAATTCTATAAAATTAAAAAAAAATCCATACAATTTTCTATAAAATTTCACAAGGTTAGGAATTTTAGGTGACGATATTTATACATATATCGTATACGAGATTTTGCTGATTAGTGGGAAAAAAGCGCAGTCCTTTTTTTAATGACTTTGTCACTTAAATTTAACCAATTTTGTGCCTAATTTTGTATAAACAAAATCACCGCGGTGAAGGGTATGGAAGATTCGCGCGGCCGAATATAGCACTCTTAATTGCTTTTTATATGAAGCTTGACATTTGTTAAGACTTATTAATGTTCTGTAGTGGTGCCGATACTGTAACAGCTGAATACCGTGCAATTATGGTTTCGTCAATTCCGTTAAGCGTTTTGATGTTAAGCATGCATCTCACACAGGCAGGCCCGTCGTCGAAAATGTCGACAAAATCACAGATATAATTGATGTTGACCGGCATGTTAGTAGTCGTAGCATCGCCCAGGAGCTAAAGATCAACCATAAAAAGTTTTAAACCATTTGCGTAAAGTTGGATTCAAAGGGATCCTCGGTGCCAAACCAATCAACACCAAAAACATGGTGGATCGAATTTTCATCTGCAAGGCCTTGGCGAAACGGAATCAAATCGACCGATTTCTTAAACGGATGGTGACTGGAGATAACAAATGGGTCAAATACGACAATATTGTGGCTTGCTTTTTCGCCTATCAAAGAAAAACCGTAAAATGTACCGACGTTTTTCTTACAATTGAATGGACCAAATAAAAAACAGTAAAAGATTTTTTTTTAATGTGAACATAACTTTATACGATATTTTCCGAGATATCGATCACTACAGCCATCTACCTATTACATCTCTCAGCGAAAGCTTTACGTCAAAAATTTTTTTTTGGTAATTTTTCAATCATACTCCTGAAACTCCCATAAAAGTCCGAGTTTTTCTAATTTCGTCAGATATATAATTATTCAGTTTTGACCCATTTCACGATTTCCCTGACTTTTTTGAGCAAAAAATATCAAATGTTTTGTTTAACCAGGAGTTTACTGCAGAAACCATATGGTCTCTGTCCAAATGTCAAGTGTGAAACAAAATCTAGTTGCATTGATGAGTTCCTCGATAGACCGATTGGTAGCGCGCTAGTCTATCAGTCTGGGGGTTCCGGGTTCAATTCCTGCCAAAGACTCTGGGTGTTTTCTGCAGACAAGCAAAAAGCTTCGCAGTTTGTGTTGTCTTTAAAAAAAATATTCTTTTAAGTATGTATGTCATTAGTCTAACGAATATTATTTTGCCGTTACTCGTTGCTAAAATTAATCGTTATCGAAAGGGAAGTATCCGAGTATACACTTGTATTTACTCGTATCTTTTCATCCCTAACTAATCTTACACTATTCCCATTATGACTTAAATAAGTTAAATCCTTTTATTTTACATTCAGCTATCGTTACTCAAGGTCAGGGCTAAACAAGAAATATATTACAATACTGCACGAATATTTGCACTGGATATTTAATTTTCCTTTTTCTTTTCACATCTTAATTCCTTTAGGGACTTTTGAAATATTCCAAACCAATAATGCAAGTTATTCTTGCGTCATTTCAATGTTGTTTGTATTTAAACAGAATTTTACAGACCGACCTTCACTAAAGAACAATTGTGGTTTTTATACCAGAAGTACAAACAGAAGCAGCAGCAAGTAATTGTTTTAAAATGAAAGAAATTTAAGATCAGCTAGTAATGAAAATCCTTTTTGGGAATTAAAACAAAATTACACAGAGTTAAAATGACTGAACGACTGACTGGTAAAGCAGTTTTACGTTAAAAACCTAAATCAACGTGGCATTGCCAATTGCGTAGCTTTAGCTCTGCAATGACATACGAGTGCTTAAATAAGAGCGCTGATATACATATGTTTGGATGTTAATTTGACCATATTTTTTGTTTCAGTAAAAGTATTTTTTAATTTCTCCTTTCTTTGCTATTAAGGATAAATTCATCGTATGTTAACCAAAGTTTCCATGACATGTTTTAATATTCTTTTTCAGATAGCAATCAACTATTAATTAAAGCACAAAAGAATCTTTATCAACCCGAAAATTAAAAAAAATTGTATACACCAAAAGAAAAGTTTTATTCAAAAAAGAAATTTTTACACAATAAACATATCTTCCATATCCATATAATAAAATAGTAACTCATTTCCGTTCGTCTGCCTGTTTTCATTTGTGTTCGCATCACGTAAAAACTACTGGATGGATTTTAACAAAGGTGAGCAGGTACCAATTGTTGAACAAGATTAACGTGAGTACCTGCCTACTCGGCCTAACCTCACGGTGGTCTTACCACCGAGTGAAACTTAGGCGTATACTAGCGCCCCATTGTGTAGTATAACAACACTTTACGATTGCTACCAATCGCTTTTTGTGTGTGATACAGTCACAATGAGTAGCAATTTATATAATATGGCAAGCCTTTCCAAGGCAAGCCTAGATCCACATTATAACCTCTTGCTTAGGGGTTTGGAGACCATCCAAACTCCGTCTGTTGAGAGTGCAACAGCACGCTTGATCGACATTGCACCTTACCTACTTAATCGATCTTAAACCATAACCACCACGTGTACCCCCGAAGGGGACCTCACCAATAACCGGTCACAGAGAGGATAGGCTCTCTGTGGGGCCACCGATTCCCGTGGTACCAGTCCTTTGGCCACTGGTGAGGCCTCGAAGAGGACCCGTGTTAAAACAACAGACCTTTTCTTCCAGATTTAGGCTCTAGGAACCCTAGCGTCTGGTGCCCCTATTTTCCCCGAGTGAACCGCGTCAAAGCATTTGCCATTCCTGCAGTGACAATTGGAACCCCCGGGGGTAAGGTGACCAGGTACCTCGGTATCCTGATTCCAATAATTTTTTTTTACAAAAATATCTCATTTCCATTTCATAGAAAGTGGAGAAAAAACCGTGAAAATACGCCGAATTTGTTTACCGATTGAAAGGTACTGCATACTTTAAGGCATCTTTTATTTTTAAAAGCAGGATATTTTAAAGACAGTTGCGCAACAGATGACGCTGCTTTAAAATAATTACAAAATGTAAATTGAAGTTGGGACATTTTAAATACGTTTGGGCAATAGATGGCGCTGTTTTAAAATAATGACAAAATATGAATTGAATAAAATATGTATTTAATTCATATTTATACTTTGTAGAATTACATTGTTATTAAATTATTTTAAACACCTTTCACAGAGCTTTACAATAATTTTTAGATTTTTATTTATAGATTTTAAAATTTCATCCAGGGATTTTTATCTGTATATAAAGTATACCTAAGATTCTTAACATTTAGTGTGGATTACTTTTAAATCAAAATCGAACAACATATGGTTAGTACGAACACAACGTGTGATTATAATTAAGTCCACTACATTCAAGGTCTATCGAAGTTTTAAAAATCTTAACATTTGAGTTATAAATAAACTTTTTGTGACATTTAATTAGCGGCTTACCCTCAATCCCCTTTTTACCCTTTGGGAGCGACCGTCCACTGTAAAACACCTACTCTTTGCTGCTGTGAAATTTCATTAAAATAAACCCACTGTGCACTATATTGCAGGAGAACGAAAAGGCTCAATAAAAATTTATGAATTTGTTTACTGCATAGAGAGAAACAAATTTTACAAATATTCTATGTTTATTTAACCATTAACGAAACCCCAGTAATCGAATAGTGTCATGCTCATTTTTATTGATAATTTCGTATCGGAAACATCACCTAATTCGGTCATGTTTCAAATACAATGAAGAGTGAAACTTCATTCGTTCAACCGCCATATGTGAATATTTCTTTTTTCTTTTTATTTTCCCCAGTTTTTATGTGAAGTTTTCTTTAAAAATACGATATGAATTCAATAATGGTTGCTTTCAATAACAAACTAAAAAAAAAGGAAAGGAAAAAGAAGATGTTATTGAAACAAAACTTGTTAATCGTGTTAAATGACCATAAACGAAATAGTTAAATAATAAAAACTTAAGATAGAGATATGCGAATTGAAGCGAAAGTAGTGCTGATAATTTCTGGTACATTTGGTTACTCGATACTACTCAACACTTATCAAATGGGTACTCGATTAGTGCTAAATACTTTACGCTTACGTAATAATATAACGAGAAAAATTGCTGAAAATTGTAATGCATAATTTGAAAAAAACTGGACCAGGGTAGCGACAAATTAAATTTCAAATTGCTCACAACTCGCTAATTTTTTTAAATTTTCAAAATTTATAGATTAAAGCATCATTTTGTAGGTATTAAGAAGAGCTTTCAGATCACGTATACTTTTTAAAAATCAAACAAAAATTGAAGCTCTAAAATAATTTGCAGGTGCGAGGTAACCACCTATTAGACTATATAGCACAACCGCTGAACAGAGGGGTATTTTGCCAATCTAGCCGGACATTAGGCCAAAAATTAATTTTGAGAAATGTAAAAATTTAAGTACGCAGCCTGACAGACAACATAACTCTGCATCGTATAGTGAATTTTAAAGGCGTTTGCTTGAGATTTGTTGTTTTGGGACACTGTTAAAGTCAGGAAAGTTGAGTAAATCGCATACGTTTTTATTGGCTTTAAACGATTTTGAGAGGTTTGGAATATATTTTTTGGTGACTAAATGAATAAAGATTTTGTATTGATTTTTTTTCTGTGAAAGGGTTTATTAGTAGCTACTTATGTTAATTTTTAGAAATTTTTTTTTTTTTAATTTTTAATGATAAAAATTTCGTTCAAAATCAAAAAAAAAGGTTTTTTTTATAAAATTTTTGTTAAAAAAAGTGAAAAGCTTTTTAAGAGAGATCTCCATCGCGATCCTAAAAATGTTATATATATCACTACGAAATTTACGATCTCTTCTTTTGCGCTGTAAAAAAAACGTTGCGCCGTTTTTTTTTGTGATTTTTTGAAAATTTCTTTCGGACTATCTACTTTATACGCCAGAATTCGCCTATTTAACAGCATATTACACCCGTCATATAAACTGTCTGTGAAAAAATGGCAAATAAAATCTGATGCGATTGTTAACGCTAGGAAAAAAATATCCAAGAAAAATTTAGAAGTGAATTAGGGCTAGTAGTGGGTGTACCGAAAGCTGGATTTGGAAACACCAACAATGGTAACACTAGCAGAAGACTTTTTTCAAATGCCCACAAAAGGGGGCGGGGCTAAAAATGGCATTTAAGAATCTCTTGATTCCAACTTTAAGTTTTTGAACATTTTTTGATTTTAAAAGTTGTAATTGCTAAACAAAATGACGAGAAAATCAAAAAAAAGCTTGCATTTTTCCGAGGTAGGATTAGTTCTTCCAAGGGGAACTTTTTTATACTTGATCCGATTTTTCCTATTTTATAGGATTGATAGCCTACGACCATAACAGATTTTTCTGCAAAGTTTCATTAATCTAGGGGCACTCAGTACATTTTTAAAGCCAATAAAAGCTAAAAAAAAGTAATGTCCGGCTAGATTGGCAAAATACCCCTATGTGCGCTGGCAAGTTGATGATGCCCAGCGTCAAAACTTAAGCTCAGCTATTCCTTTGCTATGCTCATGTCAAATTTTGGATCAATATGCCTAGCCCTTAACAAATGGCTGAATTATTTCTAAAACATTTTGATGCTGTCCCACTGTGCACTGTCAGAGTGTCTAATGCTCATAGCAAAATATAAAAATAAAATAAGAAACTTCACCACATGAATGCACTTGTCTTAGTTTTGTTTATAATAAAAAAAAAATTTGTCTTGTAAACTTTTCTTTAAGACCTTTAACAAATAAAAACAAATAAAACGTGAAAAATAAACATACTTTTCAATCAATCTTCTGGGATAAAAAAGTAAAAATGTAAAACACAGACACAAAATATTCAAATTTTTTCTGCTCTACATTTGTTTTATTTTGTTTTTTTGTAATTCTATTAGAAAACATTGGATTGTTTAGAAGGGTTAAAAAAAACATAAAACTGAACAACAGCAGCAACAACATTTAAGGTTAATGGCCTTAATGCGTGTCTGCTTTTTTGGCACTAACTTTTTGTACTTCTTTGTTATTGCGGCCAAGTTGAAAGCTCATTTGCAAGTGTATGTTTAAGACAGTTGTGTCTGCCTGTTTTTCTATTTCGTTCGCTCATCATCATGGCCCATCATCTTCATCATCAGTAATTTTCTTAAAAAAAAAAACAACACAAAATAGAAAGAACTTGTAAAATTTTTGTTCTTCATTTTTCCGGGTTGTAAGTTTTTATTATTAAGAATTTTGTTGAACACATGTGATAAACGCAGACATTTTCTTTTATTATATTGAAATATTTTTATTTGTTTATTTTTTACTTTAAATTACACATTTGCCAGCAGTTTGTTTGAGACTTTTTGATATGTTGTTTGCAGTTAAAAAAAACACATATTTTATACCCTCCACTATAGGTGATAGTGCATATTATACTCCCTTTTCTCTTTTGTCTTTAATTTATGGTATGGTCACAGAAATCGCATTATGTTCTCTGTAACAATGTATAGTTGCGATAAACAAATTTTAGTTGTTTGTAACATTACTTTAGTCATGATAAACAAGTTTTGGTTAAGATTTTATTATTAAATGGTTACTACACCAAAAAATTTAATATGGTTAGTTTTTATTCTATAAATTTTGATAAACACAACCAAAGTTTTATAAAGATTCAAAAATAATATATGTAAACAATGAAAAAAATTGTTTGTTCTTATTCATCGGGTTTGGCAACTTTTTGTTAATGCTTTTATACCTCTACAGATCACTTGACCAAAATGTTAAAAATTTCAATTTTCAGAACCCTATAAATCTGATCTGAAATAAATTCCAATACAGTTCTGAAATCTGTAAAGTCATAGCTTTTCACCAAAATCTTATACCTATAGTCAACCTTCGCTGTCATTTTTATTATAAATGATAAATTTTTATTTCAAAAATATTATATGTACATATATGTATGTAGATATATTTAATAACTACTTTTTATTATTTTTGGTGAGAAATGTTAAATTCAATTCAGTAATCCTAACAGACTTTGAGTAAGAGTTCTGTTAAGTAACACAGGGTTGGCTAAAACGAAACTAACTGGCGGAGCTGTCTTCACACACATGTTTTTTCTTTAAGCCTGATACTCTGTTCAGTTTTTCATGCGGAATGCTGTCAAATTACATACATAAAAAATTTCTATGAAAAAGTCATGAAAAAATGTTGCATAAGTAGTACTCTGTTTTTGCTGTGGAAAAACATTGAAATGTTTCTGGCAACATTTTATCAAAGCTGTGAAATAAAGCTGACCGCTAGGCTTTTGTTAACATATCTAAAACAATGTGGTATACTTAAAAACAATAAAATCGTAATATTCTTTCAAATCGCGAGATAGGCACCACATTTTAAATGTCAAATTTTCCCTGTGAAATAATAAATGTTGCTCAACATTTTTCACAAATTCGAACTACTAGGCTTTAAGTGTAAGGAAAGGGAATATCCAATGAATCGGAGATAACTTGCAGCCCTTCAATATAAAATAAACGCCCTGCATAAGCACAAATAACGAAGCTCACAAGACGCTTATTATAATATTTCATTGAATTCATGTCACTTCAGTGCACACGAGTAACGACTAATGGACAATAACAAAGATCAAAGAGCAGCAAGCAAATTGCGATGAGTTGGCAAGTTTGAATAAATATGAGAAAATGTTGATCATAATGTACTTCGGCGAGCTCAAACAGTTTTATGATTTAAATGAAACACGAAAACAGTTCGAGTGTACAAATAAAAAACACAGAATTTTTAACAACATTACTTACATTCATTTCAAGGTCTCCAAGAAATACAGAAAACAAAAAACCACTAATGCAAATATAACGCACTAAGCCTTGTCCAAAAGTTCTAAACAACCACTAAACAAAACACACTGAGTGTTTCGAATATGAAACGAGTAAACACGGCGCTCGCTAGTATAGAAAGTTCGTTTTACTTGGTCAGCTCATTGCGTTTTTGATACGAACACAGATTTACTCACTAATAGTATGGTATGAGTAGGCTTGTGTTTAGTTAACTAGTTTGTGTTCGATAAACGTGAGCGCAAGATGTTAAAAAGTCTACAGTATTGCATGTTTTGAAACCAGAGAGCAAACGTGCAAAAATCAGTGCACCTGATTTGACCGGACAGTTTTATCAAGTACAATAAATATGCTGAGCATTTCATATTGTTCACTAGTTCATTTTACTTAAATTTTCTTGAGAGTAAAATCTCTGATTTTTGAGAGAAAAAATTAAATTAGATTTTTTTATTCATCAATAAAAGTTTAAAAAATTCAAGCTACTACAGTTTTCTATTTTCAACCACTCAACGCTTGCTTTTAACATCATACATTTACATACATGTTGTCTGCTATAACAGTATTTCATATCAAGACACACTATTGAAACAAAATATTCACTACTGAAATTTTATTTCAAACAACAACAAATATTGCATTGGTTGGAAGAAGAGCAAATGCTATTGTATGTTTTCATTTAAGAGCACAACAATATTTGTATACACATGAAATCAAGTGCAAGAAAAAAGAGGCCAATTCATTATTGAACATTATGAAGTTAATCTAACAAGACGTTTTATGCTCACGTTTAGTGTTCGAGCATGATTACAACTATTAGATGAGCTTGCTCATGCAACTGTATATAAGAAATATCATAAAAGAAAACCTAGGCAACAGTGGACAAAAAAAAGTTAGATATTAATAAATTAGCAAATTGACAGTGAGCTGTTTGATGAATGAGCCACAACGTCATAAAGTATATTATTTTATTTTTTTTTTTTGTCTTTAATTTTATTGCAACTGAAATGAACAGTTAATTACAAAAATGTTTTAATATTTTTAAATTATTTTATATGTCTGTTTAATAATGTATTTTTTGCGACATCGAACTGAATGTGTGTTTGTAATGGGAGTTTAAGTGTGATAGATGATTGTTGGGCTGTTAATGTGTCGAAAATGAAAGTTCACTACAACAACATTATGTAGAGTTTTAAATTTGGTTAACTGTTATTTTATTGTCTTATTGAACATGGCACATGACCTTAACGGAAGGTAGTACTCGTTCATTAGTCTTTCTTCCATTCATTTATACGTTTTTGTTTAACACAAATTCAAAACTAATTTTTTTTTGTTGCTGAACAAATTTCACATTAAATTATTATTTCTATTTTTTGCTTTTGAATTTATAATGTTTGTTTTTATTTTTTTGTTTTACAGTCTTTTTTATAAGTTTATGAGAAAAGTAATTACAACATAAAAAATAGAAAAGAAATTATGTATTTTACCTTACCTTCAGGTAATTTGTTTTGTTTGCATAAGTTCGAATGAAAAGTGAAAATGTTGGGACACATTAAGCAAAATGTTGGGAAATATCTCTTAAAAGAGGTAAAGTAAAATAGTAAAGCTGTCGTAGAATTAACTGATATAGCATGGGAAACCCAAAGAACTTCCTACTTCGAATGAAGTTTATATTTATAACAATAACCGTTCCAACGCAAACTGAACTTACCTATAGTGGCAGTAGTAATACAATTTCAAGAGATAGTGAACTCCGACAGACGGACAAACATTGCAGCAAAAATAATAGCTATACGTTGTTACCCTTTACCGACACAGCAATCATATAAACACCTAAATTCTTACCATTCTTGGAAAATTTTTCAAAATTTTATCTTTGTTTTTATTTTATTTCTTTCTCGTGATAAACTTTAAAATGAACTTTAGGTTTTCTCAAATTACCTACAATACATATATAAATCAAAGATTATAAAGTAACATGTTTTATAATTTTTCTTTATTTTATTTTCTTTAATTTTATAAATATTTATAAGATTCAGATTAAAAAAAAACGCATCCAAATATAAAAAACATCTAACACGTTTTGAATATTGGGGAGAGAAATTAAAGTTCTTGTTAAAATTGGTTTATGAAAGAAAAAAATGTAACCATAAATTATTCAAGGTCTAGACAGCACCACTGACTAGCCCACATTTTATTAGTTTTTAGTTTAGGATTTAAAACAAATTAAAAGTATTTACAGGCAAAATTAAAAAGAAATTTTAAAGATGAAGAAAAAGGTATAAACGAAATTGCTCACGTGAAAATATTTACTTTTTAGATCTCTTTAAATAAATTAGTCAAGTGCTAGTTAGACTCACACACTTAGGGTTCCGTACTATGTTTAGTACAACTTTAAAAATTCAAGTTGTTAATTTTTTCATGTCTTATGAGTCACCCTTTAATTTTAAAATTAAAGTCATAATTGCATCACTGTTGGAACACCCTTTAAATTTTAGCAATTTTTGTTATAGCGGCCATGGTAATACACTATAGAAATATACATGAATCTACCTATTGCGGTTCAAAAAATAAGGTAATATACGTGAAAAACATGTCACCCTTTAGATATTAGTAATTGTTACAGCAGCCGAAGTACAACATCTACTGTAAACATTTAAAGAGTCTATCTATTACGGTTAAAAAAGGCTATTTACGTACAAATCATGTCTCTGCCGGAACACCCTTTAACTTTGATATTTGTTATAGCGGCCATGGCAATTCTCTTTCTATGAATATATCAAGAGTCTACCTATTACTATTACAAAAATAAGTTACTATACGTGAAAAACATGTCACTGTTAATTTTTAGTAATTGTCATAACGGCCATGGCATCACATCTTCTATACAAACTCGAAGAGTCTACTTATTACGGTTCAAAAAATATGTCGTTATACATGCAAAACACGTCACTGTCGACAAAACCCTTTAAATTTTTATTGTTTTTATAGGGGTCATAGTGATACAAAATTTGTGAAAATTTAAAGAGTCTATCTATTATGGTTAAAAAATTAGTCAATGTGCATGTAAATCACGTCACTGTCGGCACACCCTTTAATGTTTACTATTTGTTATAGTGGCCATAGTAATACTCATCCTGTAAAAACCTCAATAGCCTACCTATTATCATTCAAAACCTATACCATATACACATAAAAATCATGTCACTAACGGAATACCCGTTAATTTTTAGGTTTAAAATTGTATACTTGCTTATACCGCGAACATAGTATAAATCACTGCAAATTTTAAGTGGTTGCTTCCTGTAGCTCAAGAAATAAAGATATACAGGTAAATAACACGTTACTTTCGGAACACCCTATAAGTTTTAGCATTTGTTGCTATAGTGGCCAAATTTATACGCCTTTTGTGAAAATTTCAAGAGTCTATTAAGGGTAAATTTCAAGTGTATCCCAGCTAGAGTTCACGAAATATGCACATATTCGTGAATAACTCCTCTCTATCGGAACACCCTATAAAATTTAGTATTTGCTACTATAGCGGCCACAGCTATACACCTTCCGTGAAAATTTCAAGCATCTACCTATTATGGTTCAAAACTTAGGCCTTATGCATGCAATTCACACCACTATCGGAACACCCTTTAATTTTTAGTTTTATTTTTTTATAGTTGTTTATATAGTGAACTAAGTTTTAAATACTGTTCGTAAATTTCAAGTGTATCCCACCTACAGTTCACGAAATATGCACATATTCGTGAATAACACCTCTCTATTGGAACACCCTATAAGTTTTAGTATTTGTTGCTATAGCGACAACAGCTATACATCATCTGTGAAAATTTCAAGAGTCTACCTATTACGGTTCCAGAGATAAAAGGCGCTGACAGACGGACAGACGGATAGACGGACAGACATTGTAGCGAAAACAATAGGGTTACCTTTTTACACTTTGTTTACGGAACCCTAAAAATACCTTTCTATAAATTAATAACTGTACAGGGTGTTTTGATAATATGAAAAAATTGCTTTATTATAAAAATACTTTTATACCCTTGATGCGTGAATATTATTTTGGACATGAGGGTGGCACGTACATATTAAACACTTGCATGAGCTAGCTCATGCAGGTGTCTTAAATTAAAAAAAAAAAAAAAAATTTAAATAAAAATTTTAAAAAAGTTTTTAAAAAAATTCAACAAATTTTTTTTTTATTATTTACAAAAAAAAAAAATACAAAACATTTTCAAAAAGATATTTTTATAGAAAATTTTTCGAAAAAAAAAATTTTTAATTTTTCCAAAAATTTTCGATAAAAGTTTACAAACAATTTTCAAAAAAATATTTTTAGAAACAATTTTCCAAATATTTAAAAAAAATTTCAATATTTTGTCAAAAATAAAATACACATGTTTATAGGTAAATGATTATTTTGAAGCCAGCTAATATCTATCGTTGTATGCGACAATTTTATTTTATTCAACAAAAGAAAATGTCACAAAATTATAAATTACAAATTCATATACAAACAAAAAGTTTTGGAGGAAATATTTATTATTTTTTGAAAAAGTTATTTAATTTTATAAAAGCAATATAAGTATTTCTACAACAATGTCAGAGTTTACGATGTAGCTGTCATCTTCAATATCATTTAGTAGCTGACAACACGGCGACAGTTGTACCCAACGGAATTTGTTTTCATTTAGCTGCGTAGCCATTGTCTTCTATTTCTTTTAATCATGAATAATGAGTTTTTCTCATACGACTTCTTTTAATTTATGTAGAGTGAACAATATGGATAATGCTGTACAGTCTGTGTATATAAAATTACCGTGGTGAAGAGTATAGAAGATTCGGCACGGCCAAATATATCATTCTTACTTGTTTGTGCTCTTGTAGTGCTTAAGTATATATGTAGCGCGTTCCTGTAGTCATGTTTTGCCCTTAACCATTTTAATTGCATTTTATTTCCACACTTTTATTTTAGAAAACCAAACTAAGAAATATTCGAAGCACAAAACACAAAACAATAATTTAAAGTAGGACTAATTATGAAAAAATTATATTTTTAAAGTCTCTTTTTTGTAAAGAGAAATTTAAAATACGGTTGCATTAAACTTTTATAATCTTAAGAAAATTTCCTTTCCGACGGTAGTAAACTTTAAGTTGTCGGCACAAAATTTAGGCGGATTTTTTCCCATTACCCCTCTTGGGAGCATATGTCTTCTACAATGCATCTTCATCTTACACGTTTTGTCGCAGAGTTCCTATTTAATATAGCGTTTTTTTTTTCAATGTCCGTTTCGTTAATCGGTTGTTGTTCCAGCTAGTAGGTCTGCTGTAGCAGGTCTAAGGTAAATGGCGCCCTGTCGTATGGCTTTCGTGTATTTGGTGTGATGGTTTGAAACCTTGCTAATCTTTTTTTCCTATCTTTTTCCCACATTATGATATGGCCAACTAAAAGCAAAAATTTAAGTGGCTCTAATCAGCTGATGGAGAGTGTACGTTTTAGATTTCTTCACTTTTTTCGTTAATTGTACCATATTTTTTAGTGAAGCCGTACTACATCTAACGCTTGAGTATATGCACCCACCCTTTTTAAAATTAAAACACACAAAATGAGATTGCTATCTAAATGTATTTTTATATTATCCAAACTTTTAGTTTTCTCGTTAACTTTACCAAACTTTAATAATTTACCAAATGCCTAAATAAGTGTTAAAGATAATGATCGGACAACAAAAACATTTCACCTTTTTTAAGAATTTCTAACAAATTTCTTTAAACAGCTAATAGCAGAAATCACTTTTGCTTGTGGATATCATTTTAAATATGTAGTTAACAGTCTTTTCAAAGCGGAAGCAGCTCACGCACTATTAACTTAATGATCAAACCAAAGCAAAAAGAGAAAGATTTTAAAATTAAAATAAAAAATTAAAAATAAAAAATAAAAAACAAATAATGGGTGATTTTTTTGAGGTTAGGATTTTCATGCATTAGTATTTGACAGATCACGTGAGATTTCAGACATGGTGCCAAAGAGAAAGATGCTCAGTATGCTTTGACATTTCATCATGAATAGACTTACTAACGAGCAACGCTTGCAAATCATTGAATTTTATTACCAAAATCAGTGTTCGGTTCGAAATGTTCAAATGTGACAAATTTTGTTCAGCGATGAGGCTCATTTCTGGTTGAATGGCAACGTAAATAAGCAAAATTGCCGCATTTGGAGTGAAGAGCAACCAGAAGCCGTTCAAGAACTGCCCATGCATCCCGAAAAATGCACTGTTTGGTGTGGTTTGTACGTTGGTGGAATCATTGGACCGTATTTTTTCAAAGATGCTGTTGGACGCAACGTTACGGTGAATGGCGATCGCTATCGTTCGATGCTAACAAACTTTTTGTTGCCAAAAATGGAACAACTGAACTTGGTTGACATGTGGTTTCAACAAGATGGCGCTACATGCCACACAGCTCGCGATTCTATGGCCCTTTTGAGGGAAAACTTCGGAGAACAATTCATCTCAAGAAATGGACCGGTAAGTTGGCCACCAAGATCATGCGATTTGACGCCTTTAGACTATTTTTTGTGGGGCTACGTCAAGTCTAAAGTCTACAGAAATAAGCCAGCAACTATTCCAGCTTTGGAAGACAACATTTCCGAAGAAATTCGGGCTATTCCGGCCGAAATGCTCGAAAAAGTTGCCCAAAATTGGACTTTCCGAATGGACCACCTAAGACGCAGCCGCGGTCAACATTTAAATGAAATTATCTTCAAAAAGTAAATGTCATGGACAAATCTAACGTTTCAAATAAAGAACCGATGAGATTTTGCAAATTTTATGCGTTTTTTTTTAAAAAAAAAGTTCTCAAGCTCTTAAAAAATCACTCGTTACATAAGAAACATGGTGTATTTTTGTGTATTTGTGACAGTTTGAGTTGACACCTAAACCATTACAATGCAAACAGTTTTGTAGAGAATCTCCAAGTCAAGTTAGCATTGATATAGTCATGAATTACAAATCTGCTGCTATGACTGTAGCAGAGCTTTAAAGTAGTAAAATCTAAGATACATATATTTTGATAATTTTGGATTAAGGGCAATAGGGTCTTAAAACTAAAAGAAATATTGTTGTAAAACTTAGAAAAACACCCAGGCGACATGACTGGATTATATTCACCCAAGTTAGAATAATATATGTTTTTAACTAGAATTCTCTTGGTTTAACTGGAAAACCTGATGGTTCCTGAATAGGTAGTTTGGGAAACGCTGAGTTGGGCTTCCCGGTTCATTTGTACTTCGTGATGCGTGTTTTGTTTTTACTTGTAGGTGGTAGAAAATAAGGACTGGTAGCTGGTAGTGTAATATGTTGGATACATACCTTGACAGGAAGGAAAATGGCAACAATTACCGAATCTGGTTTCGGAAACTTCATGAGGGTGAGAGCAAGGCATATTCATAACAGGTAGACTGGCAGCGAAAAAAAGTAGAACTCTGTAATAAAAATACTTATATTTTGTGTTTCTAAAAATACTTTTTGGTTGTCAAAAAAAATTTTATTACATTTTGACACTGGAAGATGGAGACAAAAAGTAGTAAGCTGAGCTTTCGAGTTTACCTGTTATGAATTCGCCTTGGGTGAGAGGCTAAAAAATATCTTTGGTGATTTATGAATATCTTTAAACACCGCGATAATATTACAGAAGCTTGAACTCTTATATTGATGTCACTATGTCACTCTAGGGACTTAATCTCTTTTAGATCACTCCAGTATTTTTCAGATCAGATAAAAGAGGTGGAGAGAATATTATAATAGCGACCACTGAAGGCATGTATATTCTCTAACAATTGAACCGCATTTAAGGCTTTTGAGTCCAACTACCTAAGGACGAATTCCACTTTTTACTCACGATATGACTAAAGTAGAAATATAAGCTATTAAATATTAATTGAACAGGAGGAGCTTCTCTACTTTTGGTGACCAAATGGAACATCTTGTGTATGTGTTGATCGGATCCTGTCTTTAGCAAGATTGCTACAGTAGTACCCAGTATAAGCATAAGGAGGAGAACGTAAAAGAAATCATCTATCACCTTCCTAGATAAGTGGGAATACTAATGAATGCTAACAAATCACTTGCTTCGGATGTTATGTCTAACGACGCCAAATGGAATATCGTTGAATGTATCCTGCCTCATTATGTTTGAATCCCATTGGTTGGAAAATGTATTAAACAATGTTTGCAGTAACACTCAGGTTCACAAGGAGGATATGGAAGAATAAGAAGACAGAAATTACTTGAGTCCGATGATCTGCCGTCTTTGCATCTGGGGGTATTTTGAGCTTAACCACGATCTCGGGTTGGTTCTCCGGTAAGAATTTGATGTAAACCAGACTTTGGTGTTTTGGCTCTGACCATTTTGACGGGAATACCAAGACTTCGAATTTAGTATAATTTTGAGCTACGGACGGAATATGAAACGCTTAAAGAATTTAACCTAAGAATTTGTGTTATGTACTGACACCAGGGCTAAAAATCCTATAAGTCCAACTTATTAATTTCGAAGTTGGCTGCAGTTCTGCTCCACGAGTTCCGAAGTATTTTGAAGTTTAACTGGCAGTACTATCGGCTACGAGGTGAAACAAATGATTTTTTTTTTCCTGGTATTACTGGTGTCATGGACCTTTGGAACTTCGTTTCAACATGACTATTTTGTTGCCTTTCGTAGATTTTTTTGCTGTCTTTCGTTGAAATGAAATTCGTGGAATGACCAGTAAGAGCCGATTTATTCAAAGTGGTTCGTATCGGTAGAATTGGCGGTACTGAAAGACGTATTATATTTAACCATCTTTAAGAGTGCGCTTTGATAGACTGATAGGTAGTGCGCTGCTCTATCAGTCTGGGTTGTGCGAGTTTGATTTTCTCCAAAGACACTGGGTGTAGTCTGCAAAAGACAAGTAAGAAGCTTCGCAGATAGTATTGTCTTAAAAAAATGCAGATAATGAGTTTTACAATATCGTGTAAAAATCATGATGTCTAATTAAGAAAAATAACAAAATACATTCTCATAAACCTGGTCGTATCACAGGTTACTTTTGTATTATGTGAGCGAAGAAATTGCCATAACACTATTAACACAATTAGTTAAAGCTGCACAAATAATAGCTTCGGTAGTTGTGCATGACATAAAAGATGTTGTATGTCGGTGTTCATTAAATTAATGTTAGATGGCGACAGTGTGTCTTTGCTGTAAGGCCAAATTTAATAATGCCTTTTAGTATCACTTTCTATTTCTCTCTTTCTGTTTGTGTCATATAACATGTGGGTTTCTTTGGACTTATTCTCAGTTCAACAACATCGGATCTTTCTGTTGCTGTTTATTTATGTTTTTTTTTTTTGTCTTTTTTGCCAAGAAGTATTTGAAAACAAGAAATTTTATATTTATTTATGTAGATGTTTTTTTATTACTTGTAATGTGTTTGTTTTAAGTGTATTTTTGTTCAACTTTTATTAAGAACATAAGCTTCTTGTTAAACATGTCACAAATTTTGTTAAAACTTTTCAAGAATTTATTGTTTTTTTTTTACTTTTTTCAAATTAAGAACAACACAAAAGTGTACTATACTGTTGACTTCGTACAAGAAGATTTAATGTCTTCATGTTTTGTTTTTGACAACTACTTGATGAGGGCATTGCAGTTTATATTAATGACTTTATATTTTTATTTCTTTTTATTTAGTAAACACAACATATTTACTCTTAAACACTGGAGTAATAGTAGAAATAACAATGAAAGAACATTGGCAACGATAAACTAAAACCGTCAAAAGTTCCTTCTAATTGTATTTATAACAAAATTCTTATTTTGTAGTCTGTCATTTCAACACACAAACCGTAGAAAGCTATTAAGGTATTATAAAGGGTGATCCATTTCGAGGTCCTTTTTTCAATAGCCTTTTTTTTGACTGATCACGTGTGAGTCGTGTCATGCTGTCATGTTATTTTTGTTAAGTATTTTGTTTAAACCAACAAAATTGCTGCATTTAGGACGAAGAGCAACCTGAAGAGATTCAAGAACTGCCACTTCATCCAGAAAAAACAACGGTTCGGTGTGGTTTGTGGGCCGGTGGAATCATCGGTCTATATTTCTTTAAAAATGATGCCGGTGCAAACGTAACCGTCATTGGCGTCTGTTATCGTGCCATGATAACTGACTATTTGATGCCTAAAATTGAAGCTCGTAATCTCGGCGACATCGCATCAATCAATGGATTTATTGAGAGAACATTTCTCTGAGCACATAATTTCATGCTTTGAGCCGGTCGATTGGCCACCAAGATACTGTGATATCACACCGTTAGACTTTTTCCTGTGGGGATATGTAAAGTCTAAAGTTTAAACGGATAAACCCGCTAAGATTCAGGCCTTGGAGAAAAAAACATCACACGTGTCATTCGCCAGTTACCAGTCGAAAAACTCGAACGAGTCATCGAAAATTGGAATCAAGGGATGGACCATCTGCGACGTCGCAATCTTCAAAAAATAAATGCCAAAGAATGTTCTTTAAAATAATAATAAACATTCTCCATTAAATTTGAATTTTCTGGGTTTTTTTTTTCTTTTTCTTTCAAAAACAAGGTATCCTCGAAATGGATCACCCCTTATTTCAAGCTCTGTAAGAAATGTTCTTGGCGAATTTTTACCATTTTATGCATGACATAATTGACCTACTCAGCAAGTTATTCAAGCTATATTAGCAAAATTCCTCAATAAAAAATCATGAGAATGTGACTCTACCTTTAGTTTTTGACTAGTTAGTCTAGGCTTCGACTTGAAATCTACATGCGTGGGGTATTTAGATAACTTCTCACATCACTAAGGTTATACCAAGGCGAATTCATAAACAGGTGACTTTGACAACCAAGATGGGTATACAAGTAAATGTCAAAGTTTATTGATATCAGTGTTAGCAATAAAAATTTCAAAATTATACTAAATAACTTCCTCATGCATTAAACACATAGTGACAGCAAGCAGGCTACCGATTACAACCTGTCAAAACTAAAATACACACATTTACATAAGGAGAATTACTTTGACGACATCATAGCTTCATACATTATAGACAACTTTGGCTAATTTCTATTTTTATAAGCGGCAATGCGCAATGAATATTAAGAAGAGGGACGACAAAAATACTTATTTTTTTATGAAACTGAAGAGAATTAAAAAGTTATAAATTCATCTACAATCAAGGGCAAGGTATATTTATTTTACTAGGTAGTGGCATCCCTACAACAAATACAACAATACAAGAACAACATGGCATTTTGTTGTTGCTTTGTAGTTCGAAATGTCAAAAAACATATAAGCAAATTGAGAAGGCGTATATGTGTTTTATTGCTTTCTCACTTCTACACTATAAAATTTCTGAACACATACAACTTTTGACATGTCGAACTACTAACTACCTAGTAAGATAAATATACCTTGATCAAGGGGTTTTGAGCAAAAAATTTTATTTGTTTTGACGTGACAAAATTATTTTTTTTTTAAGTTATTTTATTTTTAAAATGTATGTATTTCTACAACAATGTCAGAGGTCTGATGCAGCTGTCATCTTCTACAAATTATATAGCTGACTACATAACGACGATTGTAGTCATGTAGCTGTGTACCTGATGTCTTCTGTTTAAAACATAAATTGTAATTTCTACTCCAATTGTACCAACAAATTTTATATTTCTTCTTGGTTTTTAATTTTTGTTATCTGACTTTTTTTTGCAGTTTTGTTATTATCATTAAGCTAAAAAAATGGATAATAAAATCCATTACAATATTAATTGTATTATAATCAACAACATATGTATGTGCATATGTATGTTTTTAGTATTAAGTTAATTGGATTTGTTACGCTCCAGTACTACGTATCTAAGATGTGACTTGATAATGATGTTCTCACCAGCCGTACCAAACAAGCATCCAATGATGACGGTCTTTACCGAAAGATATGACAACATACATATACATGTGATTGTTTTCAAAATCTATACATATAATAAACCAGTAACTCATTTCCTGTCTGTGTTCGCATCACGTAAAAACTACTGGATGGATTTTAACAAAGTTTTATGAGGAGGTACCCTAGTATGCTGATCCCAATATATGATACTTTTTTTCTGCAAAAATCTCTTATTTCCAAGAGAAGGTGGAGAAAAAGCAGTAAATGTACGCCAATTTTTTTTTTCTACCGATTTTACCGAAAGGTAGTACATAGTTTAAGACATCTTTTATTTTGAGTTGAAATCGGGATATTTTAAACACGGTTGAGAAACAGATGGCGTTGTTTAAAAACAATGATCAAATATGAATTACTTGCTGCCAAATAGACAATTGAATAAAATTTGTAATTGATTTGTGATTTTGCTTTGTGGAATTACATTGTTATTAAAATATTTTAAACAACTTTAACAGACCTTTACAATATTTTTTTTATAATTTAATGACGTTATACAGATTTTAGAATTTTATCCAGGGATGGGTACCTTTATATAAAGTAAATACTTACGAGTCTTAAAATTTGGTGTGGATTACTTTCACAGCAAAATCCAACAAAATATGGTCAGGACGCATATAGCGTGTGTGGGCACAGCTATTATGTTATCAAAGAAAAAATTATTCGATAGTGGAAGTGCACTATAATATTGATCAGTCAGTATCGGCCAGTATTTGCTAAAACAAGAAGAATGATAGAAACAAAATTAAGCCTTGCGCATGATTTCCCTTTAGTTTGTCTATTGTAAGGGCTATCAACTGTCAGAATTATTTGTCAATAGGAATACCATTTCAAATAAGTAATTTGTCTAATATACCCATAAAATTCGGAATGGCGTAATCTTGTTGCTATCATTTACTGAAAATTTTTCAAACTTCGTCTGCAGGGCTTGCTTCTTGCCTTCTCTCGCTTCGACCCTAATTTTTATTTGCATATCAAAGAAGGTATTGGCTTTCTCTTGCAGAAGATCTAATACACATTTCTACTTCCCTTCTCTTTTATTTTTGTATCTCTCACACCATACATATATGACAAAAACATAATTTTCTCTTTTGAGATTTATCATGTTTAAAAAAAAAAACAAAATTTCATTTACTTTGACTTTATTTAGTTAAAAATTTAAAATATTTCAATTAAAAATAAATTTAAAATGCTTAATGAAATTAGAAAAACAATAATTAATTTTTTGTACTTAACATTTGTTCTTAGATTTTTTTATGAAATGTGTTCTAAAAGAAATTAATTGCCTGTGCCACGACGATGTCATACTATTTCGCTCATTCGCTTAATTACATTAAAGTGTGCTTATGTGTTTTTAAATGTTATTGCGTGAATAACCGATATTGTGGAACGAGCTAGAGTGGAAGGCCTGCTTCGCATTGAGAGCCTGAGTAAAAAGATATGAGATGGAATGCGACTAGAAGGCCTTTTGCCTCCAAAAGAAAGAGTAAAGAGGCCTTCATACCCCTAATACTCTAAATAATTACCCCCGGGGGTTCCAATTGTCACTGCAGGAATACGGCAAATGCTTTGACGCGGTCCACTCGGGGAAAATAGGGGCACCAGACGCTAGGGTTCCTAGAGCCTAAATCTGGAAGAAAAGGTCTGTGTGTGAAAGCATACGGGTTCTCTTCGAGGCCCGACCAGTACCCAAAGGACTGGTACCACGGGAATCGGTGGCCCCACAGAGAGCCTATCATCTTTGTGACCGGTTATTGGTGAGGTCCCCTTCGGGGGTACACGTGGTGGTTGTGGTTTAAGATCGATTTATGTAGGTAAGGTGCAAGGTGGATCAAGTGTGACGTTCCACTCTCAACAGACGGAGTTTGGATAGTCTCCAAACCCCTAAGCAAGAGGTTATAATGTGGATCTAGGCTTGCCTTGGAAAGGCTTGCCATATTATATAAATTGCTACTCATTGTGACTGTATCACACACAAAAAGCGATTGGTGGCAATCGTAAAGTGTTGTTATACTACACAATGGGGGCGCTAGTCTACGCCTAAGTTTCACTCGGTGGTAAGACCACCGTGAGGTTAGGCCGAGTACGCAGGTACTCACGTTAATCTTGTTCCACAAATACTCTAAATAATTTTACCTGCTGAATATTAATTTAATTCTTTTAAATTTAATATAAATATAAACTGTTTAATATTATATTTTTCATCAGAATTATTTTAAATTCTTTGAATTTACCGTTTACACAAAAACAAAAAAAAAACACAACTCCAAAACCTCAATATGATTCTCTTGAAACAATTTTATCTTACAAGTGCATGGTCAAAATAATAAACCGTAACGATTTCTAAAAAAAGAAAATATAAAGCAAAAACTTAGAAAAATAAAAAAATTAGTACAACCAACTCACTCAAACAGTATGAGAACAGAAAAAATAGAAAAAAAGTAAAAATTGTAACAATAAAATAAAATCAGCATGAAATTATTTATTACGAGTATTTCATGACTTAAAGCCAGAAATTAAATAAAAAAATGAAATAGAGAAATAACTGAAATAATCACAAATGCTGCAGATTAAAGTTTAAATAAAATAAAAATTGCAATGCCAGAAGTTTAATTTTTTAGCATCCGAGTAAATTTAAATACACTAAAAAAAAATTATTTTTAAATTAATCCGAAAAATATAATCCAGTTGTTTTATAAAAAATTTATCATGATTTTACTCACTGTTCGTCCTAGTTCAATTTTAGCATAAAGAAGAAAAGGTCCCTTTCGTCAGCTTGCGTGACATATATGTATGAGCACAATAACTGAAGCTCATAAGACGCTCATTATAATATTTCATGAAATTCATGTCTGATGAGTGGACAATAATAAACACGGAAGACCAACAAGCTAAATGCGATGAGTTTCCAAAGTTTCCATAAGCAAGATTATATAAATATGAGTAAATGTTGAACATTATAACAATGAAGTTGGATTAATTCAAACAATTTTATGCGTTGAGTAAAACACTAATTAGTATAATCTCTAATCTCAAAAAACTCAAATGTTAAAATTCAAAAACTCTGATAGTATTTACAATAAAATGGATTTAAAATATGTTTTAGAAGAAATATTTCAACTAAATTTTGTAACAACATTACTTTTCATTCGTTTATTTTAAGGTCTTTATTTCTTAAGAAAACAACAAAAAAAAAGCACTAACGCAAGCTAAACAAAACACACTGAGTGTTTCGAACATGAGACGATTTAACAACACAGCACTCACTAGTATAGAAAGTTCGTTTTAATAGTATAGTAAGAGATGAAGATAATTTGAGTTCGAGTATGACCAATTGCTCATGAGCTTATGAGCTTGCTCATGCAAATGTTTAGTAAGTATGTCTCTATCTCGTTCTGACGATCGGTTTTTCTATGGACTAATGATAGATATAAATCGTATTAAAGCTTTTCTGGATGTAATGGTGTTTCGGCAATGGCCTGAGAATTATTTTGAGCCATTTCATTTTAATGAGCCATTACTAAATAGCGATGTTATGCGATGCATTCGTATTAACATAAAGGGACAAAAATATTCATTTCAAACTTTGCAAATTATAAGTAGAACATTAAATTATACCAAATAAGTCAGTCATTAGTGTACCATTGTACTTTTCAGGTTCCAAATGTACCACAATGTACGTACAATTGTACCAACCCTAGTGTAAGGGCCTTATTGCTCTACTGATTATTAATGCATGGATAGTGTTTCATTGCTTTTTCGGTTTTATTTTGCCAAATAATTGTAGAAGATTATAAAGAAAACTTATGCCATTTTCTTAGTTGTCATTAAAGTACTTAAGTCTTATTAAATATTTTACGTAATATACCTACTTTTGTTTTTTTTTTTCAACATCTCAATGACATTTTTTTAGTTAAAAAAAAAACTACAAGAATATTTAGGAAGTCCAATAAATAATGAGAAAAATCCTCAGTGCTAATGTTCGCACTTACACGCATCAACCTTAGCATACTTTTAGGTTGCTCTTAATTTTTTGCCATTATTATGATTACACATTTGTATAGATTGATTTCTTTGAGTGTTAAATTGGCCCAAAGCCAATTCCTTGTTGAACATTTTTAATGTTTACAATCTTTTTTTAATTTTTTTTATTTCTTTTTAAGAATAGTCTAGTAATTTCTGTTTGCTTAACTTTTCAATATTTTTCTAAATTTTGTGTGTTTTTTTTAATGGTCTCTGCTTATTAAGAATCAGTCTACTATATACTACAGACTTAAATGAATGCGATCTTTGATCACAAAAACAAAATTACATATGTTCATTAAACACTTTTGATTACTTTTTCTAATATATATTTATTAAGATCTAGAACAGGGCTATACAACTGCAAATGTCCCAAGGTACGCTTTTAAAATAACGTAGCAACTAAATATCAGCGAAGGAATATCTATATTTTGGCTTTTTAAATTTCAAATTCGAAAAGCTGCTTTCGCAAAGATACGCGTTTCATAACATTGAGTCCAGTGTAAGGCCTAAGTTTCTCAAGTTGGGTTATGGTTCGTGTTGAAAAGTCAAATCTAGGTTCACTTCTTGGTTGGCAAAAATGTTCTGATTGCAAAGCAGACAGTTCAGTTCCAGTTGATGGTTTGCTCTGCTTGAATTATCAGCTGAAATAGTATGGGGATGAGTAAAAACTAAAATAACGTAATTTTTTTTACTCTCAAAATTTATTTACGATTTTCAATTTCTTCTGCATTTGTGCCAATCTAGTGTAAGTGAGGTAAATTTAAAACTTTCTCAAATTATGTACTCAATTTCTACCAAATCATCTTTAAAACTTGAAAAAAGGAAAAATTGTTCTTATTATTACATTTAATCACTTCGCCAAAAATATCACTGAATTTCAACGTTAATCTAAGAATTGTGTATATTTCGTATTTGAGGGTGCGTTGCTCGGTGATGGGTTGAATTTGACTCACACAACCGTACATCAAATTAGGACCACTAAATTGGGGATGAGAAAAATCTGCGCAAAAATGGTTCCTAAAAATCTTTCGCAAGAACAAATAGACACGAATCTTTGGCCAGTAAAATGTTCCTGCGGCTCCTCAGCATCATTCTTATTCAACCGACTTGAGTCGATGTGATTTTTTTCTATTCCCAAAATGGAACATTAATCTGAAATGACGTCACTTTGGGACAGTGGAGAATACTTAAACAGACGTAAACGAAAAACTGAAAGCTATTCCAGTATTCAAGTTCCAGCAGTGCTATGAGGAATGGAAGAATCGTCTCCAGCGCTGTGTGGCTTTCCAAGGTAGTTACCTTGAAGGAGACAATGTGAATTTGTAATTTAATTTCAATAAAAACATTAGAAAAAATCAGTCTCTTTAGTTAATTCACACACCTCGTATAAGCAAATAATGCACCACTTTCGGAACGCGCTATAAGTTTTAGCATTTGTTGTAATGGCCACAGTAATACATAGAAAAGATAGAAGACACTGACAGACGGCCAGAAATTGAAGCGAAAACAATAGGGTTACGCGTTTACCCTTTCGATACGAAATTCTAAAAGCAAAATCATCATTCGAAAATCGAAGGAACCCGAATAAATAAGTTTCTGCTTTAGTTTTGTTCGCAACTGTACTGTATCTGCTGCCATATCAGCAGCAGATGAGTCTTAAACCAATTGTCTTGTATGAGCTCTTTGTCATTTAAAAAGCATTTTTTTGGTTTTGCTCATGAGAAAAACGATTACAAAAATTTAAAAGCTTGTATCTTTACAGGAAACGTCTGCAAAGAGTTTTGTTTGTGTCCATACACTGATTTATACATTTATAGGGAGTGGATCGCAAAAACTAGTGTTGCGGGTCGATGTATGTCCCTCGGTTGTAATGTTAGACTGCTCTAATATAGTATATAACCATAAACTAAGTCTGCACTAATATTATTAGTCTGTTTATGAATAAATCCCTTCGCATTATTTAATTCCTTTAGATCTCTGCTTAATTTGAGCATAATTATGATGTCCATTGTCTGCAATTGCTGCTGCCATTTGCAATTTTTCTTATTTTCTATTTTTTTTTTTTCATAATTATTTTCATTGGTATAGATTGTTAATGCTTATTACTGCTGGAATTGTTTTGCGCTTAGTTGGCAGTAATATGATGAGCCATATCAGCAGCACTATGGTTGCCATAATCAAGAGCTCAATGAATGGTTGGCTGACTAGTTGGTGGCCGAATATGGCTGGAAACATTAATAAAAGTAACTTTAATCTTAAATGCAAAACAACATGGAAATTTCTCAGTAAATTTGTTTCAGATAAACAAACATTAAAATAGGAAAAATTAAAGAGATATTTGTGATGTCTATTGTTTACTAAGAATTATTTTAATTTTTGGGAAGCTTTTCATTTCATTTAAAACAAATAAATTTACAAAAAAATCTATTTAAAACAGCACAAGTTGATTTGATAGTTGCTTCAATAGTTGTCTAGGAGCTTTTCGTAAATAATTGTAGTGAACGCTCCCATTTTAAGTGAAAAGAATACTTGACATATATTTACCAATAACAAAACCTTGAGATGAGAATTATTTTGATTAAAAATAATACTTAAAAATCCTTGCTTGAAATAACACACAATCAACATTTTAATTTAAATGAAAGTAACTGAAAATAACAATTTTATGATTTCTGCATATATTTTTTAGAATTTAAATTCAATTATTGTTACAGTTTCTGCCAAGTTTTGCATACAAATATTTGGCAACATGTCATCATTTTTATATGGAAATACACTGTGAGCAAAGAGGAGGTGGAAGCTATATATATGCTTATTAAAGAGTTTGAAGTAAAAAAGCTTAAGTATAAAATACTCCTTCAGTAAATTGCACGAAGTATATTTATATCCACGTATAATTTACATGCCGTATTCGGTTTTCTATATGTGGAACGGTTAGTATGATATGTGATATAGATCCATGTCAGAACTTTATAACCCATAAACTGATGGTAGTTTTACCACAAAGTGCACCTTCCACATTATAATTGTCCTCTATTGCTGAGTACCATCGCACTTCAACGCGTTCTCTGTTGCCATGCAGCAGATATACAAGCACGTAACGTCTATACTTTATGATTAAGATTATAACCATTGATAGACTAGGAACCCTGGATCATCATCGTCTAGAGTTTTCCATGTTACCAGTGTCTTAGGTCGCTGATCAGATCAAGAAAGTAGTAAAATCATTATGGCGGAGTTCTTAAAGATATAGTGAATGACTAGTACACGTTGTGTGCGTCCTGACAATATTTCGTTAGATTTTGCTTTGAAAATAATGCACACAAAAGTTTAAGTGTTTTACTTTTATAGTGCTGCACGTATACGTATTAACTTTATATAAATCTAACCATCCCTGGATGAAATTCTAAAATTTCTATAAAATTCTAAAATTTATTGTAAAGCTCTGTAAAAGACAGACAGGAAATGTGTTACTCATTATTTGAAAAGAGCGCCATCTGTTGCGCAACATTGCTTAAAATGTACTGCTTTAAAAATAAAAGTATGCAGTACCTTTAAATCGCTAAAAAGAAAAAAACGGCGTACTTTCACTGCTTTTTCTCCACTTTCTCTTGAAAATAAGATTAAAAAGTACCCTATATTGGGATCAGGATACTAAGGTACCACCTCACAAAATTTTGTTAAAATCCATCTAGTAGTTTTTACGTGATGCGAACACAAATAAAAAGACAGACAGACAGACAGGAAATGAGTTACTGTTTTATTATATGTATATATGTAGCGCAGTCGTACTAAAATGAAAATGGTACAAGATTTGGCCCTCAAAAGGATCTTGAAATTATTTATACAACATGATTTGGCTGTAAGCTTAAGCCACCTTGTTACTTTCACAAAGTCTCTAACTAATAATTGTCAAATTAACGCGGGCTAACATTTTCTATGTTACCAGTGTATTGTGTTGCTCGTCATATCATCAAAGTCTTTATCTTTCAGTTGCAGGCCCCTGATCAGCTTCGTAACTTATGCCCACATCACCCCTAAAAGCAGTATTGTCAAGGTGGGGCAACACTCTTCCGGGGGATGTAGTGTAATGTATCATGTAGCAAAGCCCACTAAAATGAAAAATCAACAAAGTTAGCCTCTTGCAAAGAACTCGAAATCATTGCGTAAGCCAGCGTTCAAATTTTACCGAATTCTTGTGGCCATCTTGATAAAAAAAATGTCGTTCGATGACTTAGAAGATACCTTACGAATAGCAACGGATGAATATCTGACCGTACTCAATTTAATGCTATCAGCAAAAATTGAAAATAGCCTTAATTAAAAAAATAGCTACTAATTTTGTTGTTTTTTCAGTTAGAAAGTATGTTTAATTATTTGCTTAGCAAAGTATGAAGATATATATGTTATAATATATGTATATATTATTCGAATAATATTTATTCGATAAAATTTTTATTCGAATAATTTTTATTCCAATAATATTTATTCGATTAAAAATTTTATTCGAATAAAATTTGTTTTCTTAAAATTCTACAATATGCCTTTGCGCTACAATAAAATGCATATTATGTATTTTAGTCATGAAGTAGATTTACCGATGTCAGCGTTTATGTTAAAATGAATTTCAGTTAACTTAAGTACCGGTTTCGTTAAGCAATCGAAAATGTACCAACAAATTGTTATGGTACAAAAACATTGCAACTTTTTTTACTTTTTACTGAAAAATCAAAATTTTACAAATATTTTTAAATAATTAATGAAAATCAATCAAAATTTAAACGAAAACTTAAATTTTCAATAAAACCCGAAAATTACGATACATAACAGAGTAACGGGTGTAGAAGGTATAGAACTTTTACTTGTTTGTATTTCTGTAACAGAACCATTTCTGTACATGAAATATTTTTTGAAAATTTTGTTTTTGGTGCAGTTAGTAATCAAAGTGAAATACAAAACAGCAATTTTTAGAATTTTTGTCTGGCTGTGTTCGCATCACGTAAAAACTACTAGATGGATTTTAATAATATTTTGTGAGAAGATATCTTAGTATCATGATTCAAATATACGATACTTTTTTCTCATTTCAAAGAGAAAATAAACAACAAGTAGTGAAAGTACGCAATTTGACTGCACCAATGGTACTGCAAAATTGGCAGCACCTTTTATTTCAAACAAAATATTGTTAAGATGCCCCCGACGCACATAGGGGTATTTTGCCAATCTAGCCGGACATTACTTATTTTTTAGCTTATATTGGCCCTAAAAATGTACTGATTGCCCCTAGGTTAATGAAACTTTACAGGCTGTAAAAGCTAGAAAATAGGAAAAATCGAACCAAGGAGAAAAAAGTTCCCCTTGGAAGAACTATACCTACCTCTGAAAAATGCCAGTTTTTTTAATTTTCCCGTCGTTTCGTTTAGCAATTACAATTTTAAGGTCAAAGAATGTTCAAAAACTTTAATTTAGACTCAAGATATTCTTAAATGCCATTTTTAGCCCCGCCCCTTTTGTGGGCGGTGAAATAAATTATTATTTGAAAAAATAATGCAATTATTAAAAGAAATAGATTACATAACTCTTAAAACCAAAAAATTTATTTTTATGGGCAGGGGGAGGAGGTATTCCCACCCCTAAAACGTCCCTGTTTATTTTTTTGCCAATTTCCTAAAAATATTAATTTTTAAGCTTTCCAATGACTAACCAATCCCCTCCCAAGAATATTATTAAAAAAATATTTTTATAATTTGTTACTTTATAGTATTTTATTTATCTGAAAATAATTAATTTATTCATAGTAATAACTTATTTATGATTGTAACGATAAATTTTATTTAAAATTATAACAATTAATTTATTTAAAACAACTTCTCCTTTGCACTAAGGTGATGATGAGTGCCATGGTTCTTCATCGTCTGATTCTTCAAAGACCTCTTCCGAATCTGAATCCTCTTCAGCGTTAAGTACAGTTATTTCTGCAGCTAATTCAGGATTGGAAAAAAATCTTCTGCTAGTGTTACCATCGTTGGTGTTTCCAAATCCAGCTTTCGGTACACCCAATATTAGCTCTAATTCACTTCTAAATTTTTCTTGGATATTTTTTTTTTCCTCGCGTTAACAATGGCTTTGTCCGCATCAGATTTTATTTGCCATTTCTTCACTGACAGTTTCTATGACAGGTGTAATATGCTCTCAAGTAGGCGAATTCTGGCGTGTAAAGTAGATAGTCCGAAAGAAAGGGCATCTACGTCTATATCTCTTTTGATATTTAAATTGTTTTTTGTACAGGTAATAACAGTGTTAGATATAATGATTTAAATAAAAAACATCTACCTTCAGATATTAAAACCCAAAACATTTTATGAATATACAAGGGTTTCTTACTTGTATATACCTATCCAAGATAAAAAAAAAACATAAAAAGGTAAAATTTTCAAAAAATCGCAAAAAAATGGCGCGAATATGCGCAACGTTTTTTTTTACAGCATAAAAGGAGAGATCGTAAATTTTATAGTGATATATAACATTTTTAGGATCGCGATGGAGATCACTCTTAAAAAGCTTTTCACTTTTTTTTTGACAAAAAATTTTACAAAAAAAACCTTTTTTTAATTTTGAACGAAATTTTTTATCATTAAAAATTAAAAAAAAAAAATTCTAAAAATTAACATAATTAAGCTACTCATAAACCCTTTCACAGAAAAAAAATTTCAATACAAAATCTTTATTCGTTTAGCCACCAAAAAATATATTGCAAACCTCTCAAAATCGTTTAAAGTCAATAAAAACGTATGCGATTTACTCAACTTTCCTGATTTTAACAGTGTCCCAAAACTACAAATCTCTAGCGGAAGCCTTGAAAATTCACTATACGATGCAGAATTTCTGTCGAGCTGCGTACTTAAATTTTTATATTTCTCAAAATTATTTTTTGGCCTAATGTCCGGCTAGATTGGTAAAATAACCCTCTGTGCGACGTTGCGGGCACAGCTATTATTTAATAAATAAATTATATACTAACTTAATTCACCGCGCATAATAACGAAGACCTTCCACTCGTTGTGGTGAAACAACCACGCTCTTTGTTGGGAATCGAACCCACAACCCTTAGACTGATAGACTAGATTACCGGGGACCCCTTACATTTTAAATTCATTTTTTAACTATAACCTTACATTCTTTCAGTGTAGCCACAAATTAAAATTCGAATATGCTCAAGTTTTTCTTGAGCATATTCTTCTTTTTGTTATTTTCAATTCACTATTCGTATTATTTTGGATACAATACAACAGAATCTAATAAATCAAAGTCATTTTTAAGGCAAATAATAATAAAAAATACCAAAATAAAAGCAGATTAATTCAAATTTATTCTTCCAAGTTACGCAAAATTTAAACAACCAGTAAACAAAAATGACAAAAATATAAAATTAAAAAAATTTACGCTGTTTGGTTATAAAATATACTTTGATTTAATAAAAAAAAATACTGAAAAAAACAAAAACAGAAAATAAAACAAATCTCTTATACTTGTTGAGTTTTTTAAGGTTTCATTTGTATTTCTACTATTTTGAATAAAGTTTAAATACAAACAAATCTGTGCAGAAAACATAAATTTAATCCATTTATATTAAAAGAAATATGGTCGCTAAGAGATTTATTACTTCCTCAAAATAGTGCAAGCATTTAAAATGACTGTAAAGGCATCACAATTTTAAGCAATTTTTTGAACAAGTTAAACGTCTTGATAATTTTGGGGGTGTAATCAATAATTAATGCATGGAACTGTAAGAAAATAAAAATATGTTTGGATTTGGAGGTTTGTATTGAAGCACTGCAGAAGCACAAAAACGAAGCTCATAAAGCGCTCATTATAATATTTAATTGAACTCATGTCTGTTCATTGCACACGAGTAGCGATGAGTAGACAATAATAAACAAAAGAGACCAACGAGCAAAATGCGATGAGCTTGCAGAGTTTTCATGAGCAAGTCTGCATAAGTATGAGTAAATGTTGAACATAATATCAATGAACTTTATCGATTTCAAGCAGTTATGCTTTTTTACCTTCATTTAAAGAATACAAAGCAAAACCACTAGTGCAAGCAAAACGCACTAAGCTTTGTCCAAAAGTTCTACACAACTACTAAACAAAACACGCTGAGTGTTTCTAACATGAGAAGAGTAAACACGGTGCTCACTAGCATAGAAAGTTCGTTTTACTCGGTCAGCTCATTGAATTCATGATACGAACAGAGGTTTGCTCACTAATAGTATGGTATGAGTAGGCATGTGTAAGCTAATTTTAGTTCGAGTATGACCACTTGCTCATGAGCTTATGAGCACTCCCAACTAATTAGTTTGTATATTTTATTTTTAGCAAAACTGTTTCTGTTACATATAAAGGATTATGTTCCTCATATAATTTATAAAGTTGAAAATTAGTCCTATGTTCAAGTTCTGTGACTGTTGGTTTTTAAACATTACCCTGAACTAAGAACCTTGTTTAGAAAAATTGATACTTCTTCTCTAAAGCAGAATTTTTTTGTCTTTAATAATTAAAAAAAATGGAATCTCCTGAATTACATATTTACAATTTCACAGTGTTTGTAAGAAGGCAAAAAAATAGGCAACCCGCATCATTTGGAGCAGTTCTATTTGATACAAAAATGTTACACTGCCATTTTGAAGATATACCCAGGTTTTATATGTGTAACAGAGTTATGTTAACAGAACTCTGTTAATGCAATTTCGAAGTTTATTTTTACACATATTTTCTGTATCTACATATTTCGTATATGAAAAACAAAAAAAATTAAAGTTTACACTTTACTAAAGTTACGCTTTAGTGATGTTCACCATCATAAAATGTTTATAACCCTTGTTTCTTCTGTTACTATAACGGGTGATTCAAATACAAGTATTTTGTTTTATATTTAAATAAAATGAATTAAACTTCTTTTGCTATTTTATGGCTTCATAAAAAATATCCCCATTTTCTGAAACACTATTTCATTCATGTGACTGTCAGGGCTGGCTTCACAGTAGCTTCTTTTTTCAGTCCAACTTTTCCAGACTTTATTGACAATTTCACCACAGATGGATGAGACGATATAAGTCGTAAGGGTTTGGACTATATCATGATTATTCCTATGCCATCTGTCTTTAACGGGAGTTGTGCATTGTGCGGCTTGGTGTGCCACGCTGTTGAAACTAGATAATCTTCGCTGTTCAGCGCTCGCCATTTATTAAAAGGTGACGTATCCAGGAAAATTTCCGAAAAAATCCGCCAATGTTATCACCACTCCTAAATTCGCACTAAACTGTCACTCTTTGTAGATGTAATCTCTTCTCGACAATGGCTTTCCCGATCCCCATATGCGGCAATTTTGTTTGTGAACACAGCCTTCGCGATGAAATTCTGCTCGTCAGAAAATTATTTTTCCTGCCAAATTCAATGTCCGCATTTCGGGTTGTAATATATCTTAACATTTACTCATTTCGGTTTACAGAGATATGATACCTACTTAAAGTCAATATTTTGGACAGAGAAAATCTATGAGTCAAAATAACATATTATTTAGAAAGATCCTTATATTTAGACCACCCTGTTAAACTTTGTTCTTAGTTTTACTGCGTTTTTGTTTTTTTTTGTCCTCTTCGTCAAACTTCTTGAGTGTCAATATAAAATGAAAAATGTTTGTTCAGCAACACCTCTTCTTTCATGAACACATAAATTTATATCTATTAATTACCTTTATTTTTTCCTTGTCATTGCAGGTAAGTTTTCCACTGAAGTGTTGATTAGAAAAGAAAACAAAAGGTAATTATTGATAGATGGATTATCCAATGTCATATTTCATCATTTATTCTCTGAGCAATAGTAAAGTTAAGCTCTATAGGAGTGGTAAGTTGTTCTTTTTTTATTTTTTATTTTTTGTTATTTGTTTTTTTTTTTTTTTTGTATGTCACGAAATTTAAAACTTTAAATCCAGTTTAATAAATAATATAAAAGCAATATTATCTTAAATATCAGCTTTTAGTTTATTTTGGATTCGTTTGTTTCTCAACTATATGTAGTTACAATGTTTAGAGAAATTATTTTTACTGAAAATTATACAAAAATCTACGTACATATATAAATAGAAAAACAAATTATCCACCAATTAAAGGTTTTAATTGGTTTCACTTACAAATTTAATTAGTTCTTTAATCAATTCAATAAAATATTTATTTGAATTAATTAAATTTGAATTAATGAAATTTGAATTAATTAAACTTTAAATTAAATTTGTATCTGAAACTAATTAAAATCTTTAATAAGTGAAACATTTTTTTTTTAATCGACTTCAACCAAAGAAGGAGGTTATCAATTCGTCTGAATGTTGTTTTTTTATGTTTGTGCCCGCAGAACTGTCATTTCTGAACCGATTTTAAAATTTTTTCTTTATTAGAAAGGAAATGCTTACAGATTGGTCCCATTTTAAAAGAAGTTCAGAATTTTGAAAATTAAAGGGTGTCCCCATACATGTATTATGAACCGTAAAGAGCACCCTTTTAAAATTTAAAAAAAAAACTGCATATCACTATAGCTCCCAATAACACAAATTAATAAAAAAATAAACTTAAAAATTAAAGGGTGTCCCCATATGTGACGTCAATTTAAATATATGAACCATTTGAACCATTGTAGACAAACACTTGAAAATTACACAGAATGTCCAATATTTATAATCAGAAATTAAATATTTATAATTAGAAGTTAAAGAGTGTCCCAATAGTTGATGTAATTTGATGTATATTGCAAAACTTTTGAACCGTAACAAAGAGACGGTTGAAATTTAAAAAGAACCTGTAATTCTAAGTCCTTTATAACATCAAGTATATAATTTAAATTTGGAAACTAAAGGGTGTCCCCATAATTTATATAATTTTACCTATCTAGCCCTATCTTTTGAACCGTTATAGAAAAACACTTGAAAATTAGACAGAATCTCCACTACTATGTCCCGTATAATAACATTTATAAATATTTAAAATTTTAAAGGGTGTCTTAATATTTGATGTAAATTTATGCATATGGCCAAACTTTTGAACCGTTTTAGACAGACATTTGCAATTTACAAAGAATCTGTCCTTTAAAATAAGTGTTTAATTTAAAATTCTACATTAAAGGGTGTCCCCTAGGTGATATTGTTTAAGCTATATGGCCATATCTTTGTAAGCGTTACTTTTTATTACTGTGTCAGTAATAATAAGTGTAAAAAAAATAAAGGGTGTCCTCATATTTGACGTAATTTGTCGTATATGGCTTTATCTGCTTAACAGTTATGGATAGACATTTGAATGTACAGAACGTATATTACTATGTGCGTTAGAGCAACAAGTATAAAAGAATTTGATTTGAGTACTATTTCTTACAGATTACTTCCTTTTAAATTTTTAGTTTAGAATTGATGCACATATATTTGTTTTGTAGTCGGGTTTTTTTTTGCAAGAATTATGTGTATCTATACTTACAATATAACTCTAAGAGGACCATGTCTGTGTATAAAATAGTAATCAATATGGGATGCAAAACATACATTTTTAGAATTTTTCTCTGCCTGCGTGTGTTAGCGTCATTTAAAAACTACTATATATACACGCCAAAACACTTTTGTTGAAAATTAGGTCGATAAGAGTAGGCAACATTTTACCGAATAATTTCGACCTAAAACTAGACAACTATATTTTTAAACCTTTTGTTAAATTTTAAACAAACTGTGTCTAATTTTTTTCCTTTGGTTAGTTTTCTACATTTTACGTTGATTAAAAATGCATTTAGTTTGAGTGTTAAATTACATTTATTTTAATATGGATCGTTGGATCATAGTGATCCGTATATATATTTTTTTACAATTTTTTTACAGAAAAGTCAAATTAATTTAAGAATTGAATATAAAAATATTTGTTAGAATAGTTATAATAGAACCATTACTTTTCATTGATTAATATGAAATCAAAACTGTATTAAAACCAAACGTATAGCAGATCCCGCGGATGTTTTTGCTACTGGTGAAGCAACGAAAGTATTTATGTCTGAACTGCGTTTGCCACACATAGCTAGAAGAAAATCTCAGAGTCCTGTATGGCTAGTTTGTAATTGTTCGATCGAAAGTAGTTCTAAATGTCGCCTTAATTGTAACACGTTTTCTTGAGCTTCAGCGGCACTAAAAGCATTACAAGGGAATCGCTACTCAATTGCTTTACGCCATTAATGCTATCACCATTAGCGATATCTTTTAATAATTTTCGTGACCTGGACTTAAACTTAAAAGATTCATCCTCGGGGCTGTGCAAATGTCTATGTAACTTTGGCAGATGACTACATAATTTATCAGGCGCCATAGTGTATCGCCTCTAGGAATACTTTTTATCTTAATTTGGGGCACGGCCATGTGTGAGGCAGGATTTGGTGCTGATTTGAGGGCACTATTTTGTACAGTCTGCAGTTTTTGGCGTACAAATACTTCACCATTTGGAACAAGAAAATATATTTTCTTTTTATCTCTGGCATTGACTTATGAGTTTTAGCTGTTTTTAATAATTTTTATGATTTAACAAAAAACACAAAAAGTTTATCAACAAACAAAAAACTGTGTCAGTACGTTTATGATTTTTCTTTCTTTGACAGCTTTCTTATTTAGGCATATGTGGCTTATTTTAAGCACACCTTGTTTAAAACTAAAGACTTTTATTAAACATTTTTATTTTTCTGCGTAAAATTAAACAAATTAAATTTTCTGTTACAAATAACCATGAAATCGACGTAATATTATACAAGTTTTTTTCTACAATAATTCTTGCAAAAAAAAACCGACTACAAAACAAATTCTTAACTAAAAATTTAAAAGGAAGTAATCTGTAAGAAATAGTACTCAAATCAAATACTTTTATACTTGTTGCTTTAACGGACATAGTAATATACGTTCGGTACATTTAAATGTCTATCCATAACAGTTCAGCAGATAAAGCCATATACGACAAATTACCTCAGATATGAGGACACCCTTTATTTTTTTATACTTATTATTACTGACACAGCAATAAGAAGTAACGGTTCCAAAGATATGGCCATATAGGTTAAACAATATCACCTATGGGACACCCTTTAATGTAAAATTTTAAATTAAACACTTATTTTAAAGGACAGATGCTTTGTAAATTTCAAATTTCTGTCTAAAACGGTTCAAAAGTTTGGCTATATGCATAAATTTACATCAACTATTAAGACACCCTTTATAACTTTAAATATTTATAAATGTTATAATACGGGTCATAGCAGTGGAGATTCTGTCTATTTTTCAAGTGTTTGTCTATAAAGGTTCAAAAGATAGGGCTAGATAGGTAAAATTATATAAATTATGGGGACACCCTTTAGTTTCCAAATTTAAATTATATACTTGATGTTATAAAGGACTTAGATATACAGGTTCTTTTTAAATTTCAATCGTCTCTCTGTTACGGTTCAAAAGTTTTGCAATATACATCAAATTACATCAACTATTGGGACACCCTTTAACTTCTAATTATAAATATTAATTTCTGATTATAAATATTGTGATTTATCAATCAATTTTCAAGTGATTGTCTACAATGGTTCAAATGGTTCATATATTTAAATTGACGCCACATATGGGGACACCCTTTAATTTTTAAGTTTATTTTTTTATTAATTTCTGTTACTGGCAGCTATAGTGATATGCAGTTTTTTTAAATTTTAAAAGGGTGCTCTTTACGGTTCATAATACACGTAAAAAAACGTATGTTGTATGGGGACACCCTTTAATTTACAAAATTCTGAACTTCTTTTAAAATCGGACTAATCTGTAAGCATTTCCTTTCTAATAAAGAAAAAGATTTTAAAATCGGTTCAGAAATGACTGAGTTCTGCGGGCACAAACATAAAAAAGCAACATTCAGAAGAATAGATAACCTCCTTCTTTTTTTGAAGTCGGTTCAAAATTTAGACACTGTGTGATCCTTAATTTTAAGCAA
This sequence comes from Phasia obesa, assembly GCA_949628195.1. Taxonomy (NCBI): domain Eukaryota; kingdom Metazoa; phylum Arthropoda; class Insecta; order Diptera; family Tachinidae; genus Phasia; species Phasia obesa. The sequence continues at coordinate 52,264,711 of OX451217.1, forward strand.
TAGAAAAAAAATACATTCCAAGAGAAAATAGAGATGAAAATAATACTGGAAATATTTTCATTATTTTTTTACAATTTTACAATTATTGTTATTATTTACAATAATACGATTAATACAAACACATAATTCATGTTGAATTATATGATTGTCACCTTAACACTGGTCACCTTAATACTGTTGTTCTTTGCGTGTATAAAACTGTTTTTTTTTCATGTCCTTAAATATTCGTTAACCATTTTCTAACATTTTCATTCATTTCTCAACCATATAAAATAACCACCCACTATTTGGTTTTTGTTATCTACGTAACATTTTCAACTTTTATGTTTTTTTTTTTAAATCTTAATAAAAATAAAAGCGCGTAATAAAATTTCCATTCCAATTCAGCAATAAAAAATATATGTTTTTCTTTAAATTTTTTTTTATGACCTAAACTTTTCTCGGTCATTGCAAATGTTTTGGGACCGTGAATATCCAACAGAATAGACATTTGCTTAATTTTTAAATTTATTTATTTTTTCGAAAATTTACAAGTTAAATTAGAAACTGAAAGTAGGCGCCACAATGTGAACTCATTTATGCCCCTAATTTTTGGCTGTTTCTATTAATGATGCGGCTTTTAGATTTCCTTTTTAACGTTTTCCTCATCGTCTAAAGCAGAAAGCTCTTGGCATCGTAAAATAAAAATACATCAGCATGACAAGATGGTTGGTCGTATTAAAACATAAAATAAAAGTTTATATTTTATGTATTTTGTTGTTGTTGTATTTTTGTTTTAGTGTTTGTGAAAGTGGCCAGATTTAACCACAAAATAACCAAATCTTACTTTGCCAGCCATTTAAAAAAAGTGCACTGAATATTTATTCACAAAAATGAGATTATAAAGCAAACTTTTTCTAATCGTAATAGTCATTTGTTTTTTTTTTCTTTTCTCAGGTTTTCCTTTCTAATGTCCTACTCAGTATTATTGGTGTACTTTTTTCAGCTAAGATTTGTTAGAAAACAACACTTTTTGAGATTAATTTTTATTACTCAAACTCAAAGGTCAAGTTGACCTTTGACTTTCTGATAATGTTTTTTCTTAGGCGGTAAACCATACATGTATAGAACACAGTAGTATAGTTATAGGAACAAAACTGTTATCTCATCATCAACTGTCTAATCTTAATGTCACTTATGTAAGTGCAGTTTAATAGTGATTTAATTTAACTACGTATTTAATGCACTTTAGAATTTTTATAAAAAGTAATATGATTTAGAAATTTTACTAAATAAAGTTGCCACCTAATGTCATACAGTGGGGGTTTTGCCAACAAAAAATGAAAATAAATCTATAGTTTCTTAACGGTTAGTCTGATTTCATTAAAACGTACACATGGCTATAGAATAGCTGTAATCTAGCTTAAGTTTTACATTTACACCTTATAGCTATTCGGGAGTAGACATTCCTTTACTGCATAGTACGGCATATCAGACATATGAAGAACCTAAGCCAGGGCAATTTTCTATTTTTTTTTTTTTTTATATATATTTATTGCGATGTCTCCAGTTAAGTACAAGATATTGTGCTACACAATATTCGAATTTTAAAGCTCACAAGCTTAAATTTTTTACTGACATTATTGTATTTATAAAATAGAATTATTAAAAATCTTTTCTGTGTCGAAAGGCCACAAGGAAATAAATTTAAAAAATTAAAAATGTAAATTTTTTTGGCATTCATGGTCGAAAAAAAAAATGTTTGCGAAAATTATAGAAAATTTATACGCTTCTGAAAAGTATCTTTATACTAAACTAGCCACAACCCGTAGGGGTTTCGCTGCCGCTATAAGTAAAAATTTATAAATATGTTCACCTTTTTCTTTCTATCTGGTAGCCCGTTTAAAAGTGGACATAGTATTTTGAATTTCCTAAATAAAGATATATCTATGTATAAATTTCATTAAAGTCGGTTCAGTAATTATATTGCCTGTTTCCACTCTTTTTTCTCCTTTGAATTCTAAACGGATATAGGCTTTCGCTGCTTCTAGAATTTATCTTTTTTGAATAATATTACAAATGGATGAGCCAACTAAATAGTCCGTTTTTTTTCTTTCCCGAATTTTGAAAATTGATATGTATGTAATGATCAATGTAGAATTGATTTAGCTCACCGATCTATCCAATTTTCCATCTCCCCGCTTCTGTTCTCTCCGATATTTACCAGACTTCACACTTAGCATTCAAAGTGATCCACATAAAACTTTAAGACTCTCTCTATTATAATTCTCTAGATCTAAAAAATTTTAAATAACTATATGAGGGCTTACAAAAATGTAAGAATATAAAATTACACCATCCAAAAATAAAAGTAAAACTTTCTGCTTATGTCGATCTTGAAACTGGCTTCCTATGGGCTAATAATTTCGATTGAGACTAAAAATATATATTATGAGAGTTTTTATTATAAATTAAGAGAGTTTATATGCAGGGTTGCCTATTATTTGTACTTACTTATTTAAAGCAATTCTTTGATTTCAGACTTAGCAACCTTACATTGGCCGTACGAATTCACCTAAAATTAGAAATTATAAAGGGTGTTTTTTATAGAGGTATAGAACTTTAAGTTCCAATAAACCAACGATGGATTATTCGATTGACATGAATTTTGTTTATCCGAAAGATAATATTGTGGCATTACATTTTAAATATGATTTCTGGCATATGACCGCCACGGCTGGCGCGGTTATAGTCCAATCTGGACGTCCGATTTTCGATGACTTTTTCCAACATTTGTGCGGTATATCGGCAATAACACGGCGAATGTTGTCTTCCAAATGGTCAAGCGTTTGTGACTTATCCGCATAGACCAATGACTTTACATAGCCCCACAGAAAGTAGTCTAGCGGTGTTAAATCACAAGATCTTGGAGGCCAATTGTGGCACGAGCTGTGTGACATGTTGCGCCGTCTTGTTGAAACCACATCTCCTGGACATCATGGTTATTCAATTCAGGAATGAAAAAGTTAGTAATCATGGCTCATACCGATCACCATTGACTGTAACGTTCTGGCCACCATCGTTTTTAAAAAAGTACGGACCAATGATTCCATCAGCCCATAAAGCGCACCAAACAGTCAGTTTTTCTGGATGTAACGGTGTTTCGACATAAACTTGAGGATTACCTTCACTCCAAATGCGGCAGTTTTATTTGTTGACGTAGCCATTCAAGCAGAGAGTGCGCTTCATCGCTAATAACCCATAACATCTAATAACCCATAACATCTAAGAAGAAGGATAGTATGTAAATAAAATATTTTCCATTTTCTCTAAAATTTAGTCACCTTTTTTCTAAAAAAATATTATTTCAGACCTGTTAAGTTGTTAGAGAGAATAAATGAACTTGAGCCTACTTAAAAAGAATAAAGAGTTATAATCGTATATCCCTTGCGTTGAATTATTAAGTGTTCAGTTCATAAAAATGTTAGCGTTAATAAGTATTAAACATAAAAACCATTTCGTATAAATTATTTGTAACTAATTAAACAATAAATAATTCTCCATTTAGTTATTTCCAATAATATAAATTAATTAATTAATACAAACAACTTAATTAAAAACATTCACGCAACAATTATTAACAAGTAATTAACTTTTTTATTGTAGTATTTAGTAACAACAAAAACACAAAAGCTATAAATTAATATCGAGTTAATTTATCTGATTACTGTGGAAAATACTGAGAATAAAGAAGAGTGTGTTCGTAATTAAATTGGGCAAATTGAAGGATTTCTTTTTGGTTGAAAAATTTATATTTGTTTTAATACGAGCTCGGGATTATATTTTGTATTTTTTTTTCGTTAATTTCTTTAGCGAATTAAGTTTGGTATTCGTGTTATCAGCCGAATTGATGATGCCAATTAGCCGCTTCGGTGCTGCAATATCACCCCTTTAAATTTGTTTTTGTGGGGTGCCATTTTAGAGCAATGCTTTGCGAATATATCAAGAAGCGAACCACACCATTAAGGCTAAATCTTATGAGCCCTTCGTGAGATAAAACCAGAAACCGTCAACAAGGTCTTGGAAAAATGGACTGACACGATAAGATACATACAAAGCAAGCCAGATACCCACGAAAGACACACTACGAAATTGACTTATATAAATAAAAGGAATAAAAGGATTATTTTATATTTCTCATAAAGCCAAAATATGCCAAAAGAAATTAACTTCATTATTTCGATATTAGCATAATCCAACAATCTCTGGTTTAAACAAGACTACATGCCACCTGGCACATAACAGCAAAATTATTCCTACTGCTTACTTTCTTTTCACCTACAGCTTTTTGAATCAACCTTGCCAAAACTTTTGCAGAACTTTTTAAAAGACTTAATTTACCAACATCTTAAATTTAAAATCTATCGACTTCAACTGCATTAAATATGTAGAATTATTATTATCAACTTACTTGTTATGCCTTCTCTTCAATTTTTGAAATTAAATTGATTGAAAATATGAAGCAAATAATTCCCAGTTTAAAGAGGATCAAACATACATTTACGTAACTTGTTTTTGTAGGAAAAAAGTTTTAATAACATTTTTGATTAAGCCAACAAAAACATGGGATAATAAAAAAATCATAAAGTTCAATGATGTTAGTGTTGTTAAAAAGCAAAAAAAAAACATTTCGATATTAACTTTTTTACTTTATTATTATAAAACAATAGAGTTTACATGAATGCGTTAACGTTTTTTTTTAGCAACATAAAATTTTACAACAAAAAACTTAATAAAAAAGATACGTTTTATGATTTATAACCATGTTTATACAACTATTATGTGATAATATTATACAATTTTTAGTTTATTAAAAAAAGTGAGTGAAATAGTTATAAAACCAGATATGGGGGTTTCAATTACATTTTAATTAAAATTGTAATTATATGTAATGTGCAATTGAATGTTCCCAATTACACATTATAAGTAATTGTAATTGAACTCAAAGACTAAAGTCAATTACAAACAGATGTAATTGTAATTGAAAAATTTCAATTACATAATGAATTGTAATTGAAAAATTTGTAATTGTAATTGAAAAATTTCAATTACAATTACTTATAACAAGTAATTGGATATATTCAATTACACATTAGATGATATTGTAATTAGGCAATAATCATTACATGCAATCAATTATTACATGCATAGAAATATTACATTTTAAAACCAATAATTTAATTTGGAAAATCTGAAAATAAACTTATGAAACATTTAAGACAATTACAATTAGAGAAATTATTTGAAACTAGCTGTGCCCGCCACATCGTGGGCGTTCTGACAATATTTTACTCGACTTTGTTCTGAACGTAATCCATACCAATTTCTAAGACTTTTACTTTTATAGTGCTTCAATTATGGTTTATGTATTTCTTTATATAAAGGTACCCATCCTTGGATACAATTTTAAAATTTATAAAAAATTCTAAAATTCTTAAAATTATTGTAAAGCTCTGTAAGAGGTGTTTAAAATATTTTAATAACAATGTAAAATTACAAATTGTATTCAATTGGCGCCATCTGTTGCGTAATAGTAAAATAAAAAAAATAAAAAAAAGTGTATTGAAAATCTAACCGTATTGAAAAACACCGTGTTGAAAATATCGCAGTTTTAAATCAAAATTTTCAGTACCTTTAAACCGGAAATTGCGTTTTTCACTGCTTTTTCTCTTATAAATAAGATATTTTTGCAGAAAAATAAGTATCCTATATTGGTATCACGATACTAAGGTACCTCCTTACAACATTGTGTTAAAATCCATCCAGTAGTTTTTACGTCATGCGAACACAAACGAAAAGCAGACAGACCGACAGACGGTTACTATATTATAGTATGTATAGATTGTGTTTATGTCTTTAAATTATTGTAATTTATTTATTTAAATAAAATTGTTCTTATTTTTAATCGTTCTTCTTATGCGGAGGTTATCAATAATTTTTGTAATTAAACATTTATGGTCTACAATTACTTTAAAAAGTAATAGTTCTGTGGCAATAATGAAAAAGAGTTTAAGTCTGATTTTTAAGTTTTTTAGAAACGCAATTTGAAACTTAAAAATTTATTTTAAAAAATAGCTTATCTTTAAGCTTTGCATATAGGAGTCAAACGTATGTTTTGGAAAACATCTTATATTTACCTTGCAATTAATAAGTTGTGAAAGAAGTTTTTCTGGATTGGAAAATTATTTTTTTTTAGTTTCTTAAGCTTTTTTCCAAATGCGATTAGACATTGAAAAAAGATAAGTAAAGAGTAATTTCGCTATAACTTCCTGAAAAATGGTGCAAAATAATTGAAACCTTGCACATGGGTACTTTGGATTACAAAGGTACCACTTACTTAAATTTTGCTTAAGTCAACTTAAGCACTTATTTGTTATTGCCACAGAATTGATTATATTTTTTTTTCAATTACTATTCTTTTAAACTTTTCCATTGCATTTAATTGTAATTGAATTCTTTCAAATGCAATTACATGTAAAAGTAATTTCATATTTTTTAATTAAAAATTAAAAGTAATTGGAATTAGAATTTTTAATTACAAATTACATATAATTACAAATAAATAATTATTGTAATTTTTGACGCTTTTAATAATTTTATAATTAAGTTTTTTTAAGCTCTTATAAAAATAAAAATAAGTTGAAAAATTTTTATTAAAAAGACCTAGAGCTTCAAAAACTTAATTATAAAATAATTACAAATAGTTGAAAGTAATTGTAATTACAAAATTCCAATTACAATAACCTATAATTGCTTAATTACATGTGTAATTAATTACAAATTGTAATTGACATTCCCCACGTCTGTATAAAACACATGAAAAATGAAATAAAACTAAAAAGGCCTTCTCATTTTAGGCGCTAAAAAGACCTACTTCTCCCGCTACCAACCTCATATTTCCGTTCCTTCAAAAGAGGAGCTTTCAGAAGGTATTGGTTTTCTCCTACTGCATGTTTTAATTCTCTTAAAAGGGAAGCGTGATGTTCTATTTTTAGATATAAAATTAAGATCAAATTAAGAAAAATGGTGAACAGCCACAAAAAAATACAATAAACACTTGGAGTGGAGGTACTACGACCACCATTCCAATCCAGTCTATGATTCTCTAATATAAGAGTTACTAATGCAAAATTCCAAAGCGCTACCTATTGCGGTTCTCTAGATACATGATAATAATTTTTTACTTTGTATGGGGGTACCACGCTCACTGTCCCAATTCAGTATGTATATTGGCACACTATAATAATTTTTCACACTGTATGGCAGGTACAATGCCCACTGTTCCAATTCAATCTGATTTAAGCAAAACTATTTACATTAATATGATGGTTACTGGTGCAAAATTCCAAGGCACTACTTAATTCAGTTCTCTAGATACAGGACAATATTTTTTTCACTTTGTGTGGGAACAACCACGCTCACTATTTCAATGAATTCTGTATTTTCCCAGACCATAGGAGTTACTCGTGCAAATCTTCAAGGCTCTATCTACTGCAGGTCATCAGGAAAACGATAATAATTTTTCACTTTGTATAGGAGGTACCACGCCCACTATTCCAATTCAGCCTGTGTTTATCCTGACTATGTACGTTAATATCGGGGTTACTGGTGAGAAATTCCGAGGCGCTACTTAATTCAGTTCATATTCTCACTTTGTATGACAGGTACCACACCCACAATTCCAATCCAGACTATCTTTCTCTATATTATATATGTTAATATAGAGGTTACGGGTGCAAAATTTGAAGGCGCTACCTATTACTGTTCCAAGCAACACAATGATAAATATATACTTTGTATGGGAGGTGACACGCCTACTTCAAATATCAAAAAATGTATTACTCTATTTTACCAACCGTATATCTAATAACAAGTTAAAAATTTCAGATCGGTCCACTTTTATATGCAGCTATAGCTTTAGTAGTGTATTGGTCTGTTGTTCTGGGGGTTGTGGGTTCGATTACCACCCAGACTCTAGGTGTTTTACTACAACGATTGAAGACGTTTGTTACTATGCTAAGTAATTTAAGTTAAAATAATATAATATATAAAAAATAATTTGTAATTCTATTGTAACATATAATAAATAAATAAATAAATAAATAAAATAAACAATTGCTACTGAAATAGGCGATTACTGGATAGCTGTCATGTATGATTATTAAGCTTTTATTTGTAATTTTGTATTACATATTTATATTTTTTTCCTAAATTTACTTAGGTCGACTTAAGATGTTTTGTCAAGCCTCTTATAAAAAACTTTATGTAGAAGTACCTCTCTTTGTTATAATTTTAAAATACAAAAGATTAATTATATATTCTAACAAAATATAATAAATCATTTAAGCAAAATGCAACCTGCCGCCTACCTAACAAACCGAACACAAAGAAATGCAAATGCAGCAGCAGCATTTTAAATGCAAATCATAAAGTAAAGTTTGCCAACAATTTGTGGCAATTGTTCTAATGCCAAATACAAAAGACAAATACATAAAGAATTTAACTAAATTTATTATAATCATACACAACACACAAATCTTGTCTGTTAAATTATGTTGCAGATGAAAAAAAAAATGTTTTTTGTCTGTCTGTTTGTCTACTTGTATGTCTGGTCGTCTTCCTTGAAATTAAAAATGTAAATTTTGTATTTTAGTTTATTTCCACATTTCGTGGGGGCTCAATAGTTCAGACTGATGTGTTTCTTACATTTTAGCTTCTCATTCTCTCTTTGTGGTTGTAGTAGTTTTCTAACAAATTGTGGTAGCGGCTGGCTGATTTTTCTACTACTAAACACAGTAATGGTCAAAACATTCGGAACTGATATCATTCTTTTTTAGATAATTTTCGTTTTTTTCCGAACATTAATCGGATATAGGACATAGTGTTAGCAATGTATTAAGTAGTGGGTATCGAGTATCGAGTATTTGGTAATTATGTTGAGTACTCAATACTCAAAAGTAGTTACTGGATACTCTTAACTTTATAGTTTTAGAAAAAAAAAATTAAATAAAAAATTTTACGACGTTTTTTACGAGTTTTCATTATGTAAAAAAAAGTATTGAGCACTATTGAGTACCCAACTGATATGTATTGAGTAGTATGCATTAACTAAAATTAGCAGAAAATGCCAGCACTATTACGATATAAGAGTTATTATTTCTTCAAGGCTTTTCCGATTTGATCGCTGTTGCCATATCATGAAAAATTTAAGTTAAAATTAAAATTTTAATAGAATTTTCGAAACAGGGTTCGCAAACAGGAAAACCTAAATAAAATAACCATTTGAGAAAAACTGAAAACCAAGAATTTTATTCAGAAAATTTCTAAAAGCTTTTGCCTGAGAATCATTGGTGTAGAAGGCCATTCTGGGCCTGAAATGCCCCCTTCAAACTTGCTTACGCTCCCACCTGAATTTTTAAAAATTGTACTTCATATATATTTAGATTCTTAAAATCATTTTTCAATAAAAATGGCTTTGCCCCCTACCCCTCTTACAAACGATCTCAATAAATATAAAAATCTTAATCGTTCGATTAATTTAAGGTAGAAAATGTAATTCATGTTATACTGTCAGATTTTTGTAGCTATTTTTTTATAAATTATTGTGATAGTAAAATATACTGTTCAAACCAACAGTGTTGTATTTTTTAGGCATAGTAAACATTTATGTTCAAATCAGAGTACGAAAGTAAATAAAACGAACCGTTTGCTTTCGTTTTTTTTTTTGTTCTTTGCAGTGAGTAAAACTAAAACAAAATAGAAGCAATGACAGCCACTTAGTTTTGTATTGCTGAGGTCGTATACACAAACTATATATTTATTTAAATCAGTGCTATTTTGCCGGGTGTACATCGAAAGAAAACAAAACCAAAAACAACAAGAAAAATTGTTTGAAATAAAAACCGTTTGTCAAACGTTTGCTAAATGATTTGATCATTATGGTAGAGAATGTATGAAAGTGGTACATAACTTTTATTTGGAAGGATATTAAAAGACAGATTGTAATTTACACTGGACTGCATTAGAAAATTTCAAGAACTAAATTAATCACCTCAAAAAATACGTTTCTGGTGTCACTGCACGCCATTGCACGATTGCAAGGATAAAACACGGCGAGCAGATAAGTAAAAAGCCAATTATTTAGTTTGTCATTCAAAAAGTTTTGGTTTTGACCATGTAAAAAATATAAAAAAATTTAAATTTAAAAAGAAAAAAATATTGATCTAAATTAAACCTTCTTTTTGTTGCTTTCAAACAAAAACTTGGTTTTCCTGATCAAAGTAAAGTTCAAAATATATACGAGTACATATGTATATAGCGAGAGAGAATATACTATATTGTTCTTGTGATTGATCGTACCACAACTCAAATCAGCATAATTCTTTTAGAATACCATCGAGCAAAATTTACAAGGTCAAGGGATGACCCCTGATTTTTTATAAAATTTGTCTAAACGAAATTGCGTTTCTTTTATAATTTAACGAATGAAAATATTTTTTTTTATATTTTCTTGACCACCACTGTGTACGACTTCAGTTTGTTGCTCTTTTTAATTTTTTTATTTTAAATTTGAAAGTGGTAAAGACGATTACGAACATCACCCACAATACTTTGTAACAAGTTTGTCTTCAAAAATATAAAAAAGTCAACGTACAAATTAGAATTTAGTTACTGTTTATATGTATTTTGTTTAAGTTCATACATTTGGAGAATATGGGTTTTTTCTGCTTCCTATTGTAAAATAATAATAAAATATTTTTTAATATCCGTTGACTTAATCCATTTTTCAAGGTAATTTCTTGTTTCCTGGAGTGGGTTAAGCAAGAAGCAAATTGTGTCATAACTTTTAATATGATTACAAAATGTTGTTGACATAATGACAACACATACAGTTCTGGAAATAATTTTAGTTGCAAAAAAGTTTTTGTTAATAAAATCAGTAAATTTTAATTTTAAAAATTACGCGTAAATTACTGTTATTATGGGTCTAGCATTAGCTGTTATCTTTTCTACAAAATTGTACAACATTTTAAAAATTGTTTCTTAAATTTATACAATGTATTTAAAGGAAAATGCCATATTTAATTGCAAATTTTTTTTATTTTTTATAAAATTTTCTATGCTAAAAAACTAAACTAGAAAGCTTTAGTTTATTTATTACTAGCTATGCCCACACACGTTGTGTGCGTTCTGACAATTTACAAAATACAAATTTTGTTCAATTGGTTATTTAGAAGAAAGTAATTCATATTTTGTCATTATTTTAAAACAGCGCCATCTGTTACGCAACCGTGTTTAAAATATCCTGCTTTCAAAAATAAAAGATGCCTTAAGATTCCAATATAGTACTGCATACTTATATTGGAATCAGGATGCTAAGGTACCTCCTCACCAAATTTTGTTAAAATGCGTCCCGTAGTTTTTACGTGAAGAGTATGTAGACAGACAGACAAACAGATAAACAGGAAATGCGTTACTGTTTTTTTATATGTATAGATGTTGCATATTTTAAAAGATTTTTAAAAATACTTCTTCTTTTTAATATTGAGCTTTTATAGAATATTTGCTTAAAAAATTTTTTTATACTTTTTTTAATATTTTTTTTTTACATTTATTCTGCCAAAATTATAAACTATAAAAAGTTAAATATAACGACAAATAAATATTATTTATAACAAAAAAAAAAAAACTATCCATGAACATCCAACTTAAGTTGAGGGTACAAAAATAATTAGTTCGAGAATTGACATAAAAAGTGGGTTTAGAAATCATAACTTAGAGGAGGACTGACTACCAATTGGATGTTTCATCTTGTTGCACAACTAATCGCAACGTGTATGGTCCGCATAAAAATATATCCATTTTCAACTTCTTGATTTTCTAAAACGAATTATAAGTTTTATTATTATACTCCACACTGCAAACTCCTTTTATAATTAATTTTAATTTATTTCAAAGACGCACCAGTTAAAATAATAAATGCATTATTTGTGTTGCTCGTTGTCGTGATTAAAAATCATAAAAAACGTGAAAGAATAATAAAAACCAAGCAAAATAAAAAATTAAATAAAGAACCTACAAACTGCAAGAGGAAGTCATAAAACTCAATTGGAGTCTTTTTTCATTTTTCACAACAATGTTTAAATTAGGAATCCGAGAACCATATAGAATCTTTAAGAAGTGACACGCAGCCTTCTTCAAGCCAACAAAGCATTAGTTTCTAGCGAGCGGCACGTGTTAATTTCATGTCTGTTGGTGTGTGTGTGTGTGTGTGTGTATACATACCTCTTCAGGTAGGTAGGTGTAATTGGTTTTATTTTTTCTTGGAGTTCCTCAACAAAACTTTTAACAACTTGAAAGTAAATATTGAAGTTCTTAAAATTTAAAATGCAGTTGCTGTTTGTTTGGTTGTTGTTGGTGGCAGTGCAACCGACAACATAATTTTTCCATATTTTAAGTCAGACAGTGTAACATTTTTTCGTTTGTTTTTAAACTTAGATATTTGTTGTTTTTATTTAGTTCCAGAACTTGGCTTTTAGCGGTACATTTTCTTTTAAAGTTTTTTTTTTTATCTATTTTTAACATTATTATTTACAGTCTTTTTTGTTATTGTTGTTGTGTAATTTGTTTTGGTAACACAGATACTCCTATAAAAAAAATTTTATATTTACCTTGGTGTGTCAGGTTTTTATATTTAAGCGATTCGTGAAATTTTAATATTACCCACATTTTTTGTAATTAATTTCTTGTGTTGTTGGATTGGTAAAGAGCTGTGCGTTCCTAACTTTTAATTGAAAAAATAGATTTATTTTTATTATTATTATTATTTTAGTATAGGAAATAAAATTTCTAAATTGAATTTAATTTTCGGTAATTTTTCTTTATTTAATGTATATTACAAATTGAAGTACACAATTATTTTTAAAATATGCCAAAAATATTTACATACCAAGATAGAAAGCGATTGTGGAAATTGTGGATTTTAAATTAATAACTTTGCTGTCCCCTGTTAATTTTTTTTCTCGCTAGAACTGACCACCTTCAACTATTAAAATAATTCAAATATGAAGAGATTTTGAAGAATTTTATGTTGTTACATAGCCCCTTCACTTCGGGTGACATCTGTCATATTTATCTCAACAAACGTCAAATTGAATTCCAAAGATAATTTTATTACAAGTAGGCCTCAATTGCAGTGCTATGAAATTTATTGCATGAGAGAACATTTTCCTGAAATGACATGTCAAATAAACACGAATAATTACAAATACACATCAGTGTTGGGATCTGACAATGTTTAAATTGTACCGCTCCAATGATAAAATTGTGCCAAATCAGCATCCGTTGTACAAAAATTTGGCATTAAGTAAAGTAATTATTATTTTGCCAATATGGCTACCTATTTCATATGCAAAAGCTTCACAATGTTAGGGCTGGTGGTATATTCTGTAATTCTCGTAGCTAAATCTATCTATGCACGAGCAAATTGCGAGTATTCTCACAACAGCACTAATAATTTGTTTGTGTATTTTTAGAATTTTAGCGATAGATTTAGCTACGAGAATTACAGAATATGGCATCTGGTTACTCTACAATTTCTATCAAGCACTAGGAACTCCACCAAAGTCCGATAGAGTATGCGTGGATTTATTTGGAAGAACAATTAAGGGGTCATCTAATTACCAAAAAGACCTTACGATTTTTCACTAAAAAGAATGAAAAAATATATTAGCCGAATACTGCCAGAAATTAATTGAGGCGATGAAAAAACATTAAAATGCTGTAGTTCAGCAAAAAGGCCTTGCAACTAAATTACCTATTACTTATACAGGGTGGGCCAAAAGAAACCAAGGGCTCTCCAAAAATTTGTCTTAAAAGTGCCATTGTGTCTCGGGCAGTATGGGTAGTGGCTCCGTCCTGCTGAAACCACATACCAGGTCTGTTTTCAAGAGCAGGACGTAAAAAATTTTCTATCATAAACCGATACTCCATTTACGGTTACAGCACTTCCATCTTCATTCTCGAAGAAGTAGGGCCCAATGACATTTTCAGATGTGATCCCACACCATACTGTACACCTGATGGGGTGCAATTGGCGTTGATGAATGGCTCTTGGATTTTCAGAACCCCAGAACCTACAGTTCTGCTTATTAACAAAGCCATTCAAATGAAAATGAGCTTCATCACTCATAATCAAATTTTCAATAATGTCGGCGATATGCTCTTTGCGTTAAAATAATTGATCTCTGGTTTAAATAATACAATTCCAAGTGTTGTCTATATAATCTGAAAGAAAAAATAAAAAAAAGTTAATAAACAAAAAAGTTATTAAACTTTTACACCCCTTGGTTTCTTTTGGCCCACCCTGTACATAATAAGGTTATCAAAGTAAATAATGAAAACCCTGAACACAAAACAAGAGTGTTTTAGTTAATTCTAGACAGGGTTATAGAACTATGAAATTAGAAATATTTATTATTGTAAGAAAAAGTATTAAATTAAAATTTTTTTTAAATAAATTTGAAATGAAATTGTACCCAAAAAGCACTGATGTACTGATGTGTCAATTGTACCAAATTTGGTACAATTGTACCACAAATCCCTACACTGATACTCACACAGAGTTGCAATAAATTTTCTCAAAATATGGATTTCATGTCCAATGGGAAAAGATTAGAATAGTTTAAAAGCAAATTGTACTGAGGCGAAGAGAAAATACGGAGAAAAATTTGACATTTAATTATTTATTTATTAGAATTTACTTCAAGGCATATTAAACAAGGTGATAGCGTAAGGGAGAAGAAATTTAAGCAAAAAATTTTTGGATTTTTTTTTTTATATGGATTTTGACAGTAAAATAGATATTATTCTCTCTTAAAAAACCTGATTAATGTCAAACTCCATATAAAAAAATTTAAAAAATGTCTCTTTAATATTAGCTCCGCCTTGTGCAGTCACCTGGTTAAATATGCCTTGATTTACTTCATAAACCATTTGAGAAAATGAAGATTTTACATTAGACTAGTGGTGTATTTTAATCTAAACAGTGTTATCGAGTGTAAAGATTTATCATATATGTATTTGTTTTTTTTTTTAAATAAATACGAAGCTTATTTCATTCTACTTTTGCTTCTACAAAATCAAATCAAAAGTATTACAGTCTAAACATATGTATTTCAAACACAATCAACAAAAAAATTTAATTTAGAAATTTCATGAGAAGTGTGAAATTTCATGAGTGAAATTTCATGAGAATTTTATGAATACGTGTTCCCATTGCTTTTGATTGAGTGTAATATCAACAATTTAATTGCGTAATTTTGCCGGCATTCTTTCACTTATTATGTCAAAGTTAATGCCGGGACACATAGAATCCGTTATACTTTATATGTCGCCTTTTTTAACGGACAAGAAAGTTGAAATACAGGTTTTCTTATGAGCGTTGTGAAAATCAGATCGTCTCCATCAAATTTGGCAACTTTTGACATGTGACGTTAAGCAGTTTTTTAATTTTTTTTTTTTTTGCTCTGATTAAATTTTTGTGTTGAGTGGAGCAAAAACAAAACAAAATACAACAAAATAAATTAATTAAATAAATTAAAATGGAGAACAAAACTTTTCAAGTGTTTCCTTTCCTGATTTAGTATCCGCCAACAAGGTACGCATTGTGTCAATCTCTTCCGTCGTTACTTTGATCTCAGTTTAACAGTAGATTGCCAGATTTTGACTGCTTTTAAATTTCAACAACAATGGCAGAATTTCTTAGAACTTTCTGACTTTTTATACAATATATAAATGCGTTTTTTAATCCTTGCTATTAATCCTTCATGTCCAGAATATCTATATGTGCTATTCCTATATTGCCCAAAAGTAGTCATTTTGACTACGACACATTTTTTATTGTAAGTGTAGTTTGACAGCATTTCGCATAAAAAATTAAACAGAATACCCCAGGCTTAATTAAGGGAGGTTAGATGTTAAAAGGGAATAAACCGAACTGTATGTAAGATTCTAAACTTATTGTGCTCATATTTGAAAACCCTATTTCTGCAGATATCTCTAAAATCAAATATCGTTTAAGAGCCCGTCACGTTTTCAGACAAGGGGACTGATGAATTAAGGTCATGTCTTGGGTTTTGTTGAGTGATTTTAAGTGTCGGTCGATAGTAGCATATTAGAATAGGCCAGTGACTATAGAAAACCCTACAAGAAAAAAATTGTGTTCAGATGGAATTGCACGATCACGAATAACTCATTAACCTGCACTGTGACGATCACTGTATGTACATAGTGTCCTCATGTAAACATCATCAGCAACAACAAATACTAAATGAAAGTAACCAACTTTGCGCAACCTACACCCATGTTTACAAATTATTTGATTTTTTCTTATTTCAAGGCGAATTCATACCAGGTGTGAGCAGTAGGACAACAACTACAACAAAACAACAACTTTGACATTAGATTAGCAGATATGAAACAATGTATTTTTTGACAAGACATTAGCAAAAAACGAAAGCAAAAAACAATCGGCTGGGCTATCGACTCCACCTGGTATGAATTCGCCTTGTCTTATTTGTAGTGTTCGAAGAAGTGCTGCAAATTTATCCAAGCTTGTTCGTGGTAGGATGATTATTAGCTAATATACTTAAGGTATTCTCAAAATAAACTCTGTAGCCCGTGGGCACAATTTAATTTGGGTTATCTACTTATTTTTATGCGATCTGCACAGCTGTATCTTTTTCTGACAAAATAAATTAAAAGTGAATTAATAATTATTCCGGCTTAAGTTCTTTATTATAACCAGATAAAGAAAAATTTGAAAGTTAATTAAAATTGAGACTACCTTGTAGATAGATACGTAGAGTGCTGAAGACAGATGTAGCGATCGAATTTTTCTTTATCTCTTTATAACAGCATTTAGCTCTTAGACTGATTGATACTGTAAAAACTTGTCAGTCTGAGGGTTGTAGGTTCAATTCCTGCTCGGTGTTATTTGCAGACAAGCCAAAAGTTTCACAGATAGTGATATTTTTTACTATATAATGTTATAATAATAAATAAATAAGCTACACTTAAATATAATTAATTCTAGTCTTTAAAGATAGGTTTGTTATATTTTATTTTCATGCACATCTAACAACAAAGAAATAAACACATTTTGTCTCCCACATACGTTATGCTTGGCAAACTGTGTCGCAAACATGGAATTTATGAAATGTAAACAATACCAACATTGTCTTCAGATAAATTTGCAAATAATTTTAAAACGTATTTCTTTCTTTATACACTGGGTTTGAGATTAGGCAAACTAGTGGCCGTGAGTTAGAAAAATGGTTTACTTTTTTTGAACTAACGTTGCCAATTTAAAATAGAAACTTATACTTTACCAATCCCTAATTCCTTTGCTTTTAAAATATCTTCTAATTATGCAATCTTTGAATATGCCAACTAGCAACACAGAAGATAAGCTTCCAATGATGCCTTACATTTATTATTTCTTTTTTTTTTTTTGAAAATTTGAAATTATTATTAGTCGAACTATTTACGTATTACATACAATGAAATTTATAGTCAAGCTTAAGTTCGTTTTTATTCTCTCTAAGAAAGAATTAATTAAATTACAAATTAGGTGATAATATTAAAGAAAAATTGGGAAAATTTAATGTTTAGACACCAGCAGAGCGGAATGCCAATTTTCTAGACAGCTACGTCCGTCATCAGCACTCTTCGTATCTATCTACTTAGGGTAGTGTTTAGTTGTAAGCATCATATATTTAACTAACCAAACCCAGATAAAGAAATACGAGAAAACTTGCATTCAATTATCAATCGTCAGCTGGTGGGAACAAAGTCTGCCACTACCTTAAGCTTCCCTCTTGTTGAATGTTTTTACTTTAATATTTACCACCTTATATTTGTTGTTGCTACAGCCAACCTTCGGTTAGCAATGAAAGCTACTTTTTTTTATTTGTTTTACTTCCAACATTCGACAAGAGGGAAGCTTAAGGTAGTGGTAGACTTCGTTCTCACCAACTGACGATTACCTTTATACCTATAACAATATAGAAGGCTGTGCCAGAGAGACAGACACCGTAGTAAAAACCTTTTACAATTTGGGTACGGAACTCTAAATCTTTAATTGATTTCTTTGTACATAAATTAAGTTACTAAAATAGATTTGTCTTAGCTTGTCTTCTTATATCATTCCAACACATCTGTTCTTCTGCTTTTAATGAAAATAAACAAAAATACTTTCAACCAACTCGGTATTAAAATTTAGTTATTGGTGGGTGTCTGCCTTTACTATTCTACAGTAAAAGCTACACCTCCTGTGGCTTCCTTAGAGCTGTTCAAACAAAAGTACTTAAGAACTGGTCTCAATTGCTGGCAGAGAAAGAAAAAAACATTTTAGTAGAATTGTAATTATGTATTAAAAATTTGCCTTTTTGTTTTTTAGGCCTTTCTTTTTCTTTTTAATTAAAGTTTTCTTATCTTGTTGAAAACTTCTCAATGGCTGTTGATATTTTTAGTTTGAAACTTTGTTCATAATATTACGATGTGTTTATTAGCTTTAAGAATGGAATTATAAGCATTATGTTTTGGTGAACAAGTTGTAGTGCGGAGGAGAGGTTAAATATTTACTTGAACCGCAAATAAATCTTAGGAAAACTGGCTTCTTAATATGTCCTGTCAGTAGTTCGACCTATACCAGACTTGGGGGATATCAATTACATTTTGTAAGTAATTACACATGCAATTACTAATTACATGTAATTGTAATTGAAAATTTTCAATTACTAATTACAAGTAATTGTAATTGAAATAGCGACTAAAATCAATTACAATTACTTGTAATTTGTAATTGAAAAATTTTCAATTACATGTAATTTGTAATTGAAAAATTTCAATTACAATTACATGTAATTAGTAATTTAATTTTCCAATTACTAATTACATGTAATTGTAATTGAAATTTTTCAATTACAAATTACATGTAATTGAAAATTTTAAGTAATGAATACTTTTTTTTGTAATTATTGTCAAAAAATATTTAATTACAAAAATGTTCAATTACATATAAATTATAAAAAATAATAACAATCCTATTTGAATAAATAAATTTGGCGCCTTAGTGTTAAAATAATACTAGCGAACAAATATAACCTTTCAAATGGTGCTGAAGATGTTAAGGGAGTATTAGACCGTAAAAAAGCCTTTAGTATTGTAGGATAATTTTTGAGGTAATTTAGAAACGAATTTAGACCACGCAAGTAAATCTGACCGCAAAGTTTTCAAAATTTTGTTAGCGATAATTACCTTTATGAAGGTGTTCACCGTAATTGGACATGGATGCAGTTTTCGTATTGCTCGTTTGAATAATACTGTTGATCATGCAACGCAAGATAAGCTTGAAATTTTTAGGGATATAATTGAATTTCGTTCAATTGGAAGTAATGATTACTGCCTAATTACAATTACAATTACCTGTAATTTGTAATTGAACTTTTTCAATTACAATTACATGTGATTAGTAATTGGAAAATTAAATTACAAGTAATTGTAATTGAAATTTTTCAATTACAAATTACAAGTAATTGTAATTGATTTTGTCCCTGATTTCAATTACAATTAGTAATTGAAAATTTTCAATTACAAATTACCTGTAATTGTAATTGAAATGTAATTGAATCCCCCCATGTCTGACCTATACCTTCATGTGGTGGCAGGAGACATTAGGCTCTTAGTTAGATATTGTCTCTGCTATCAACTCACCTGCTCGTATGGAGCTCTCCATTACTGTGAATTCTATAATTCTAGTTTTTGATCAAATCAAACGGGTCTGTAAAATTAACGGGCCTGTGCCTCTGAGACGCGCATATTGTGTAAGGCTGAGAACTACGAGCAGGCATACGTTGAATGATGTGTGTGAAGCAGAATACGAAAAAACGAAACGTTTGCATTAGATAAAACGTACTTTAAATAAACGTAAAACATGAAAATTGTTGCTGTTTGAGTTTTTCTTATTCTCTGTTTTCTTTGGTTATCAACAAGTAAATCTTTTTCAAATTGATTTCTGTATATTTATACCCAACTCTTAAAACACATTATAAAAGGAAAACAAAAGAGTGCAAATAGTGTCAAACCACAACTCTTTGAATGTGTTACGGTCCTTTAAGGTACGTTTTAACTAATTTTACTTTTATTACTCTTTACAGTCAGAACGATTTTGACATTTTGTTTTTATTTTGTTCTTGCTCGTGAACGCAAAATGTAAAATCCTTTCCCTGTTACAAATTAAATTGATTTACTTAAGTTATTTTTCTTATTAAACAAGGAAACAAAAACTTTTTAATCTTTCCAAAGTTTTCTTAAGAACAAAAATCCCTTTATTCTATCTTCCTTTATAATCTAATTATTTAAAATTCATATCTGACATTTAATCTTCCCTCAAAAAATATTCAAGAAAAATAAAGATACAAATTCTTTCATAATTTTATAAACTTAATTTTGTTGGTGCTCTGTCTTTTTTGCTTCGCAATAAGTCGTGTAATCAAATTGTAATTTTATATTCATTTATTTTTCAGAGCAATTGAATTATGAATTTCTATTCAAATTTCAATAAAATCCACTTCAGTGGATTATTTGTTCTTGAAATTTTATATTGTTTTATTACTTATTCCCAAAGTTCAAAGTTAAAACATTGAAGAAAGGTCATTAAACTTATATTTGTACCTTTCCTTACAAAAAAAGTTCTGATGCTAAGCTCATGCTGCCCCTCCCCCACTTTCTTAAATTAAACACTAAATCTTAGAGAGGGAAAAGAAATTTTTGAATTGTTGTAATTGTATCTTTAATTACATATTAAAGTTTCTTTTAATTGGTGTTTTTTGTCTCGCACAGATTATTTGCCAATTAGAATTCCTACGGGTACGGGTATTCGACTTAAATTTTGTTGATGGTCGTTTACTATGGCCGTTATAATAAAAAGTATAAATATTCAAAATTATAAATTAAAGGGTGCTCCAATAGTTCATTAAATTTGATGTATATGGCCATACTTTTGAACACAGACCGTTAAAATTTACAAAGAACCTGTATTGAAAAGAACCGCTATAACAAAAAGTATAAAATTTGAATTTGGAAATAAGAGGGTGTACCAATAGTTAATGGAATTCTATGTGGCCAAACTTTTGAAATTTTGAACTGGTATAGACAGGCAGTTGGAATTTACAAGGAACCTGTATAGTAAAGTCCGCTATAACAACTATACAATTTCAATTTAGAAATTAAAGGGTGTCCTCATAAATGATGTAATTTGACCTAAATGGCCCTATCTTTTGAACCGTTATAGACAAACATACTTGAAAATTTGGCAGCATGTCCACTACTTTGTCTGGCATAATAACAAGTACAAATATTTGGAATTATAATTTAAAGGGTGTCCCAATAATTCATGTAATTTCATGTATATAGCCAAACTTTTGAATCGTTATAGACAGACAGTATAAATTTACAAAGAATCTTTGTGTCCAAGTCCTCTATAATAACACGCCTTTAATTTAAAATTGTAAATTAAAGGGTGTCCTAATAGGTAATGTTATTTTATCTATGTGGCCCTTTCTTTGAAACCGTTATAGACAGAGGCTTGAATGGTGTCCCCATAAAAGACGGATGCTGGTGAAAATAGCTTAAATTTTTAAACGTAATAGAGAGATGCTTAACATTCTTATAGTTTTTACTTCTTTTCCCGCTAATTTTCGTGCATCTTTTATTTGAATTAAATCTAATTATTACAGATTACTTATTACATTTTTGGTTTAGAATTGTTGCCCATCTGTTTTGAAGTCGGTTTTTTGCAAGAATTATTACGAACTCCGTTTAAAATAACCGTAAATTTTTAAAACGAATTTCGTAATTTTTTAAAGGAAATTCGTAAAAAGGCGAAGTTTGTCTATATTCGACATAATTCGGCATAATTCGCATTAAAACCGCACACTTTTCGTAAAATTGTTGTTAAACGAGTTTTAATATCATCAAAATTAAGGAAATAAACTATGTCCAAAAAATGGTTTTAAAACTGGCAACTTTTCGATGTATCTCCTCACTAAATTACATTGAAATAGAAATCACATGAACCCTTAGTTGTCACATATGTAAAAATTGTAGTCTAGATTCAATTTTAGGAACTCGATTCGAAGGACCATAACATATTTTACTGTGATATTTAAATCAAATAGAATAACAAAATTAATTTTGATAGACCAGATGGAAACATCTATGTATTAGTTTTACTATTCATAACGAAAAACAATTTGTTTTTTTCAACGAAAGACACAGAAAGAAAAGCGGTAAAAAAAAGCGGGCATCGTCGATTTCTTATATGAAACACAAAATAACTAAAGAGTCGTACACAAGGATCTTAAAAATACGAGCGTATACGAGTATCTGGTATTAAGTAAATTGGATTTGTTTCGCCGGTAAATGAAATACTTATGGGTGAAGACCTTATAACACCGTTTAAGTAGACGACACCCTAACGAACGAATACCTGAATCCATCACTATACTAATGAGTTGGCAACTTAGTGATTGCCGATTTTGTGGATAGATGGACTTTAAACTTTCTTTGTTTTGTTAACGTAGTCAAAGAATCTAACCTATATTTTTTTCTTATTGTTTGGACTACACTTCAGACATATTTTATTCTATTACTTCCGAAAAGACAAGAACGCATCGCTAGCACAAAAGTAGTTATGTGCCGTATATTGAAATGAAGCAAAGCCCCACACGTCTTTGATCACTCGCCAAAAATTAATGGAACTGTGATAAAACATATACATATTTATGTATATAGCTCTAATCATGCGCCTTCAGATTACCATTTGTTTCGTTCCATGCAGAACTCCTTAAATGATAAAAATTTTAATAACGCTGGTGATGTCAGATCACATTTAATTCAGGTTTTTTACTAGCAAAGATCAGAAATTTTATGAACGTGGAATTTTTACTCTGCCAGAACGATGGCAAAAGGCTATCTATAAGAACAGACAGTATCTAATTTAATAAAGTTGTGTTTTTAACAAAAATTTTGAATTTTCCTTCTTATTTGAAATCGACAAACACTTAGTTGCCAACCCAATAAAACACATAATACTAACTTTCCAGTACTATCTAAAATTTGCCTTGATAATGATTTCCTCACATCGAATGCTCTCGTCAGCCATACCAAACAAACTCCAAATGACAACAGAAAATATGCGGGTTTGGTTTTTAGTAAAGTAAACTACCAGAAAATATAATAGAGATGGATTCGAAGGACCATTTAAATATAGGAAACTGTTTTTAATTACCAGACAATATTTCCTCCTTAAACTTTAATAAAAAATCTATTTTAATAAATTATTTGACTTAAATAGTTGCTGTTTGGATGTTCTTCGAAAGCTTGTACTGTGATAGGTATGCGATATCTTAGTCAACTTACGACATGACAGGGTACGGAACCCCAAAAACATGTCCGTCCGTCTATAAACGCCTTTTATCTCTGAAACCGTAATAGGTAGACTCTTGAAATTTTCACAGAAGATGTATAACAGTTGCCGCTATAGCAACAAATATTAAAACTTATAGGGTGTTCTAATAAAGACGTGATATTCACGTTATATGTGTTTATTTCTTGAATTGTACACCTACAATTTACAAATAGTAATTAAAAGTTAGTTCGCTATATAAACAGGTATAAAAATATAAATAAAAAAATTAAAGGCTGTTCCGATAGTGACGTGATTTGCATGTATATGGCCTAAGTTTTGAACCATAATAGGTAGACTCTTCAAATTTTCACGGAAGTGGTATAACTGTGGCCGCTATAGCAACAAATATTAAAACATAAAGGGTGTTCCGATAGAGTGGTGTTATTCACAAATGTGTGTTTATTTCTTGAACTGTAGGAAGCATACACTAAAAATTTACAAACAAATTAAAACTTAGTTCGCTTTATAAACAAGTCTAAAAAAATAAATCAAAAGATTAAAGGGTGTTCCGATAGTGACGTGATTTGCATGTATAAGGCCTAAGTTTTGAACCATAACAGGTATACTCTTGAAATTTCAACAGAATAACCGTGGCCGCTATAGCGGAAAACACTAAACCTATAGGGTGTTCCGGAAGTGACGTGTTATTTGCGTTTATGTATTGATTTCTTGAGCTGTAGGAGGCAACCACTTAAAATTTGCAGACAGTAATTAAAACTATGTTCGCTTTATAATCAAGTATTAGCCTTATTTTTTGATGATGTGTTGCCATCGCCGCTATAAAAATAGCAATAGTGTTCCGCAATAGCATCTTTTTCAGTTATATTGCCTTATATTTTGCACCGCAATAGGTAGGCTACTGATATCTTCATAGAAAGTCCTTATATTTACACAGTAATAGGCTGACTCTTAAAATTAACACAGATTATATTTTGCAATATCTACTGCAACAACAGGAAACGAAAATAAATTTTATAAAAATAAAATGGAGTTACCTAGATGTCGCAAATTAGAGAAATTTTACGTTCAACACAGACGCATATACACAGGGTATTTGGTACTATGGTCTAGTATAAAAAATAATTAAAAATTAAAGGGTGCCCCATAAGACGTGAAAAATATAACAACTTGTATTTTTCAGTTCTACTTAACATAGTACAGAAGCCTACGTCTGTGAGTCTGACTCGTACTTGACTGATTTAGTTTATTTTACAATTGCTAAAAGTTTTTATTTTGAGGTGCCCATAAATAAATTCTATTTTTTTCTTCTTTTATTTAAACAATTTCTCAGAATTGTTAATATTTATTAATTTTAATTTCTCAGAAAATTTAATTGTAGAGCATTAAAAAAGTTTTAGGAACTTACTGTTGAAACTAAAATATTTACTAGAAAATCTTTATAAGTTGGGCAAGTCTTGCACACATTTTGAATTTTTAATTAATTTAAAAAAAAATTTTTGGTTGCTTTACAGCAAGAACTTATTTATAATTTTTCTTAAGTTTTGGAGAAAGTTTAAAAATTTACTTAGGAAGTTGCCATACTTGCACGGAACGAAGAATTGTTGTTCTTTCTCTTTTTTTATGTTTCTATCAAAAATTAATGACGCCTTCCTTTAAGTTATAATTTCTACTCATGTACGTGTTCTCGTACTAAGTCTGTGTCTGTGCAATGCAAAGCATTTGTAAAATATGTATAACAAAAATATCTACATAATTCTTCTGAGATACTTTTCTTTTTGTATATCGACTAAACACTTTGTAATAATTTAAATTAAAATGACAAACAAAAATGGAAAAAATTCATTAGCAATGTTTGTCAGCTAAATAAGGTTGATAAATACAAGACGGTTTTTTAAGTTGGCTTTAACTTAAATCGGGCGAATTTCAAATGAAAACAATCGCAGCATAAAATTGCTAAGCGGCACACACATGAGCGGTTTGCCTTTAATTTTTTTATTTTTTATTCTTACTTAATGTGACGCAATCCACATTCTTGTAAATTACATATATGTATTTCGTTTTTGACCCGACCCTTTTTTTACGTATTAAAAAAAAGAAGATAAGATAACACATTATATTCATAAAAATGGTTTTACACGACGTGTATTTGTCATATGACTTGTCAGTTTGATAGCCCATATGTAATTTCATGTGTTTGTCAAAATAATACGCAAATTAAATACGCTTTTAATTTTTGCTTTCAAACGTACATGTGTAATTACATGTGACATAACCTACAATTGGGGTATTCAAACGGTCGTTCTAAAGTCATATGTCATAAAATAATAAAACGAAAAAATATGACTGCTGTGAACGACCGTTGTAATTTAGTGTGTTATTTTTAATTTATTTATTTATTTTTAATAATAATTTCTGCTTTTCGATTTTTTTGGCGGCATCTTGTTTTTACCATGGCCGGCTTAACTTAATAGCTTTAACCACTTAACTCCGAATTCTTTTGACAATTTATGACAAAACAATAAACATATGTAGAAAAGTCTTAATTTTTTATGACTATTTTACTCACAAACCAACAACAATTTTTTAAAACTGTTTTAAAATATTATGACATAATGACAATATGGCTCGATAAGACACCGTTTGAATATCCCAAATATATAATTTTGCCGCCACATCTTTAGACAGATTCTTTGTCACATCAAAATAGAACACGTTCTAAATGAAAAATATCATATGTATTGTACTCATGGAAAATACACATGTTATGTTTGAAAGGGTTCACACGACGTGTATAGAATTTACACATGGAAAAGTGACAAGTCATATGACAAATACACGTCTTGTAAAACCACTTTAAGGGATGTGATGTTTGCTCATTGTGATTCCTTTTAAAGTTTGTAATTTCGGCTAAAAGTCGTAAAACATGCCACGTAATATTTGGCCAAAAAGTATGCAATTTTTAAGTTCGAAAGCCATATAATTGAACCTAATGAAGTTAAATGAGCGAAACTATACATATATTTACAAACATACATATTTAATACTAAAATTTCAAAATATGTATAAATATGTAAGGACGAAGGCCGCTGCAACCAGTTCCTATGATTGTAATTATTAATTTGTAAATTTATTTACTTTTAATAAATAAAACTAAATAATAAATAAATGTTTAATACTAGCTGTGCTCGCTACGTCACACATTGTTTTTATTTCACATAACGATTGGCCAAATATAGAGGGAGTTGTCGTGCAGACATGAAATTGGGAACACTTATTTGAACTGATAAAAGATAGTCAAATCCAAGGTATTAAATTTTGGAGCAAGGATTTGTGTCATTACCATATACTCTGAAAATTAAAAATTCTAAAATTCTAAAAAAATTAAAAAAATCAAAATTTATGAAATTTTATACAATTATTTTCTGGAACATTTTTAACGTTTTTCATATTTGGATGAGTTCGAAGCAAGATATTACTCCTATACATTCTTCTAATTTATATATACATACCTTTAAATCTTGTACATCATAATTTTTTAACAGCTGTTTTTGACTGTACCTCGAAATCTGTAGTTCTGACTGCGGAATCAAATAAACTATTACGTCTTTATTAGATTCATTTCATTTTTCTGGTATACTTTAACCTGGAATTTATTTTAATTTTGTGACTTGATTCTATGTCCTCTTCGGATAGTTTAATATAATCAATACCATGAATTAAAATTTTATCCACTGTTCCTGGCATACATATAATACGAAGTATACAATTTTATATATAAGAGTGCAGTTTCTCTTAAAAGCATTTCCAAATTTGCCACATTTATAAAGAATCCACATTTAATTTTAAATTTTTTCTCATCCAAAGTTGTTAGAATTATAAAAAAATACTTCCTTTTGAATGCTTTTCACCATCTGGATTCACTTTAGTAAATATTATTTATAGAGGTCTATATAACTTCCGAGATGAATGGCTATAGTTTTGCCATACTACTTTTTCATCTGCCCAGTCTAGGACAAATGAAACAACAAATATAAATTCTTTATCAGCATCTTGGTTCTCAAATTTTTGTTAATATATTCTATGACCACTACTACCGTCGAAACCTCATTTGCATTCTAGAGTCAAGTCATTTTTAGTCTTGTTTAAAATTCTGTCAGCTGTTTTGTCTAATATATTTTGCAATGAAACTTCTGCCGAAGTTGCTGTTACGGTAATATCCTTCGGAATATTTTTTTTTTAATGTTAGGAAAACAATCTTCATGAGTGGAATTCGCAGCACAAACTTCTTCTTTAAAATATATGAATTTCAATATCTGGCCAATGCCCAACTCAGCTTCAAATCTGCTTCTCGTACGCGAATGTTTCTTTCAATTTTTGTTGAATTTTACAAGACTAAAAATTATTTTCTGCTCCTCAGAATACAATAATACTCGTAGTTGTTTTATTTTGTTGTATCTCTACCCAGAGGTTAAAAATGTCACGAATCCAAAGAATTGTTGACACTAAAAAATATTTACCAAAAAAATTGGGCCAAGTAGGAACAGCTGAATTTTATGTATGTCATAATACATACTTGTGGCAATAATAAACCGAAAAATTGGAAAAGTGATTTTTGATATATTTTTTTAATTCACATCCAAAGTTTGTTTCTGTTGAAAAGTTTTAACTTTGTATTACAACTGCCTTTTAGCCAACAGTACTTAAACAAATATATCCACATACTTCAAAATCATATCACTATTGGAAAACCCTTTAATTTTTATTTTTGATGTTATTAGTTGTTATTAGTTAATTTGTTGTTATTAGCATTCACCTTCCGTGAAAATTTCAAGAGTCTTCCTACAATGATTAAAAAATAAGTCCATATAAGTAAAAATAACGTCACTAGCGGAATACCCTTTAGTTTTGAGTTTAATTTTGTATACTTGCTAAAACAAAAAAAAAACATAGTTTTAAACTATGTGTAAATTTCAAGTGTCGAAAAATAATGCCAAATACCTAAGTAAATAGTTTGGCGCTATCGGAACACCCTTTAATTTATATCGGTTATAGTAAATTTTCGGTCTGTGATAGAAGGCGCTGACAGACGGACAGTCATTGTAGCGATAACAATAGGGTGATGTTTTTACCCTTTGGGTACGAAACCCTAAAAAAATACATACAAATTGATCACCTTCCTTCTGTTTTTGAAGTTGGCTAAAAGTATGTTTATGCAACACGATACAAAATATGTAAATGTTTGTCGCATTTAATGTCACTACTTTTGATGAAGACGACAAAGGGAATAATAATTGGAATAATGGTTGCGAAATATGTTGTTGGCACAAAAACTCTTTGTATTATTGTTCCTGGCATTATTTTCATGTAAATCTAAGCTGGACTACGCCTGAAATTTTAAATTAAAAAATAGAAAATAATTCATTATTCATTTGCTATTTCATTCAAATTACAACTTCATTCATTTGCAAATAAGGAAAGGAAAAAGAACTTTGACAACGAAAAGTCTTCATTTGTCATAACGAAAAAATTTTGTTGAATTGTTTTTTTTTTTTGCCATCTTCTTTAATATGCATTTGCCCTTCCTACAGTTCCTTTTTTGCTTTGTTTCATTCCCTTTTTTTTTGTTTTTTTTTTTTTTTTGTTGCAGGCATAACATTTGCTGAACGACAAAAGAAATTTTCAATACAAGAAATGAAATAAAATGCACTTGAAATTATACACTTCAACCATGACGTTGTATCGTCGTTCCATGAATGCACTTTTATTCCTCCATCTTACGTTTCAATATTTTTTTTTTCCTTTGCGATTTTTAATAATTTTTGTTTGCGCTGCATTTCTTGCATTATTTGTCACAAATGAATGAATGAATGCATGAATAAAACAAAGCAATGGAAAATAGTCATTTATTTGCGTAACGAACGAACAATAAAAAAAATTATTTTATTTAAATTTGTATTTCAATGATGCTTAAATTTAATTGAAATTTTATGTTCTTTTTTATTCAATAACTTTTTTTCAATTTAGTTTGAGAATCGGCTTAGTAAGAGGATTACTGATATATTTTAAGGTAAATGCTCAGCAAAAAAATAATTTTAAAATCAGAAAAAAATAAAATATGTAGGATTAAAAAAAATCAAACGAAAACTCAATTTATTGAAAACACTGCTTAAATTGTCCATTAGCAGTGATCCTTTCACGTGTGCACGCAAAGAAAAAGCATGGTTGAGGTAACCATAATCTAAGAGCAACATATTATGGTTAAATTATATGTTTGTTAAACCAAATTAATCTTCAAAATTTTAATATTATGGTTAAATTAAACGATTATAGTATGGTTAAAAAATTTGAATTGCATATAGAATTTTTTTTTATTTAATATATTTTGAAACATACATTTAATTATACATATGTATACATACATATGTACATATAAATATAAATAAAATTTTGAAATAAATCACACACTTCTTAAGAATTTGAACGTTCCTTCTTTTTCTTATGCAAGGCCAACAACGAAAGCACCAGAAATATCACTGACGGCATGACCTTTAAACCAAAACTAGGATCTAACATTTCACCGTTTTATTTTCAATTTACATAGGACAAGGCACAGTCAAGAGGTACAAAAGCCTTAATATACTTTCGTTTTTAAGCAATTGGACTCTCATGAACTTACGAATAGCAGAATTAGGTGGTTTGGCTTCAAAGCCAAATTTTTCAAGTTGAATTATCACTAGCACCACTAAAAGGATTAGCCTTGAGTCTTGTACCCAAAGGAGCCTTCTTGTAGTCTTTGTCAGCCCAACGTTAATCACGAAGATGGTTTACATGTTTTTAGCAGCACGGAGACATTTCTAATAAAAATATTCATTATTATTACAACGATTTTAGATTTACTAATTTCGTGTATCAATGTCGATTTCATTGATACACAATTTAGCAAAATGTAATACTTACTTCATATTGTAAAGATTAATTAAATATTTATGTACATACATATGTATACAATTTTCATTATAATAAATTTTTACATTTTTTTACTATTTTTATATTTTTTAAGAAAACTTTTTGTTTTCTGTTGTCAAATACGATGATTAAAAACAAACAATCGTTGGTTACATTTTTTGAATCTTTATAATACTTTGGTTGTGGTTTGAAGTTTATAAAAATTTGTAGATTAAAATCAAACCATAATGAATTTTTTGGATGTAGTAAACATTTAATGATAAAATTTTAACCAAAACTTGTTTATCCTGACCAAAGTAATGTTACAAACAACTAAAATTTGTTTATCGCATCCATACATTGTTACAGAGAACATAATGTGATTCCTGTGACCATACCATAACCATGTTTTTTCTTTGTGTGATGCGAAAAATATTACCAATGATATCACATGGTTGGGGTAACCTTAATCTAAGAGCAACATGTTATGGTTCAATATATGGTGTTATATTCAAACCGTGTTATTTTAAACCATAATAATAATATTGTTGTAATTGGAACATATTATTGTCTTACATCAAAATAACATTGTAAAATACAACCATAATTATGTTTATAATCCTCCAACATCATTAAAACTATCGCCCTGTATCGATTAATTAAAGATAAGAGCTTTAGTTTACACCGATTTAAAAAAAGTCTGATGGCAGAGCAGATTTAAAGCAATTATATAAGTGAAACTTAATACCCCTAACTTATTATTTACATATTGAAATATTAATGTATGTAAGTATGTATGTATGTATGTAAGTATGTATGTATGTATGTATGTATGTATGTATGTATGTATGTATGTATGTATGTATGTATGTATGTATGTATGTATGTATGTATGTATGTATGTATGTATGTATGTATGTATGTATGTATGTATGTATGTATGTATGTATGTATGTATGTATGTATGTATGTATGTATGTATGTATGTATGTATGTATGTATGTGATAAAAACACTTCATCTTATAGAAACTAAAATTATATTAAACGATAATTAGAAAATTATCTAATTAACTGCCCGCTTATCGCCCATTGTTTTGACTGCTGCTACACTTATGTATGTCATTTATTCAATTCGATTACAAAAGGACATAGAAGAAGCAAATAAAAACGTTTTGTTTAATAGAACGAAACCTAGAACTTGGAACGCAACAAATGCAGCATTTTCGAAATGAATAAAAGCACGTCTTTGTCAAAAGTACGTGACACAATAGGAATCGTTGCTTAGAAATTTGATGGTTGAATTAGTGTGTGGAAATGGTCGAATCAATTAATCAATCAACCGACCAAAAGAATTAGGCTACATAACACCCAAGCAATCAGTTAAATCCACAACTAGCCAGTGTCAATGTATCAATGAATCTATTCACTGTATTTAATGCGAGCTGCATACACACTGCATACAACGTAACAACAAATAAAGGAGACAAAGAGAAATGTGCTGTAAAACAAACAAAAAATACCATGTAATCAAATTCATTTAATAGGCTTTGACTTTTATGACGCAGCAGCAGCAACCTTCTTTCGAGTGTCAATGAACGTGAAAATTTAAATTATTATTACGCAAATAAGTTTGATTAAATACTTACATACCAACAGACATAAAGACAAAAAGAGAGCTAAAAATACATAACAAAATGCCGGGTAATAGTGCTTACTCTGCTACAGAATAAAATTAAATTAATTAAATTAGTAAACAAAAAAAAACACTCGTCTGAGTAAATGTTGTTTAAATAATAAATTTACAAATTTGTTTGTATTGCATTGAAGCGTCATAATGATGAATACAAAGAAGAAACCCAGTGAACATTTTAACTGCAAATGCAAAATTAATTCTGGATATCGTTTGCAGTACGATTTTAAAAATAGTATGATGTAGCGGCTCCTACGATAATGGAAATAAAGTGCCATCTTTCGTTGCCTAGAAACAACGCCCTCCGTGTATTTGGTGAAGTGGTGGGAAACCTTGCTAATCGTTGACCATTTGCCACTGTCTGACCTTTTGCCATTATGTTATCATCTTTTCTAAGAGGGGGGAGGTTAGGGGGTTTCTTTGATGGATTGTCTGGAGGGTTTGAAGCCACTTGATTTTTAAAACTCGAAAAAATCATGATGAACATTTGTTGTCCTCTCCCATGGATCGAAACGAGTGATTAACCACTACACCACGCCGCCAACTCTATTAAGACTAGAGTATTCAAAAAACCGACCATTTCATGAAACCGGTTTTTGCTTTAACCGAAATATTTTGTAGATGCCACACTGTCATACAAAATAAGATTTTGCCACTCTGATCGCATGGAAAAATATTATTTTAAGAATTTTTTCAAAAAATTATAAAATTGTTCAGATTTGTCAAAAAGTTTGTCACACACATACACTTTTAATCCACACTATCATACTTTTTGAGCACACATGCAATTTTTGATAAATCGTACTACTGAATATGATAGTGAATCATGGACTTTAATCATATTTTTATTATATGAACGATAAAAAATAAAATTAATATTAAAAAACTTGAAATTTTGTGAAAGTAATTCCGTCATAAATGTACGTAGAAAAAACTGGCAGGGTTAGAAAAGTGGTAGTGTTACCTCCCATACAAAGTGAAAAATTATTATCCCGTACTTGAGCGTACCTTGCCGTGATAACTCTCATACAAAGAAACAAATTTTTGTAGTGCACCTAAGAAAGTTTAATAGCTAGAGTGTTAAAATTTCGAACGAGTAACGCCCTTTATAATGTTCATAGGCAAACAAAAAAACTGGCAGAATTGAAACATTGAACGTGATAGCTCCTACGTCAAGTTAGAACTATATATGTTAAAAGGGAATAACTCCCTCCCCCCATATATGTTAAAAGGGAATAACTCGAAAACGTGCGCGTAGAAAAATGCCACATAAACATACCTGCCATATAAAGTAATTATCCTGCATTACAATAGTGACAGTCTCTAATTTTGAGATTAAATTTCGCTTTCGAGTTAAGGCTAGGTCATACTTTTACTTACAACTTTTTTTAACGATCGGGGATCACTATTTTTTATAAAACTAGTGACTAAGAAAACTCATTCAATATAAGAGGATGTTGGCAAATAAACTGATTAGATTCACGTTGTTAAAAATGTATGAATATCATCTGATATATGTAAATTGCCCATTGTAAGTAGATGTGCTGACCAAATAAAGGGACCACTGCTAATACGTCTAAAAATTACAGCAGCGAAGTTTTGCATGAAATTAAAAATTACATAACACTATGCATAAATTAGTGCGCCTCGATAGACAGATTGGTAGAGAGCGTTAGTCTATCCACCTGGGGGTTGCGGGATCGATTCCCACCAAAGACTCTGGGTGTTTTCTGCATACAAGCGAAGAACTTCGCAGGAGTGAGAAAAGAAAATCGATTTATATATTAAAATTTAATTTAAATTTTAAATTTATAAGTTAGCAAACAATTTTAATATAAAAAAGAAATATTTTAGATTTTTACTCACTGTGTTTTTAACTTTTTTCTCTTTACAGGTAAGCACTTTGAAAACGCTATTTGTCACTGATTCCATAAATAATCAAAAACGTATGTACATATTTAATTTGTAATCAATTTCATTTAAAGCAACGTTGGAAAATCAAAGAAATATTATTTTTTTAGCTGATAATTTTTTATTTAGCAACCAAAATTACTTTTATCTCGATGCTCTACATCCAGTGATTTTCAACCTTTTTTAGCCCTTCGCAGAGTTACATTAAAAAAGTTCTCGAAAAATTCTTTTGTTACAAAAAGCCATTTTTGTTTATATTTGGAAACTGGAAAAGGTCACTGTGCTTAAAGTCTGAAGAATTAAATTGACCCACCAACAGCTCAGAACTGCACCCGACCATTTTCTTTAACTCCCTTTTATTTTTGTTCAATTGGCGGTGAGTTTACGTGATTTTTTCCACTTAATTTCTTATTCTCAAGCAGTCAATGCAGATAACTCTATACACATTTCAAAAACGGTAGTACTAACCTGCCCGGACGATTTTACGCTTCTTGTCTGATTCGACGGGATTCATGTAGTAAAATGCATTGATTTGACTATAATTTAATGTTTGATTTTAATTTGGTGAATCTATGCACCGTCAACCGAAATTTACCAGAGGACGCGGCACTTAGAATGTGAGGATTTTAATCATCGGTCGCTTAAAATTGAATCGTGGATTTTACCGTCAATTACTGTGTCAATTGGACGTCCTGAATAACAATGAAGTGGGCAAAAACACTCACGTCTATATCTATAGTTTTTACTAATACAGCCTGGGATTGTGGATTCAATTCCCAGCAAAGACTCTGAGTGTTTTCTGCAAATAAGTAAAAAGCTTCAATGGTAGTGTTCTCTTGAAAAAAATGTCCTAAAAATGGGCTTTTTTTCCATCCCCATAATTCCTTACTAATTTTTGGTACCGGTACAGGTTAGGTAATATACGACTAGCCTTTACTCTCAACTAATGTGATTATATACTGGCGACTGATAACTGCAGACCATCTTGCTTTTCAGGGAGTCTCTAGCAATTACTAACATTTCTTTAATCTAATGTTCCCCATGGCATCGACATTTTTTTTTCTTTTGTATGCCTGCTCGACTCAGCCTTTATCGGGCACAGTCTGTTTCGATGTGCATCTTAGAGTTTCCATAAAGCAGTTGTTTGTTGGGTATCACTCATAATATTTATAAAGAAAGAGTGCATCATAGTAATGCACTACACAAACTTTAAAGTGAGTCATATAATATTTCAGTGAAGCACTTTGTGAGTGAAAAGCAGGAACAAATATAGTGAAAGAAAGAATAAGCCAATTAAATATATAAATGGGGGAATATGTTGTTCAAGTACCAAATCAAACAAAAACTGCATGTTTGTCAAAAAGTAGGTGCTTTTCGAAATGTAGTTCATTTAAAAACGAACAAGGAAATATGGGGCAAACCAAGTACGTACAACGTCATGGTGATTTTATGAAAAGCATTTTTATCAATTTACAGAAGCCATAAAGAAAAATGTACAAACATGTACGAGTACTTTAGACAAAACTATATTGTCAAAGAAATTTAAATATAAACTTTTGAAGAGTTGAAATATTAATATAAGTATATATTTTGTATGCTTTAAAAAAAGATTATTAATAAATTTAATTCCCAAAAAAGCAGAAAATATAAGCAACAAAAAAACAGAAATGAGAATTATCATGATGGAAACAAAACAGCAGGAGATCTCCATATCCTTTTTGGTCATTACAAAAAGAGAATGATGTCATTTCAGGGTTTTTCAGATAAAATATTGTCTTCAAAATAAAAAGATTAAACAAAGAATATTTCCACTGCAGGCTCAGAAGGAGGCCATAAAATAAACAATAAGTGTCGTATTGACAATGAAAATCCCTAAAAAAGAAATAATGTCCTGAAAGCGGTAAAATTTACTTTGATCAAACATTATTGTTTTTTTTCATTTGAATTCTCTCTCAAATATTTAAGACCACCCCCTAGTTTTATTTTCAATACTAAATAAAGTTCTACTATGTTACGAGGGTATTTCCAGAATTACTTTACTACGCAAGAAAAACAGAAATATTTTAATAAAACCTCTATTTTCTCCAGCTTCAATAATTTCTTTTCTTTCTAAATACATCAAGTTCAATATGATTTTGAAAAATATAGCATGAGATAAAAACGTTTTCCCATACATTTCTACAATGGTTTTCGAACTCGTCAAAACCCTTCCACTTCAGAGAACCAAACCTTGTGGAAATGGAGGATAGAGAGGTTTAGATAAAGTGCTAATATATTACATTAGCAAACTGTGGACCCACTTTATCTAAACTGACTTTAAAAAATATTTTGTTAA
Source organism: Phasia obesa (assembly GCA_949628195.1). NCBI lineage: Eukaryota > Metazoa > Arthropoda > Insecta > Diptera > Tachinidae > Phasia > Phasia obesa. The sequence goes on from OX451217.1 coordinate 52,301,126, forward strand.
TGGGACTTAGTGTAAAGGAAATATCTCAATGGAAAAAAACAATTTATTGGCCAGCTGTTTCTTTTTATAAGTTTGCCATTCCGTGTGTAATTTCTACAATATTCATTTCCGACCCTATAAAGTATGTGTAACGATGTAAACGATGTACATCTGTCCGTCTGTGCTCGGGTTGAAATCAACTTTGCCAAGGCACCAGGATACAGAGATACATCACACCATTCCATTCGAGGCTGTGGGCTAAAAACCTCGCCCATCTATATTTTATCACGTTGTTATTATTTTTTCTATTGTAATGATTCTCTTTTTCTTTTTTTGTTAAAAAAATATTACACAGCGACCAGTAGATCGCAGGGAGTGCATACAGATCTCGGGGGATCAACAACCCCCTGCAAGGGCCGATTTTATTTTGGTTTTAGGTTGGTAGGGGTTTTTTGCTTTAATTTGTTTCAAGGCCTTTAAAGACAGCAATACACTTAGAGGTAGCCGATGGACCCACGTGGTATCCACTGGGAAACAAGAGCAGCCAAAAGGCACATTGCTTTAGTCTGATCATTCTAACGCAATATAGATTGCAGAAAGGTCCTAACTTATACAAAAAATCTTCTGTAAAATTTTTCTATAAAATTTTAACAAAAAGTTTTCAATAAAATTTTAACAAAAAAATTTCGATAAAATTTTTACAAAAAGATTTCGATAAAATTTTATACAATATTTTCGATAAAATTTTATACAATATTTTCGTTAAAATTTTTATAAAAAATTTTAGATAAAATTTTACAATAAAATTTTGAAAAAAAATTTTCCTAAAATTTTCCATAAAATTTTTTCAAAAAATTTTCGTAAAATTTTTTCAAAAAATTTTTGATAAAATTTTTTCAAAAATTATCGATAAATATATTTTCAAAAAATTTTCGATAAAATTTTTTAAAAAAAATTTTGATAAAATTTTTTCAAAAAAATTTCGATAAAATTTTTACAAAAAATTTTCGATAAAATTTTTAGAAAAAATTTTCCACGAAATATTTTAACAAAAAATTATCGTTAATATTTTTACAATAAAATTTCGTTAAAATTTTTACAAAAAAATTTTCGATAAAATTTTTACAAAAAATTTTCCACGATAAAATTTTTACAAAAAAATTTTCCATAAAATTTTACAAAAAATTTTTCACGATAAAATTTTTAAAACAAAATTTCAATAAAATTTTTACAAAAAATTTTCTATAAATTTTTACAAAAAATTTTCTATAAATTTTTACAAAAAATTTTCTATAAATTTTTACAAAAAATTTTCTATAAATTTTTACAAAAAATTTTCTATAAATTTTTACAAAAAATTTTCTATAAATTTTTACAAAAAATTTTCTATAAATTTTTACAAAAAATTTTCTATAAATTTTTACAAAAAATTTTCTATAAATTTTTACAAAAAATTTTCTATAAATTTTTACAAAAAATTTTCTATAAATTTTTACAAAAAATTTTCTATAAATTTTTACAAAAAATTTTCTATAAATTTTTACAAAAAATTTTCTATAAATTTTTACAAAAAATTTTCTATAAATTTTTACAAAAAATTTTCTATAAATTTTTACAAAAAATTTTCTATAAATTTTTACAAAAAATTTTCTATAAATTTTTACAAAAAATTTTCTATAAATTTTTACAAAAAATTTTCTATAAATTTTTACAAAAAATTTTCTATAAATTTTTACAAAAAATTTTCTATAAATTTTTACAAAAAATTTTCTATAAATTTTTACAAAAAATTTTCTATAAATTTTTACAAAAAATTTTCTATAAATTTTTACAAAAAATTTTCTATAAATTTTTACAAAAAATTTTCTATAAATTTTTACAAAAAATTTTCTATAAATTTTTACAAAAAATTTTCTATAAATTTTTACAAAAAATTTTCTATAAATTTTTACAAAAAATTTTCTATAAATTTTTACAAAAAATTTTCTATAAATTTTTACAAAAAATTTTCTATAAATTTTTACAAAAAATTTTCTATAAATTTTTACAAAAAATTTTCTATAAATTTTTACAAAAAATTTTCTATAAATTTTTACAAAAAATTTTCTATAAATTTTTACAAAAAATTTTCTATAAATTTTTACAAAAAATTTTCTATAAATTTTTACAAAAAATTTTCTATAAATTTTTACAAAAAATTTTCTATAAATTTTTACAAAAAATTTTCTATAAATTTTTACAAAAAATTTTCTATAAATTTTTACAAAAAATTTTCTATAAATTTTTACAAAAAATTTTCTATAAATTTTTACAAAAAATTTTCTATAAATTTTTACAAAAAATTTTCTATAAATTTTTACAAAAAATTTTCTATAAATTTTTACAAAAAATTTTCTATAAATTTTTACAAAAAATTTTCTATAAATTTTTACAAAAAATTTTCTATAAATTTTTACAAAAAATTTTCTATAAATTTTTACAAAAAATTTTCTATAAATTTTTACAAAAAATTTTCTATAAATTTTTACAAAAAATTTTCTATAAATTTTTACAAAAAATTTTCTATAAATTTTTACAAAAAATTTTCTATAAATTTTTACAAAAAATTTTCTATAAATTTTTACAAAAAATTTTCTATAAATTTTTACAAAAAATTTTCTATAAATTTTTACAAAAAATTTTCTATAAATTTTTACAAAAAATTTTCTATAAATTTTTACAAAAAATTTTCTATAAATTTTTACAAAAAATTTTCTATAAATTTTTACAAAAAATTTTCTATAAATTTTTACAAAAAATTTTCTATAAATTTTTACAAAAAATTTTCTATAAATTTTTACAAAAAATTTTCTATAAATTTTTACAAAAAATTTTCTATAAATTTTTACAAAAAATTTTCTATAAATTTTTACAAAAAATTTTCTATAAATTTTTACAAAAAATTTTCTATAAATTTTTACAAAAAATTTTCTATAAATTTTTACAAAAAATTTTCTATAAATTTTTACAAAAAATTTTCTATAAATTTTTACAAAAAATTTTCTATAAATTTTTACAAAAAATTTTCTATAAATTTTTACAAAAAATTTTCTATAAATTTTTACAAAAAATTTTCTATAAATTTTTACAATAAATTTTCGATAAAATTTTACAAATAATTTTCGATAAAATTTTCTATAAAATTTTACAAATAATTTTCGATAAAATTTTCTATAAAATTTTACAAATAATTTTCGATAAAATTTTCTAAATTTTACAAATAATTTTCGATAAATTTTTTACAAACAATTTTGATAAAATTTTGTACAAAAAATTATATTTATAATAATGAAGTTGAAAATGATAAAAGTAAAAACCATTTATTATTTTTATATTTTTTATTATATTATTGTGAAATTGGTAAACATAACAGAGTAAGGGAATATTTAACATTACTATGATGAACGGTATATAAGAATCGGCACGGCCGAATATAGCACTCTTTAATTTTAAGACTCTTATTTTATGGTGCTTTATGGTTTATGTATTTTCTTTATATAGAGGTACCCATCCCTGGATAAAATTCTAAAACTTATATATTATTCTAAAATTATTGTAGACTTCTGCCGTCACCACTTTTTCTCTATTTTCTCTTGGAAATGAGTTATTTTTGCGAAAAAATCCTAGTATCCTATATTTGAAGCAAGATACTAACGTACCTCCTTACAAAATTTTATTAAAATTCATCCAGTATTTTATACGTAATGGCAACACAGACTGACGAACTTGCTATTTTGTATTTCATTTCAAAAAACTATCCGCACCAGCAACAAAATTTTCAGATATATTTCATGTACAGAAATGGTCCTGTTACTGTATATATACTTATAATAAAACATTGTTATATGTATAAATTAAAAATGTTTATTACCACTTGCTTATAAGCTCTCTTATATATGTTAGCCCAACTTTATCCTAGGGGCCGGTCGTCCGCATCTACATTTACTTTTCATTAAAATTTCCCTTAGTCGTTCATGAGCTACCGAATTATTTCCAAAATAAAACACTTTTAAACCACTGTGTTAAGTTTAGTATTAAGTACATTGTTCCTTTACCTTTAAATAGATATTCATTTCTTTATTCCTAAAATACATAAGAACCTATTAATAGTTACCAAATAAATTCTTAACACGGTTTTTCCTTAAACTATAAACTAAAATCGATTTAAAAAAAATTTTATCTTTTTAACTGTCCATGTCTAGCCAGGCTGTTCTAGAACTGCCCACGTATGAATTTTTTTTTATTGAGTTATCGGACACTTAAAGCAATTATTGTTTTGAAAACATTGACTAATGGTAATTCCATTATCCTTTTCCTTAGCATTACTTCTTTTGCTGCTTACTTATGCTTACAATTGCATACTGCTTCTTGTTTAACGGGTGAAATGAAGGAAAAGGATAAATATTTTCAATTATTTGTATTGTAATGCGATACGAAATGTAGATTTTTTCGATTTCTAATTCTTCGAATACTTCTTTATAAGTTATTAGGGACACCCACCCTTAATAAGAAGTAAGAAGAATTATATTAAATTAATAGATATTGTTTAAGAACAAAATTCGAGTGTCTTAACTCTGTTTCTTATTGATAATTAAAGAAAGTATTTGTTTACCTTGTGTTACTCAAATTACTATTTTTTTCTTTTATGTAAGTTGTAAATAAATATTTAATTCAAAAATTAAATGTTGGGAAATATCTTTGTCCGGTGTACACTTCTGTTCAGTTAATTGGACCAACATTGTTTGTAAGTTACCATTCCTTTAATTCCTTTAATATTTTATATTCAGATGAAATATTGTAAAACAGATAGTGTGTACTTTATTAAGATTAAAGACTTTGTAAAAAATATTTTTTTATTATAACTATGTAAAGATAAATACGCAAAATTCAATACTTCTTTGAAAAAATATAGCATGCTTTAAAAAAGTTTTCGCATACATTAAATAAATATTATTCAGTAAATTTCAAATCGAACTAAATACTCTCACTGTGTCCATGGCACCTAGCCGTGTTGGCTCTTATCCCTCGGCGATCTTACCACCGAGTGAAAAGAAAGTGTAGACTAGCCGCCCATTGTGTAGCACAGCACACAATACGATACGGTGGCATGTGTTATAGCACCCATATCGCACTAAAATGTACCACACAGTCACAATGAGTAGCAATTTGTAGAACGTGGGAAGCTTACACCTATGTCCTAACCTCTTGGTTATTGCTTGGAGACCTTCGAACTCCATCTGTTAAAAGTGCAACAGCACACTTGATCAACCTTGTACCATCTCTGCATATATATATTGATCCAAACCACAGCTAACGTGAACCCCCGAAGGGGACCTCACCCACCAGACACAGAGAGGAGCATCTCTCTGTGGGGCTACCGGTTCCCGCAATATGGAGATAATCAAAACTACGGGTAACATATCTGTCTAAGCGTAAGTTATTGGTTGGGAAAATTGTACCCTGCATGAAATATCACCTTGTCATGGTTTCATTTGTTTCCTTCTATTTTGCGATTTCTTTATTTTTTTAATTTTCATATTCTATGGTATTTTTTGGCATGAATAGAATATGTTATATGTCTAAGCGAATCGGAAAACGGGTTAAGAACTAAATGTACCAAATAGCTAGCGGGTAAAATCATGTTCATGCCTCTTAAATTTTGTTGTCCATTAAGTAAAGAAAAGTATTCGACTATATACATTAGTATTGTCTGTCGTTAGCCGAGCATAACATATATACGGGAATCTGGAAGAACAGACCTCTTCTTCCAGATTCAGGGTACAGGAAGCCCTGGTGTCTGGTGCCCCCATTCACCCCGAGAGCACTTCGTCAAAGCTTTTGGAAATACTGCAGTGACAATTTTTTCCCTTGGGGGGTGAGACAGAACACACAACAGATGTTATTTCAACCAGTCTTTCTTCGGTGCATGTGCACCGATAAGGTTGCGATTCCAGTCAAATACTTAATCCTTTTTGCAGATGTGATACAGAATTACGTGAGCGCCTGGCGAGTTAGATTAACCTGACGGTAGTCTTAGCAATATGTGATAACAAAGCGTCCAACAAGTAGCACTTTCAGAACATGGCTGGTTGGACCATGCTCATACCCCTTGTTTAGAAGCGGAAGACTGTTTTAATTCCTGACACGCCTCTGTTTAGATTGCAACAGCACACGGGACTTAATTGACCTTCTTGCAATTTAGAATCAAACCACATTAGCCCCTGCTAGAATCGGAGACTAGTGCTACTATATACCGTGGCAGCATTGTCATCAAGGTGTTAGAACTACAAGATGATACTGCCCCCTGGGGAAGATAAAGAAACTGATATCAGCTAGTTTTCTGGTACAATACCATCTGAAACTTGAAAAAAGTACTCAGCTGTACTTAAGACATTTTCGTTCTGTGAAAAAATACAAAATTCTTATTAAACATTTTAAAATCTTTCTGATTTTTCGCAATAAATTTGTATCGATATTGCCGATACTGTTAATTGAGTACTGGTATTGGTATCAGTATCGATCTATAGCTTATTTATTCCAATTTCTATAAACATATTAATTATTGCATATCATCTGCAATAATTAATATGTTTATATATAATTACAGTTAATATTCATTAACAGTTTAATAACAATAAAAAAATATAGAAACAATTTTACTAAATATAAATATGGAGTTAACCCATTTGACAACTAAAGCAAGCATTCATTTAATAGTCGTTTGTGTTTTTTTGAATTGATACAATTAAAAAAATAAATATCAATAATTTTTTTTTTTACTACACAGCGCATGTAGCGCATGTTAAATTCCACTTAAACCACTCAACACAACACATAACCATAAAAAAGTGCATTTAAGTTGTCTAATAAAACTAAAACTGTTGGCTCCCTAATAAGAAAAATTATCATCAGTAATTTAAAGGCCATAAACATAAATGTGTTTCCCACTGAGAAACACAATAATTTTGTATCTTCTTGTTCATCTCGTATCCCAAATTGTCTAAACAATATTTAAAATTATTCTTACTTGCATGCTTGTGTGAAACATCTATTATATTCATTTTATTGTAGTTTTCATTTGTAGTTTTTTTCGGCATAATTACAGTGAACATTAAAAGTATTAGAATGATTTATGGCGTTTTAACTGCAGCCATATGATGCGGGTGTTTTATTGTGTTTTACCTCACAAACTTTAGAATTCTACTTGTGTTCATGCTTGTCGAGGATTTTCCATAAAGAAGTTTAATGAGTTTTGTTCTTGTACAACTCATTTTTCATTATAAATTTTTTTAAGAACCTTTTTAAATGCAGTTTAAATATGTTGACGTAAAATTTTCGAAAAATCATCTTTCATCTTTTAACTAATATGATGTGCGCAATAGATCAAAATGTTACCGCAGAGAAATTATATATTCACTAAAGGCCAGGATTCACTATCCTACACAATCGTCCGATTTAATCACAAAAAAAAATCCGACAGAATTCGGTCCTACTTAAAAAATCGTTTCAAAATGGCGTTGTAGATGCCACACTATCATACAAGATTTTGCAACTCTGATCGCATGGAAAAATATTATTTTATGATTTTTTTTTTTCAAAAGATTATCAAATCGTACAGACTGTCAAAACAGACTGTCACACACGTACATTTCTAATCCACACTATCATACTTTTTTAGCACACATGCTGTTTTCGGCAGTTCATGGCCTTAAGTCATATTTTCAAAATTTTATAAAAATCTTCTCAAATAATGTCAGCGCCTTCCATCTCTTCTGTCTTTATTTCTTGAACTGTAAGAAGCAGACACAAGATATATACACACAGTTATTAAAACTATGTTCGCTGTATAAACAAGAATAAAAAATGGAACTAAAAATTATAGGGTATGCCGACAGTGACATGACTTGCATGTACATATGTATATGACCTAGTTTTCAAGCCATAACTGGTAGACTCTTAAAATTTTTACAGATGTTGACACAGCCGCTATAACAATAATTCAAAAATAAAGGGTGTTCCCACAATGAAACTAACCGTAATAGGAAGACTTAATATTTTCATAGAAAGTGTATCAACATGGTCGCTATAACAATTACTTAAAGGATGTTACGATAATAACGCGACTTTTTCAAATATGACTTTATTTTGTAACCCTAAATTTACACCTAGTGTAAAAAATTACAATATTTTTGCATTACCATAAAAATTAAAGGGAGTTGCGAAAGTAACACTAATTTACGTTTGTAGCCTAATTTTTTAACCGAATTGGCTAGACACTTTAAATAGAGTCAAAGTATGTATAAATTTGAATATGTTTGAAGATAAATACGTATTTGACTAAGACAAAAACCATTTTTATTTTAAATTAGCTATTAACATAGCTAATTTGATAGTTAACAGAGACCTGTTTTTCACTTAACAGAAGTTTTTATTTTGTCCTTTCCATATTTAGGACCTTATACCAGGGAAATATGACCGGGTCTAACTAAAAAACCGAATGGGAATGGTGCTCCAAAACATCCTGTATGGTGCTATAACAGTGGAATATGTAAAACTACTTTGGAAACATAAAAATAGGATTTAAAAAGCGACACATAATATGGGATTTTTTTTGGAAGTCTCATGACAAATATGGAAGTGCACACGTAGTACACTATAAACAAATGGTGGACCAAGGGGTCCTAAAAGAGATCCCATTAATCGAATTTTTACTTCCTAAAAGAGACCCCATTATTTTTTATAAAAGATATTTTTTAAAATTATTTAAAAAATCCGACTAATGGGGTCTCTTTTAGGACCCTTTGGTCCACCATTTATATATGGTGTACTACGTCTGCACTTCTATATTTGTCCGAAAATGGTCATGAAACTTCCAAAAAATCCCATATTATGTGTCGTTTCCAAAGTTGTTTTACATATTCCGCTGTTATAGTACCATAAAGCATGTTTTGGAGCAACATTCCCATTTGGTATTTTAGTTGGACTTAGTCATATTTTCTTGGTAAAAGCTCCTAAATATAGAAAGGCGAAAATAAATGGAAATAATGGAAAGGAAAATAAAAGCGACTGTTAAATGATTAACAGCGCTCTGTTAACGCCAAATTCGACATGTTAAAAAATGGGTTTTGTCTCTGCTAGCTAAATTTCAGACACACTAAATTTTTCCCTATAATAAGTACAAAATATAAAACAAAATATTAAAGAATATTTCGATAGTGACATGATTTTGCATAAATGATCTTATATTTGAACAGTAATAGGCTGATATTTAAAATTTACACAACAACGAATTTACGCAACAACGAATTTACTGTAACAACATGTAACGAAAATAAAATTATTAAAAATCAAAGGGTTTTTCCTAGATGTCAATTAGAGGAATTTGGCATTCTCTTCTGTATATACTCTAGTATGTACTATACTCTAGTAAATAGTATAAATAAAAATGAAAGGGTACCCAATAAGACGAGAAAAACTGTTTAGACTTGTACTTTTAAAGTTATATATTGAAAGTAGTACGGAAACCGAAGTGTGTGACTTTGACTCACACTTAACTGATTTATTTTACTGCAATATAGTGTCTTCCTTTTCCACCAGCTTTGATACCCTGAGATGAAAGGCTGTTTCCTTCAGAAAACTTTGTAAAATTCTTCCCGAATTTAGTTTGGACAACATGTGACCACAGTTTGATACTATAATATATTTTATTCTTTTTCCGCAGGTGTGATTCCAGGAGATATTCATTATTTTTTATTCCTCTAACTCCCACTGAAGCATAGGGCGCCAAATGATATTTATATTTTTTTATGTTACTTGGAAAAAATCCATTTTCTGTAAATTTGTTAGAAAATTATTATCAAAAAAATAATAAATAAATAAAAATAACGAAAAACGTAGAACTATATGAAAAAGTAAAAATATTTTTTTTCGTTTGAAACTGCCGCAAGTGGCAAATTAAATATGACATTCTACACAAAATAAATTTAAAAAAAATTGTTTTTTTTTTTTTGCTACAAAGCAAACACTTGGAAAGTAAGATAGTTTGAGTACCAGTATCTCATGTCTACCAACAACACCAATCTTTCAATGTTCGCCCCATATGAGAACAAATGTTCACATCGCTGTTAACAACAAATACAAAGTAAGAAAAAAAGAATTTTAAGGAGCTAAGAAGGCAAATAGTGTAATATACCCCGACCAACATTTAAACACAAACAAATATTTTGTTTGTTTGTTTTCGTAACAATAAATTAAAAAAGTGACAAAATAAGATATAAAAGGCGCTAGAATTGCTTTTAAAATAAAATATCTAAGAGAATGTTTTTATATAAAAACCAAGTGTTAGTTTTTGGTGTAAAAGTGAATTTTTTGTTAAAAAGTACAGTGTTGTGAAAAAAAAGTTAATTGAAGAAAACATGCATTTTTTTTTCAAAACAAAACTGCAAATTTTTTTCGAAAAAATGTATTTTTTTAAGTGCATTTTTTCCGAAAACATTGCTTTTTTCGAACATTTAAAAAAGAGCATTTTTTCCAAAATAGGTGAGTTCATCTAAAAAAGTGGCGAACAAAAATGTAAGTCCATTTTTTCCCAAAAAACTGCCCTTTTCCTAAAAAAGAAGTTTTCTTAAAGCATGTCTGATTTTTGTGGGAGAGAATGAGGAAGTGCAGACTGCATTGCTTTCTCTTTCAGAAAAATCCCTGCTTAAATACACTACAATATATTCCAAATTTTTAACGCCCCTAATAAACAATTCTTTTAGTGATCTGCATTTAAGTCGATTTATTTAATGCTGTGGTTGTTTGTCGTCATATTTGTTGTACATACATATGTATATGTATGTACATATGTATTTTATCTACAATGTTGTTGCAATAACTTTGGTAACATTACTTACTACTTTATCTAGAAGTTTTTGTATTGCCAGTTGCTGTTACATCAGCTTTTTGCTGCATGTTAAAATGCAACTCATTCATATAACATCCAGGCATTGTTTACATGTGTAGATGCTATTAGATATATGGTTCTAAATAAATGGACGACAGTAATTGCAAAAGACTGGACTAGAAGACACGTCATTTTTTTCAGTTTACCCCAGAACAACACTCAGTTTACATTCAATATAAATTGGAGCATTGCAACAGACAACACATTATTCACATACACATATACACACATACAAATCACCATTGCATAGTGGGGCAGAATCAAAATATTTTGGAAATAACTCAGCCATTTGTAGGGGCCGATTGATCCAAAAGTTGGCATGAGCATAGCAGAGGAGTATCTCAGCTTTGACGGTAAATGCCATGGACTTGCCAAGGGTGGAGTTATGTGGTCTCGAAGTTGGGTATCTCGCCCCTGCAAATTCATTTAGCGCTTGGAATTTCTTCAATTTTTGTTTTATTTTTAAAAATGAGGAAAGTAAAAATATTAAATATGCAACAAAATTTTTATAAGTCAACAGATTTTAACGAAATTTTAAAGGCATGTCACAAATTCCGTTCGGAATTGAAATGGTTCCTTAGTTATCATTCCGATCGGAATGCCTTTAGCTGCTATAGATTCCGTTCGGTTTCATTAAATCGAAAAAAATACAAAACCACTTTTAATGTGGCAACATAAGAATGAATGTTGAAACAATCACCCATGCTCCAGAGCTACATTTCGTTCGGAAATGGAATTGATTCCGTATTTCGCTTCTATAGAATTTAGCTCTGTGACATGGCTGATAATTAGTCAATAAAAATCAAATGGTAAAAAATCTGCAGCATTAAGGTAAAGGAAATCCCACAATTCCCAAAATAAATTCATTAAAACCTCAAACAGGACTAGGGCTCATGAAATACCTTCTGCAATAGTAGCAAGCATATATAGCTTTATTACGGCAGTCTTCTTTTTCCGACCACAGCTTTGGTATGTTAGTAAAAATTTCGATGTAAAATAGATCTCCATCTTTGACAAGGTTGATCAATTTTAGTGTTAGTTTACACAAAGATAAAAAATTTTTATATGTACGTTAAGATAATTTTTATCTATTAAAAAATAAAATTCAGGGGCATTTTAAGGCTAGAATACACAAAAATTCAATAATTTTGAAATTTTTAAATTTATAATCGTCTACTTTTTAATACAGAAAAGACATAAACTGGAAACTTTTCCACAATATTTAAAATTTCGCTCACGATAAAATTTTATATAAATTGTTTAAAATATTTTGAATAAATCTGGAGGGGCCTACACTCAACTTTAACATACCCAATGGAAACAGATATTTTTATGGATATATTACATAAAGAATATAAGTTCAAAGTATATTCGAATCGAAAAATTCATTATTTTCGGTTTGTGGTGTTAAGTAAACTAGTCTTTATGCCCAAAATTTATACTGCTCTTCATCTCCATAAACCAAAGGCTAATACTTAATTTCAATTTGATAAGTCATACGGTATGACCTGTAGAGCGTTTACAAAATTTGGGAGTAAGTAAACTACCCCTTGCCCCTTCCCGATTATGCCCAAAATGTACACAACCAAAGGCACACACTAAATATCATTTTGATATGTTAAACGGTATGACCTACACACCCACCCAAAGACATCATCGCGAAATTAGCCAAAATGGATTCAGGAGACCTCAAAACGTATAAATCCGTCGAAATCCCGACCTCGATTTTTTTCATGATTACTATACTTTACCTTATACCAGGGTATCGATAAATCAAAATTTTAACTTTAAAATGCTTATAATTATGTAACTTTTTTATTTTCAAATACAATTTACAGATTAAACCATCATTTTATAGGTCTTCAAGACCATGTAAAATTTTTAAAATCAAACAAAAACTGAAGAAATGTCAAGCTCTAAAAGAATTTGAGACCAGATAGCGCCACCGGTGGCAAGTGGATGGTGCCCACCTTCCAAACTTAAGCTGCCAATCGGCTGACTTCTAATGGCTGAGTTATTTCCAAAATATTTTGTTTCTGCCCACTGTTAATTGTAAAATAAGAACAACAAAATACAGCCAAAGTAACTTTAATGTTTAAAAAGTATCTCTGTTTGGTGCAGCAAGCCGTAACACCAAAAAGGATGTATTATTTTGACGCCACCATCATTAGTTATAACCAACCAATCAACCATCTTTGTTCTTTTTTCTCTTCTTTTTTGTGTATTTGGTCTGGAATGGTTAATGTCAACACTTTCAAAATCCATTTTATATCATTTCATTGCATGAACTATTTCCCTGCACTCCATAACTAATGGAATTTGGCCTGACATGGCTGCTGATTGTGTTATTGATACGATTGTCTTATGAAATTGTTTATTCTTGTTTATGTTCTTTTACATTTTAACTTATTTTATTCGAATGTTTCTCTTAAAAAATATTTTAATCGACGGGGATTATTTTTCGACAAATTTTGAGAAATTTATTTTAAGTGATTTCGAGGAAACCGTTATTGACATCTAAGCGCCTACACAAATTTGTTTATTTAGGAATTAAAAAAAGGAAAGCAATCCACTATTAAGTTTTAACGTCGCACCTTTTCAGTTTTGGTAGTTTTGCTAACTAACATATGGAATTAAAAACAAAAAATATGTTGGCTATGGAAAAAAATGTATGCCTTATCATAAAATAAACATTTTACTAAATGGCATTCTTAAGAATTGTTTGCCTTTTAAAATCCTACGTTATATTTTTTTTTTTTTCTTTTTGCCTGAGTTAATAATTTTTTTTTTTTTTTTTTTGTTTTCAAAAATCTCTGCTTCGAAAATAACATTTAAATCCAGATCACAATTAATTTTAAACTAAAGACTTCTTATAGAAAAAAAATTATAGATAATATTTAAAAAATATTTTATTATTATTTTAATTAATTTATATCTTCAACTAGCTATGCCCACAGGCGGTGTGTGCTTCCAGACAATTTTTGATTTTGCTTTGAAAGTAATCCACACCAAGTTTTAGGACTCTTACTTATTTACTTTATATAAAGGTACCCATCCCTGTGTAAAATTCTAAAATTTATATAAAATTCTAAAAATTATTTTAAAGCTCTGTAAAAGACAGACAGGAAATGAGTTACACATTATTTTAAAACATCGCCATCTGTTGCGCAAAATTACTTAAAATAAACTTCTTTCAAAAATATATGATCTCTTCAAGTTTGCAGAACCTTTAAATCCATACCTTCAGGATACTAAGGTAACTATTCACATAATTTTGTTAGAATCCATTTAGTAGTTTTTACGTGATGCGAGCACAAAAAAAGGACAGACAGACAGAGAGACAGGAAATGAGTTACTGTTTTATTATGTGTATAGATTGATTTTACTTAAATACACATAAATGCAATGTCCTTAAAAATACGTTTTTTTTTTTAAAGAGTAGTACCACTCAGGGATTAATGCCTATATTAACGTGGTACTTCCTTTGGAAAGGGATAGTAGTAGTAGATAAGACAGATGGTTAGTGTGATAGTAAAGCTTCGATTCTGGCAACACTGCAATTGCACGTTATAATTATTTTTAGAACAGAATTGCAGCGCCTCTGGTGTTATTTAGGCGAATTATTTTGAAGCTAGCATAGCCAATTTATAATTATTTTACTTCGCCGGCGATTTAGTGCTATGTGGTAATACCGGCGAAGGAAGGCGCTGTGATATGCATTGTTATAAAGAAAAATTAATACATATCAGAAAAATTGATGTTACCATGGCTGAGTGTTGAACATTGATTAGTAGTCAACGTGCTAACCACTTAAGCTACAGTACCCTCTTTTTGAGCTGCACATACTATTTACCTTTAAAACAATGGGTGAACTCACTAAACCTGAAAAAAATAGAGGGAGGCTACTACATGCAGACAGGCTCGAATAATGCTCAAGGATCCCTTGGCAGTAAGGCCATTAAGGTGCTCATATATAAGAATATCACCTTAATCTGGATAACTGTGTTAGTGACAGGTTATGGAAACTTCAAGTATCATCTAGCCAAAGATGATAAAAGATAATACTTGCAGACTGTGCCTGGAAGAAGCTGAGATGGTAGCGCACATTGTGTGTGAATGTCCAGCACTCGCTAGTATAAGACCTAAAACCACTGCCAAAAACTTGTTAAATGTGGAAGCCATGGGGGATCATGGTGGAAATACTATAGACTTCGTTATGAGAAAGAACGCCGACAGTCGGTCGTCTGGAATCACTAAATCAAGAGTAAAGGCAGGTGGTGGTAGCAAATGACTCAATGAAAGTATGGTTGCATATAATAATTGTAGACGGAAGGGGCAGCTCCACTTAAAACTACTTGCTCGTAAAGAACAATATGGCTGCGGTAACCATAATTTAAGAGAAATATATTATGATTTAAATATATGGTTGTAATTAAAACCATATTATTATTAACGTAACAATAATACATTTACAATACAATAAAATAAAATTTAGTTTGTGCATTTGGTACATAGATATAAAGAGCGTAAAGAGTATAGTTTTTGGCCAAAAGCGGGAAAGAGCAATGGGTAGTTGCCTTTCCCGCAAATTTTGTGAACGCTGTACAAGTCATACCATATTACATATTTAAACGAAATTTAGTATGTGCCTTTGGTATATGGAAATGAAGAGTTATGTAAATCGGGAAGAGGCAAGGGGTAGTTTACTTACTCCCAAATTTTGTAAACGCTCTACAAGTCATACCGTATGATATATCAAAATTAAATTCAGTATGTGCCTTTGGTTTATGGAGATGAAGAGCTGTATCAATTTTGGGCACAAACAGGAAGCACCAAGGGATAGTTTATTTAACACGTAAACCGAAAATAATTAATTTCTCAATTCGAATATACTTTGAACTTTTATTCTTTATGTAATATATCCATAAAAATATCTGTTTCCATTGGGTATGGTAAATTTGGGTGTAGGCCACTCCAGATTTTTTCTTTCTTTAAAGATAAATCCGTAAAATTAGATTCTAATAATTTTAAACTTTATTTGTTTGTTTTTAATCATACTATATGGTTACAAACGAGTGAACTTATCATAATTTGTTTGATAATAATATATTATGGTTATAAATACAATGTTGTTTTGAAATACTAACATAATTTTGCTTGTGTTTTAAAAATTATATAGTTCAAACCAGCCATGTTGATTTTTTTGAGTGTAGTAACCAATTAATGATCAAATAGTACCACCGTTCACATCCAAATCACCGATAATTTACTGTCTCTGGCTCTCCTCACTTACGATGTTTTTTATCAAATATTGCTCAACTCCACAAATTTAAATACAAATCCGTGAGCATTGAGAAGAAGTCCGATTTTGATAGTAAAGTTCAATCATTTGGATGTCGGGCGCTATCTGTTTGCTATAAGAATTTTATAATTCTTTAAATAATTAAAACAGACAAATTTATAAAAGATAACACCAAATAAAGGTCATGAACTGTTAAAATGTATGATTTCCTGTTGGTAAACTGCTTTTATAGCCATTATTATTACAATCTTATTTTCATATCTTAAGAAAAACAACGTTTAAACATGTAGTAAAATAGAAAACCTTTATTGTTGTTCCAAAAAACCAAAAGCTTATGAAAAGAATTTCCTATTCCTTTAAAAATTTGTTATTTTTTATTTTATTTTAAACTCCATTCAATATTCATTCATTTCCTGTAGATTATTACCACCTCTCTTTAGCCATTTAGCCTGTTCACACTGATTCACCTCATCTGGTGTAAAATGAAACTTTAGCTTAAGAATAATCATTTAATAAGCTTATTATCTCTGCTTAAAATAAAAGAAATAAAAACAAAAGAAAACGTAAAAAAACTAAAAGTTAAATCATGCAGAATGGCCTCATTTCTGTGCGAACATCCATCCGCAAACCAGGCGCAGGCAACACCATTCAACTCCGCACAACATACAATTCATGGGAAGAAAAGCATTCAGGCATTTCAGTGTAGTCGTACATGGATTAAATGTTAAAGAATCTACTGTCTATAGTAGTAGTATGGTGGTGTGTGCAATGTTGTTGAGGGTAATTGTTGATTTTTTAATACTTTAAAACTAAAGAATACTTAAGCACAGAGAACCTACAAACCCACATTATATGATGATTCCATCAAGAATATCATTTCTTGCTGCATATCACATCACATCATATCGCATTGCATCGCATCATATCACATTCTTAATGCCACCAAATGGATGGATGGATAAAATAGCATCTGGTTTTTTCAGAAGAGATTACGTCGTTATTAACATTTCAAATTAGCTGTTCTTGTTGTGAGGTAGTTTAGTTGCTTTTATTATCATTTTTGCAGAGTTTTAAATAGTGTTTTTTAATTTTTTATTTTTCTTTTTATTTAATAAAAAAAACTTTAAACTGGCCAGTCCTCTCTTAGTGTTGTAGTGTTTGCAACTTAACATTTAATGGAAATTTATTTGAATAATTAATTGAGCTGTTATTTTGGAAAGTGGTATAAGTCCATTTTTCATACATCGAGATATTTAAAATTTTGAGATTGAATTAATTGAAAAATATTAGCATACGTATCATAAAGGTAAAAAACCGTTTTTAGCTTCAAATGGCCTTATACCACTTTAAACAAAATAATCTATCTATATATATATATAATAAAATAATAACTCATTTCCTGTCTGTCTGTATTTCTTTTTTTGTGTTCGCTTCACGTAAATACTACGGGATGAATTTTAACAAAATTTTGTTAAAATCCTGATCCCAATATAGGATACTTCTTCCAAGAGAAAGTGCAGAAAAATCAGTGAAAGTACGCAATTTCCGGTTCAAAGGTACTGAAATGTTCGGTTTAAAACTGGGATATTTTACGCATGGTTGCGTTCCTTTTATTTTTGAAAATGGTATAATTTAAACACTATTGCGCAACAGATGGCGCTAGTTGAATGAAATTTGTATTTGATTTGTATTTTTACTTTGTGGAATTACATTTTTATTAAAATATTTTAAAAACTCTTACAATGGTTTGCAATAATTTTTAGAATTTTATATAAATTTTAGAATTTTATATATATTTTAGAATATTATCCAAGGGTGCCTTTATATAAAGAAAATACGTGTCTTGTTGGATATAAACAAAATTTTGTGACGATGTACCTGGTCAAATATATATATTTCCAAGAGAAAGTGGAGAAAACGCAGTGAAAGTACGCCGCTTTATTATTTACAGCATATTTTATTTTTGAAAGGGTTTTAAAATAATCACAAAATGAATTGAAAGCGGGATATTTTAAACACGGCTCAATAGATGGCGCTGTTTTACAATAATCACAAAATATGAATTATTTACTGCCAAATAACCATTTGAATAAAATTTGTATTTGATTTGTGCTGAGTGCTGTAGCTTAAGTGGTTAGCACGTTCACTACTAAGCAATGGTCACGAGTTTAAATCTCAGCCGTGGCAACATCAATTTTTCTGATACGTATTAATTTTTCTTCATAATAATGCATATCACAGCGCCCTCCTTCGCCGGTATTACCACATAGCACTAAATCGCCGGCGAAGTAAAATAATTATAAATTGACTATGCTAGCTTCGAACTAATTCGCCTAAATAACACCAGAGGCGCTGCAATACTGTTCTAAAAATAATCATAACGTGCAATTACAGTGTTGCCAGAATCGATCGAAGCTTTACTATCACTATCCATCTGTCTTATCTACTACTATCCCTTTCCAAAGGAAGTACCACAGTTTATGTAGGCATTATCTGCCTGAGTGGTACTTCTCTTTAAAAAAAATTACATTTTTGTTAAAATATTTTAAGCACCTATTACACAGCTTTACAATAATGTTTAGAATTTTATATAAATTTTAGAATTTTATCTAGGGATGGTTACCTTTATATAAAGCAAATACGTAAGAGTCTTAAAATTTGGTGTGTAGTACTTTCAAAGCAAAATCGAAGAAAACATTGTCAGGACGCACACAACGTGTGTGGGCACTTCTAGTATTCACATATAGAGCACAATCAATATTCATATATAGAGCACGATCAGCTGTAGCTGACTACACCAGTTGATCATACAAATTGAACAATTATTATCGCGTTCCTAGAGAACTATAATAGGTAGAACCTTGCCATTATGTACCAGTCACTCATATAATATACATAGTCTGACAAAACACAGACTGGATCGGAATAGTATGCATAGAACCTCCCTTACAAACTTAACAACTATTATCGTGGACCTAGAGAACTATAATAGGTAGACCCTTGAAATTTTGTACAAGTAATCCCCATATTAATATGCATAGTGCAGCAAGCATCAGATTGGAACGCTGGGTATGGTATTTCCCATACAAATTGAGCAGTAGAGTTTTAAAATTTTGCGCAAGTAGCCCCCATATTAATATGAATAACTTAACAAAAAACAGACTGGATTGTAATAGTGGGCGTAGTACCACTCATACAAAGAGAAAAATTATAATCGTGTACTTAGAAAACTATAAAATTCTAGTCTTAATATTTTTTACAAGTAACCGTTATATTACTGTGCTTAGGCCAGCAGAAACACCAGGCTCGACCCACCCTCTATTATTAAGCATAGTGGAGACAAAAAATGTCTGTGTACCTCGCATACGAATATATAATTTTGATATGCCGACTAGCAGCCAATTTGTTCATCGATATTTGCAAGCCCATATATTTAATTTGGAAAAATGGTTGAGGAAATGGAGAATAAAGGTAAATTAACTTGAATGTACTCACACTGATTTCGAATCTCAAATACCTCTGTATTCCTTTCGATCGTCGTCATACTTGGAAAGATATTTAATCAAACTTAAAAGAAATAAAGTTGAAAGGAGTACAATCAAATTTGTTTATTGGCAGAAACTCCACTTATAGCTTACATGGCAAGATTTAACTCTATAATTCGAACCCTAAACCAATATGGTGCTAAGAAATTCAGTTATGAGGCACTGACTCAGCTTTATACTTACAAAAAAAAAAATTCGTCAAAATAAATGTCGGATTTAAGTAAGTGGCTTTATGCAACTAAATTAAATTTCCATTCTTTCGCAAATTTCATTTAATGAATTTCATTTAAGTTCGTTAAACAAATAACGTTTTAAAATCCTTTTTTTCGCAGTTGACAGCTTGATTTGACATTATTTAAACTGATGCCACTCAATTCTCATTATAATGATTTTAAGTGTTAAGTTCTATTTTGCATTTTTAAATTAAATTGACACAATTTTCGGAGTGTAGTTAGTCTCTTTATACAAATTGCTTTTTTTCTCATTTGTTTAAGTCCGACTACTGTTTGCTTCTTTATGTTCAAGCTCATTGAAAAAAACAAATAAACAAAAATTTTGAATGAGTAAGTGCATCATGAAACAAACAAAAAACAAAAAACAAAAACATGCTCGATGCTTTTATGCATTTTCTTTGTTGCATTACACTCGTATGTGTAAGTAATTGTGGAAAGTTGTTGTGTATGAGTTTTTTTTTTTTTCAAATATTTTACAACACTTTGGCAAATGCAACAGCTTCAGACGTAACGTCATTTTAATATTAAATTTGTCTGAAACATCCCCAACATCATTACCCTCATACTCTGTTTAATCATCAACACTCGAAACGAATCATTATGAGCAAATTTTAATATGAATCTTCGTTTAATGCCCATCATATGCAACATACATAAATATGTTTAGTCATAGCCAGTGCTTGAAAGGAATCATTTGTAAATTTCAAAAGAAAAAAAACTGTTTTGCATTTTTTGCTAGGGAGCTATGAAAAAATTATTATGGGTTATGAAGTAAAAATTTCAACATACTTCAGGACCTCTTTATATTCTAAATGTCTTTGTAAGTTTGTTTTTTTTTTGTGCATCAAGTGCGACTTAACGCCTGAACAGATTGTGGTGAAACAAAAAGTCATAACAAATCTTATCTAGAAGCTTCTATAAATTATGTTTTTCTTCTAAAATCATTTCCAGAGAGAAAAAAGGGGGGAAGAGTCAGCATTTTAATACAACTTTCGCTGATTTCAATGGTATTCGAAACGTATTGATTCCTTTCTATGCCCTAAATAAAAATGCAATGTCCCATTTCTTTTTCAAAATTCGAACGCAGAAAAGATAAAAAGGGCAATTTACAGAGTTGAACCGATTTTAATGAAACTTGAAACTTTAGTAGGTCCTTATCTATCCTTACCTCTTTTTAAAACTTGGGCTTATAATAAAGCAAAGGCGCCAAACCTATAATTTATGTGATAGTTTTCGTTTATATTAATATCCGAAACTGCCCAACTGATTTCAACTCCTTATTTTCTTTGTGTATCCTTGGCCAAAGACTTGATAGATTGGATCCGGTAGGTAACACTGTTCTTGAGATCAAAACAATGTTTTATCTTCGAACTTCGTGTTCGGTTTCAGTCACAGGCAATGACATTTAAAATAAGCACATTTGTACGAAAATATTTGTACATTAAAATGTGTACTTTATGCACAGTGGTTTCAACAGACATCAGATAAATGATTTTTTACATTCTTTGGAATAGAAATAGAGTTGAGATAAGGCCTTTGGTGAGAAGTAGGACATTAGTTTTTCAGTAAGTATAACGAATTTAGTAATATTTTACTTGGTCGAAAAAAGTGCTATCGTTATAAACTGTTAAAAAATTTAAAAACAAAACCCAAACAGAAATTAGTTAAAATGCTTACCCTTTAAACTATTCATCCCGAAACACAAGTCGGTGAAATTATACTCCGTTAAGGTTTTTAATTGGACACAAGACTTTTTCCTCAGCCAAGACTTAGTTACTATTAGTCTGAAAACCACTTTTTTTACCATCTGTATTCTCCAGTCCGATATACAGAGCTTTGTCTCCTCTCAAAGCAATCAATTTATTATTGTGAGGTTTTTCGACTTCTCCCTACAATAGTTTTGAGTTCTCCGAGAATTTTTATACAATACATGGTGCCTACGGTAGGCTAGTAGGCAGTGTATTAGTCCATCAGTCTGGGTATTGTGAGTTCGATTCCTACTAAATACTCTGGAAGCTTTACTACAACGTCTTCGTTACTATACTCGCTAATTTAAGTTAGGATATAATTTGTAATTGTATTAATAAATAAAAAAAAATACACAACATATTTGAAAGCATCCACCAAAGTTTTAAATAAATATGAAGCGCATTTTCCCCTTGATTGTGAAAGTAAATATAAAATAAGAAATGCATCTGCAATGTGTCACTGTTTGGTATGAATTTTATGCTGGTGGTGACATTGGACCACACTTCCTTGAAAATGAGGCTTGTTACTTCATGATAATAGAGCTTTTCTGCCTAAATTAAATAATATTGATGTGGACGACCTGTAGCTTAACAAGACGGTGGCACAATGCTTACAATCCGTGAATCAATTCACTGAAATATATTCTGATTGTTTAATATCTCTTTTCAATGCGCAGAATTAGCTTCATGGATCCTATAAATTATCAACATTATATCTTTTCTACAGCGTTATTTGAAATCAAAGGGATATGCTAACACGCCCATGCCTTTTTCAGCAAATCCTTTTTTTTTTCATATTTTATTTATTTTATCTTCAATATATTTGAACTACCAATAAATAAAAATAAATATACTTGTAAGTCCTACACAGTGGGACAAAATCAAAATATTTTGGAATTAAATTAGCCATTTGTAAAGGGCTAGTATTATTGATCCAAAATATGACATGGACATAACAGAGAAGTATCAGAGCTTAAGTTTAGAAGTTGGGCACCATTCACTTACCACGAGTGGTGGTATATGACCTCAAAGTTGAGAACCTCTTCAAATTCTATAAGAGCTTGGCATTTTTACAATTTTTGTTCGATTTTAAAAATTATAAAATATCTTAAAGTTGAAAGCATTTTAAAATTTGAATTTTTTCATTTTTCGATGCCATGGTCCGTCCGGTTTCAATGTTTTTTAATAGATAAAAAATTCTGTTAAGAAATATAAAAAAATTGTATATGTTTGCGTACGTTCAAACCAAATTTCGTGTAAAAGTGACGATCCTTGTAGAAGCTATGTGATCTCTTTTACATCGGAATTTCGACTTTAGCCTATATGTTCTAAAAATCCCAAAGCTGAGATCGGAAAAAAAGACTGCTGTAAAAAAGCTATACATACTTCCAATTATTGCCGAGTATCATAGCATGATTGATCCCTAGTTCATATGTGGAATTTATGGACAAATGACTAAAAAAAATTACAATTTTAGGATTTTTTGATTTTGTTTTGGGAACTGTGGGGTTTCCTTTACATTAATGTTGAAGATTTTTTACGATTTGATTTTCGTTAACTAATTACATATCCGCAGAAAATCGTTTGTTTAACTTATAAAAATTTTGTTGCATATTTAAAAAAATAAAACTTATGTGAAATGTATTATAGAAAAACTTTTGTATGAAAAATTTGTTCTGTAATAGATTTAAAATAAATTTTATTTTTTATAAATATGGGGGTTAAAGTAAAACTATTAACCCCCTTAATTATTCAAAATAAAAAATATATTTGAAACATATTTTAGAACAAATTTTTAGTACGAAAGTTGTTCTAAAATACATTTCAAATAAGTTTTATTTCTTATGAATATGGGTAAAAGTTAAACAAATTAAATTTTCTGTGATATATATTGTAATTTTGGATCAATCATACTAACTCTTTACTGAATTATTTCCCAAATATTTTGATTCTGTCCCACTGTGCAGTGCTAGACAAGAAAAATTATTGTTTCACGGTTGTTGCTATCAATTGCGGGTCATCCCCCTGATATGCGGCCAAGAAAATCAATACCTTCTTTTTATTCGAATATAACCTGGTTCGTATACTATGTTGCGCGTCAAAGGATTTGGATGAGTTTCAAGCTTTTTTAAATACGTTACTGCATGTCATGCTATCTCTGTTTTAACTGATGGCACAATTAGATTTTTGGATTTTCGAGTTTTTTATATACCAGCAGGAACAACTGTGGGTATTCGTAGAATTTTATTTTGACGCCTGTGGTGAATGGTTTCTAAATTGCTAGCTGAATCAGTGCCTCATAATTGAATTCCATAACACCAAATTGGTTTGAGGATCGACTTGTACGGTCGAAGTTTGCAATCTAATCTGAAGATAGAGTTTCTAACAATAAGTTAGTTCAGTTTGACTGCTTTTAACTTCATTTGTGTTCATTTGGATTCTATGAGACTTTTCCAAGTAAGCCGCTGATCAAGATGTATACCGAGGTCTTATTTTATCTTTTAAGAGAAGTAACACTCAGGTAATTTATGCCTATATCAATCATGTTACTTCCTTTGGAAAGGGATAGGAATAGATAAGACAGATGGTTAGAGTGATAATGAAGCTTCACTTTCGGCAACACTGCATTTGCACGTTATGATTTGATTTTAGAACAGAGTTGCAGCTCCTCTGGTGTTATTTAGGCGTATTAATTTGAAGCTTGTATAGCCAATTTTATAATTATTTTACTTCGCCGGGGAATTAGTGCTATACCGGTGCGCCCTCCAGTGATATGTACTATTGTGAATAGAATTAATACACATCGGAAAAATTGATGTTGCCACGGCTGAGTATTGAATTTATGATTATGTCTTAGTAGTCAACGTGCTAACCACTTGAGCTACAGCACGTCTAAGAGTTAAGGTATTTAGGCGAATAGGAGGGCAAGATTCCCTATGCGGTGTAAAAGTTTTATGAGTCCTTTTTGGTTCATTCACTTTGCATTTGTTCAATCCTTTTTCCAAATTGGGTATGTGGTCTTGTAAATATTGTGATGATCCTTGGGCGCTTTCATGAATTCTAAAAAATCTGAGTCATTAATATAGGTCAAAATCGCCAAAATCGATGTAAGAAATCGTCAAAATTAATAAGGAATTGAAACATTTTAAAATGGAAATGTTCGTAAAATTTAAATAAATTTATATGTTCCGGAAATTTCCAGTTTCCAAAAGTTTTTTTTACACATAATTTATTTATTGTATCTTCAATATTTTTGAACTAACAATAATTACTCGTATCTTAAGATTAAGTTTCCAAAAGTAAAAACATCTTTAAATATGAAAAACAATTTACTTTCATAACATCAATTTCTTTAGATATTCCTTAATTCAGTTTCTAATGTTCACAAAAAGTCAATATAAAATTCGCCAACAAAACCGCCAACTGTTCTAAAAATCGCCCAAAAGTCGCCATGTTGCCAAATCAAAAATTTGATCACCATATCTGATGGTGATCAAATTTACTTATTTACAATAAGTATAGAATGGGTCGCAATATACTACCTTGTTCCAAGATTTCAATCTTTGAAATTATATTTAAAAAAAGTGCATTTTCAACATACAACGCAAATAGAAGGCAACATACTGCCGGTTAGTTAAACTGACTGCCAAACAAAACGAAAAATTATCGAATGGGGTGTTGCATCGTCATTATTATTATTTTTTGTTTTTCCATTATTGTCTATAGAAAATGATATGATGATGATGATAATGATAATTATGATTTGTTCTCCATTTGTAGAATTCGTCTGAGTTTTTGCAAAAAAAATGTTTACTTTTTTTATAATTGTGGCTTGAATAAATGAATGAATGGCATGAATCTTGAAATTTAGAACAAAGATAGTTGGTTGGTTTATACTGCGTACATAAATGAATATGCAATCAATGTTACTTTATCACCTACTAGACATATAAACCAAATACCATATGGAAAGTTAGACTTACTATTCAACCAACCAACCAACCATCCATTCATCCATTGCATCCATTGCATCCATCTATTAAAATCAAACTGAAATGCATGTGAGCATGCAATCAGACGTTAATTATTATTATTATTATAATTTCTTTTGCATTTTCTATTCTTGTATGCCACAAGTATTTCAAAAAAAAAAAATCTCTAAAAGAGAAATCTGAACAATAATTTGCCGATTTTTTTTTGTTTTGTTCGCAACTTGTAGAAGTGAAAAAAAAATTAAGTCAACCATACATATTGATTTTATTCCAGCCCATTTCTTTCTTGATTTTACATCTATGAATTTGTCATGCAATTTATAGCACATTATCCACAGTGTGCGTTTCATTACTTTGTCATTTATAAACCCTTAACAAACATTCTAATGGATTTCCTGTTCAGCAATAAAAACCGCAAACAGACACCATGCAAAAGTCGTGAGCATATTAAATTAATTTTTACGCGCCGCCGCCTAGATTTTTTATACTTTACTTCATCATCTGGTTTTGATGTCGTTTGCCATGTCTTTATATATTTCACTTTACTTTACTTGATATTTTTTATTATTTTTTTTTTTTTTAACAAATAGAAATCTTTTTGACGTGATACCTCTTCATATAGCAAATACCCCTTCACCTACTTCAAAGAATTATATTTTCACCATATAATATGTTGCGGCTTTTAAATAAATATCGCACCATCTGTCTGCCACACAGTCATCTTCATCACACGTGAGGTCTGTCATATAAATGTCAACTCATAGGTATGAAGTTTGTGACAAAGCAAGCACGTTAAAACCAACAAAAAATAATAATATCGCTCATGCCAAAATTACAAAAATTTAAATAAAATGGATGAAACAGAGCAGCTTAGAAGTTAAAAATATGACTTTAAATTGACGTACGCGAGAATATGCTTGAATTTTGTTAGATCTTGTGGTAAAACTGTCAAGCCTTAATGCCTTTTGTATATAGAAATTCCTTAAAACATGCAATTATGCCGTTTTCACTACAAGGTTAATATGTACAGTGTGTCAAGAATGAGTTTACTCATTAACAAATAATACTAGAAATAGTTACTTACATTATTCACAAGGGTATGACTTTATTTTTTTATATTGGCAGACATGTTGAATATAGGCAGACTCTTAAAATTTACACAAAGTTATTAAAAATATTTTATCTTTGTTAACAAGTCTTTAACAAATATAACTAAAAATTAAAGGGTGTCCCTATAGTGACATGATTTTCATTTTTATGTACTTATTTTTTAACCGTTAGGTATGTAGACACAAAATTTACACAGATTATTTCAAATTTTGTCCGCTATAACAAAAAATAAAATAAAAGTAAAAATTAAAGGGTGTTTCTATAGTGATAGGATTTTATGTAGGTATATGTGACACCTTTTTGTAACCGTTATTTACACAAAGTATGTTTTACAATGTCTACTCTTACAACAAATATCAAATATAAAATTAATAAAATTAACTAAAAGGGTGTTCTCTATTAGTCGCGATTTATATGAAATTTAGAAAAGGCATCTAGTACTCTGCTCTCTATAATAACAGGTATGAAAAATACTTACACAAGTTAAAGGGTATTCCTACAGACGACGTAAACAAAAAACATAGAAATTAAAAGAATCTCTTAAAAAGGCCTGAGAAAATGAAAACCTTGTACTTTTGAAAATAATAAGAGCTTGATTTGTTTAATTTATTTGTAATTTATTAAGCCTCACCTAGAGTTATGCAATTATTGATTAATTAAGGAGTATAACATAAGTAAAGAGTATAACATAATATTACTATTAAAACTTTCTTAGGTCCCCAATTAATATATTGGCAAATTGAAAAAAAAAATTTTATCTTTGTAAAATTTTTCGTAAAATTTTTTGTAAATTTTTGGATAATTTTTTAAATTTATTGGAAAACTTTTTTATAAAAATTGTTTGAACATTTTTGTAAAATATTTCGTAAATTTTTTTTTT
The DNA here is from genome assembly GCA_949628195.1 of Phasia obesa. NCBI lineage: Eukaryota > Metazoa > Arthropoda > Insecta > Diptera > Tachinidae > Phasia > Phasia obesa. Next base: position 52,328,899 of record OX451217.1, read on the forward strand.
AGTTTTTTTTTTTTTGTAAAAATTTTTTATAAACTTTTTTGTAAAAATTAGGACCTTCCTGCAATCTACATATATTGCGTTAGATTGGAAAGCAAAAATCCTTTAAAAATGTGCCTATTGACTGTTCATGGTTGCCAGTTGGCACCCTGAGGATCTATCGACTACTCCTACGTGTATTGCTTTCTATAAAGGCCTTTAATACAAAACAAAGCAGAAAAACCCTACCAAGCTAAAAACAAACAAAAATCGCCCCTCTCAGAGATTTATTGATCCCTCGAGAACAGTAAGCACTTCATGCGATCTACTGGTCACGGTGTAATATTTATTTAACAAAAAGAAAACTTAAAAGAGAATCATGACAACCGAAAAAAATAATAACAACGTGAAAAAATATAGGTGGGACTGAATATAAAAAGCAAATGTGTCCCAAAACAATCAACAAGTTTGCACAAGATTTATTTTGGAATTTTACAATTATTGTTATTTAACAACGATTAACTTAAGAAGAAAACTACGTTTACAGATTTAGAAAGAGTTAACCCAAATAAAAGTTATACAGTTTTTTTCTCCTAAATAGAAAAAGAAATAAACAACACATTTGCTGACTAAGCCAACGATATATTTTTTTTTTCAACTAGTTAAACTGACAACCTGATTAAAGATCAAATACACTTAAGACATGTCTCTGTTATATGTATGAGTGCCAAAAAGGGAATAAAACTTCTGCAACGTGTGTGGAGAGGGTGCACAGAGGATGAATAATGAAGTCAGACCAGTAGGGCAATTCACTTACTTTTAACAATACGACAATCGCTATATTAGTCAACAGCTTTTGTTGTTTGCAGTAACGAATGCAGGATTTACTAACTACTTTTTAACGACAGTAGACAGCACTGTCTACACAAATTAGTAACATATGGCATCTCTGTCCAAAAAAGCGAAAAACACAAAAAGGAATAGAAAAGAAAACAAATTAATATTATTATTAAATTGTATTAATAAAGTCTGTATGAAGTTATTATGTGGACTTTTAAATATTTAAATAAATAAAAAAAATAAAACAACTATTTGCGTGCTGCAGAGAAAGAATTAATTTAAGTTGACAAAAATTCCAATAAAATAAAATGTAAATTTAATTTGTATTAATTTATAGCAAATATGTATTTACATATTATATGTATATGTTTATATTATTTTAGTATTTTAACTATTAGAGTATGAAAACCACACAAATTTCATAAAAATTATTCTATTCAAAGCCAATACAAAGCAAAATAAAAACGATCTTATCGACAAAGAAAAAAACAACTGAAAAATAATGGCCGTTTATTTAACGGCCATTACAACAATAACAGCTGACTTAAAACAATATCGAGTATTGTTTAAAACTGTTGCTGCGTAGCAAAATCGTTAATCCTGTTGTTTAATTTTTTAATGATTCGATATTCGTTAAAACAGGTTGGAGAATTGTACCAGACGCATTGGACGACGAAGTTACAGTATAAACTTCTGCAGAAATTAGCTTTAAGCTGTTAACTCATCAGACTTTGAATTAAATTGAATGACTCGTTCTATGGGAGCCACACGAATTTTTCTTTAGAAATAAAAGACAGAACTTTCCCTAGACCTACAACGTCGAATGGTGATAATATTTTGCTTTTACATTTTTGTGTTTTTAGTATTTAAAACTCTTGCCTGCTAACAGTAATAAAATTTTATAAATATTATTAGTGTATAAAGTCATTCCTGTCACACTATATATGTATAGATCTTATGCCCCATATTCAAAGAAATTAAAAATTATTTAAAATGTATTTTAGAACAACTTTTTAACCGACTTCAAAAAAGAAGGAGGTTATCTATTCGTCTGAATGTTGCTTTTTATGTATGTAACCGCAGAATTTAGCCATTTCTGAATCGATTTTAAAGGTTATGCTTTAAGGTTGGTCCCATTTAAAAAACAGTTCGTTATATTAAAAATTAAAGGGTGTCCCCATACAACATACATGTTTTTTACGTGTATTAAGAACCGTAAAGGGCACCAAATTAAAATTTAAAAAAAATTGCGTGTCGCTATAACTCCCAACAGAAGAAATTAATAAAAAAATAAATTTAAAATTTAAAGGGTGTCCCCATAGGTGACGTAATTGGACCTATTTGAGCCTATCTTTTGAACCGTTATACGCAAAAATTTTACAGAATGTCGATTACTATGATTGTTATAATAAAATGTATAAATATTCAAAATTTTAAAGGGTGCTCCAATAAATTATGTAATTTAATCAATATGGCCCTATCTTTTGAACCGTTAAACACAAACACTTGAAAATTAGGCAGAATATCCACTACTTTCTCTGGTATGATAACAAGTATAAATATTTGGAATTATAATGTAAAGGCTGTCCCAATAGTTCATGTAATTTGATATATATGATTAATATTTTTAACCGTTATAGACAGATAGTTGACATTTACAAAGAATCTTTATTTATGGCCAAGTTCTCTATAACAACAGGTCTTTAATTTAAAATTGTAAATTAAAGGGTGTCCGAATAGGTGATGTTATTTGATCTATGTGACCCTATCTTTGAAACCGTTATAGACAGAGGCTTGAATGGTGTCCCCATAAAAGACGGATGGTGGTAAAAATAGCTTTAATTTGAACAGTAATAGGTAGATGCTTGACATTCACATAGTCTTTACTTTGTTCCGCTAATATTGGCGCACCTATTATTTGGTTTAAATCTAATTCTTACAGATTACTTCTTACATTTTTAGTTTATAAATGGTGCCCTTCTATCTGTTTTGAAGTCGGTTTTCTTTTGCAAAAATTATGTATGAAAAATTTGTTCTAAAATAGATTTCAAATATAATTTATTTTTTATAAATATGGGGGTAAATAATTACAGAAGGTGTTTTTACTAAAAAGTTTTCTAAATATGTCAACCTCTTCTCTAATTTTTTTTTTATTTAAATATTATTATTAATGTACCCCCTACGCTCTTTCACTACTTTATTTTTCAGAAAACTTCGTTATTTTCTTGTTTGTGTGTTGACATATAAATTCAGTAATTTCATCAATGAAGCCATGAAGCAGGTTATATCTCCTGTAAATCTGTAAAGACATGTTATACCATTATGTCGTATATATGAGCTGCAAAGAAAAGAATTAGACCATTTAAATTTATTATTGCCTCTCAAATATCTAGAAATTAAAAGCTTTATCGAAGAGGAGAAGTCATCTTCTTCCATAATTAAGGCCCAACTATAATATGCATAAGCTGGCTTAAGCTAATGTCAAAAATTGAACGAAAAGTCTGTCAAATGCTTAAGCAACTTATTGAAGACTTCTAGGTGGCTACAATGTACTTACATGAATCTAAAAACTGTTATGACACAGTTGCACATTTGTTTTATTCTTACTTTGGAAAAATAATAATTTTTTTTAAATAAATTATATTTGTTAACAAAAAGGTGTTAAAAAACATATTTTATATAGCTAATGTCATTCGTATACAAATTAATAATTATTTTTAATAGTTTTAAGAAAATTTCAAAAGAAAAATTTTATATTTTTTGCTGTATGTGTAATTTTAACCAAAAGTACTAAGAAATACAGCGGTGTGCATCACTCAACTCATAAACAATAAAATTCTCTTTCTTTTTAATAACGATTATTATACAACGCCTCCCTTTTTTCTTATAGAAACTTCTTTTTTTAACATTTTATATTAAATTTAGATATAATTTGTTCACTTTCGTTCTCCGTTGCAATTTTTTAAGAATGTACTTTCATATGTAAAACACAAAGCCCAAACAGCTGTTTCCGTACGGAATATGCGATCGGTTTCGGACTTTGCTTAAGCAAATGACATTTGACGAAACTCAACGAAAAGTGTTGTTAAGTACATTATAGTTTGCCACATATGAATTATATGTAATTGCACAGTTGCTTAAGTTGGCTTAAGCTAGCTTATGCATATTATAGTTGGGCCTTTAGACTTTCTTCTTGCTTAAGTTGGCTTAAGCTAGCTTATGCATATTATAGTTGGGCCTTTAGACTTTCTTCTTGCTTAAGTTGGCTTAAGCTAGCTTATGCATATTATAGTTGGGCCTTTAGACTTTCTTCAGAGCATCCTATACTTTCCGCTTCCTCTCTGTTACTGCTAGGATATTCAGCATACAAACTGGTTCTATTGGGCTTACAATCACTTTCCACATAAAACTCTTTCTCCGGTGAAATTCACGTATTACATGCTAATTTTATTTTTTTTTTTGTCTTTGTTTTAAACTACTGAAAAAGCCTAGAATAGAGCAGAGTTTGTTAGTAAGCAGGAAATAAAACAAGAAACATAATTGCCATCGGTGGTCTCTTTGGACTCAATTTTTGCTGTACCTCCGCTCTTAATAAATACTAAGCCTTGTTACTCAGTTGCATGCAATGTAATGAGGTCACTTAAATCCGTGAGCGCCTAAGTTAAAAATATAAATATTACAACAATATCATGTATGTATATTGTAGTGAAATCCAATTTAACGATAGCAGATAAGACTAATGACTACCGGATATTTGAACAGTGCTGTAGCATCATGCCCCTTTGGAACAAAAAATTGATGTCGCTAATACCTTACAGACAACTTGTATTGTTTCATTTCAGTATTTTTGAAATTGAAGCATTTGATAAAATGACCGCAAAATTACCAATCAGTTTCCGTTTTTAACGGTCTTCAAAATATTTTTTTTTTTAAATATTTTAATTACATCGTGTAAGGGGCTCCGCAGGTATACTGCTTCACTTGTAAAATGAAATAGAAAGAAAGAAATTCAGTAAGAAATTCTGTAATTCCTGGAATAAACGTTTTGCAACAATTTTCCAAGACTTGTAACCTTTATTTTATTGCAATTATGGCATTAGTTGTTCTAAATCCTCTTATTGTATTTACACGACATGTATTCTACTTAAAAAAGGCTTTTTGCATGACAAAAAATTCTTGTATGTCAAATAACTACAGAAATTCCTTTTCATTTTTAAAGCAAAACCATTGATAAGATAAATTGTTTCTGTAATAAGAAAATAGTTAGCGGCAATTTTATAGACATCATTTTTTCTCATTTTTGCGCCACGTTCTCTTTAGAACAAATTTTGCACGAAACAGGTAAAAAGGACTAGACAATCAACATCAGGTATGAAAATTGCTGTGTCACACAAATTTTACCAGTTAATGGCATAAAAAAAGTGAAGAAGTGAAACAGGTTTGCAATTTTGTACAAATTATATGTTGACAAACTAAGGACGGGTAAGAGTCAAATGAGATGATAACATTTAATTTTTGAGGGATTGAATTAAGGTTGTATAACTGATATTTCAATGCAGCACCGGGGTGCCATATTATAGAAATATTAACGCGATTTTTAGCATTTTTGTTTGTAGGCAGACGGCTCTCCTATCACATTCTACCTCTTTAATTCTAGCAGGCCAATGTAGATATACGATTTTAATTTACGATTACCTTACTTTTAACTAAGTCTCATGCTAACACAAGCTTTTAGCCTTGATTGCAGTGATATCAGAATGCTTTCGAATGGTAGCCGCCGGCCTTCGTCCCCATCACTTAGATCCCCACAGCAATCACATTTAAGAGCCTGAAGTCAGCCAGCGCTTGACCTTCACACACAATGTGAGACACCGTCTCAGTCTACTCCAGGCACAGTTTTTCTTTTTATATAAAATAGAAGTAACACTCCTTTGGAAAGGTTATATGGTAATACCGGCGAAGAAGGGCTCTGTTCTTGTACTATTGGAAATATAATTAATTCATATCAGAAAAATCGATGTTGCCGCGGCTGAGTATTGAACTCGTGACCATGCTTTAGTAGTCAACGTGCTAACCACTTGAACTACAACACCCTGTAAGTATCATATTCTTCTTCAATTTTCATCTTAGCCAGACGATACTTAGAGTTTCCACGACCAGTCACTAAAGCATTAATCCAGAACGAGTTGCTCTTTGAGCACCATTCAAGTCCTTCTACATATTGTAGCCTCCAACCACCTTTTCATGTTTAAGGAGTCTATTTATTGTAGAACTTTATCTTGCACTAGGCCATTCGCCAGTGCAACTCTGGGTTCTTGCCTTCAGAAATTTATAACAGATCTTATTTTTGCTAGTTCGTCTGCTTCATTCCTAGCTGTGTTTATGCGTCCTTTAACCTATATCAACGTAATCTCGTTTATAGAGGCACATCTGTTTAATTTTATAACACATTCTAGCACCAAACTGGTGTTTGGAGTACACGTGCCCTTGCCTAATGCGTTTTATAACCGACTGATTGTCAAGTACAATGAGAACCTTACTTACATGCTCCCGACCTTCCAACAGATAATCCAGCGCAGGCAGCAACCCAAACGGTTCTGCTGGCAAACGAACACGTACTCAAGTTCAGCTCAGTTTAGTAAACACCTGCCCCTGCTGATGTCGTTCGTCATGTACTCATTGTGTCTAATGCCTTAAGCAATTAGTATCCGATGCAGCCTTTCGACTACTTTTCTTCTAATCAGGGGTCTAATCACCGCATTCGATATCCAGTAAAATCAGGGCACTGGATATCGAATAAAAAGAATCGTAATTTCATTCGAAAGGAAATGTTTTAAACCCTGTTTTCTTGTTCACTTGTTGACTTATTATCGATTCTATACATATCGAATGGCATAATTAGCTTACTCGACTCATACCGAATTTGTTATTCGATACGATAGTTTACTCGATATCGAAGGCGATGAATAGGCCCCAGGAGTTCTTTAATAACTAAGTCCAGAATACTGTCATGACGGATGTTCGGCCCAAAGATTTGGTATATGGCGTCGCTTTTTGTGGTGACAAAACTGACATTGCGCCCGTTGCACTAAATACTAAGTCCAGCGGTATCAATCCCAGTATTTATACAATTTCTTAAATCCCATCAAAGTTTCTCCTAATTGTACTTTGAAAGGCATATGGCCATCAAACCACAAAACCATAAGTGCTTATGGGTCGCACCAGGCTATATATTTTTCTATGGGAAAAACCTCCACCACCTCTTAAGGGCAGATTCATGCTTTTAAAATTGTGCTTAATTTAACATTAACTGGGATAGCTGTCCTCTCCGATATTCAACCTATCAAGGCGCTTAGTTAACATGAGTTTACCTCCATGCCAGTCTGGGAATTGCGTAATGGATAAGTTAGATGACACCAATAGGGTTACTCTCTCCCGGTTACCTAGACACGTTGCGGTAGAAGACAACGAAATGGCAGACAGCCCAGAAGAGGATTAATAGAATCCGAAAAGAAATCTGAATGGACAATAAGAACACCAGGGATTGTCAATAGTTTAACCTACCCAGACTAAGATATAGGAAGCTGGCAGTTGTAAAGGTTTGTAATGCTTTATGTCTAAACAGATACAATCAGCTGTGCAAAAACCTACTGGAAAACTGGGGTCTGCCAGCACTTGTACCAAATGCGGGAGAGTAGCAGGTCTGGGTAAAAATGTTATAGCACCTGAAAGGGTCCGCAGTAGATCTTCAATGTCGAAGTTTCCTTTTTCAGGGCTGAGTGCAGTATTGTACCAAACAGCTTAATTATAACTGATAGCTTGCCGTAGCCAGCTGGCATGTATAACATTCAACCAACCAAGATCTCCAAATGCTATAACGCATTTGTCTATATCAAGTCCTTATTTAACTCTCTACCTTTTTTGTTTAATCGGAACGATAAAAAAATAAAGGTGCACGTTACTTTTGCTACCAAAAATGCATGTCATTGTCTTTTTTTTTTGTCGTTGCTGATAACTGATGATTGCAAAAAATGCGAAAAACGCAAAACAACTACAATTGGTGACTGCTAGAAGGACGAATGTATAAGTTAAGCCTGTTTTATATTATTTGGTGGTCGTTACATTTTTGAAAACTCACCAAAACAATGCAAATAATAAAAATATTTTTTTCTTCCCAAGCAACTGAACAACCAACAAAGAATCAACCAAGAAGATTCATTGTATTTCTTTGTTCTTGCAAATAAAATTTTTTTCACACAGATCGCAAGAAACGTGAACAAGTACAAATACTGGCTGGTTGACCGACTGACTGACTGACTGACTGCCTAACTAACTGACTGACAAAATGACTTGGGTGTGTATATGGCAACCACATACAGCGGTTAAAATTGCTTAATCCAAGGATTTCAATTCTTAAACGTTTTACACGTAAATGTGCACATACATTCCTATAAACGCGTACATAACTCTCGCATGCTCAAACTGACATCAGCTACATTCTGCCTGCATTCAACTCTCCTGTGGATAAATATTCTTTAAAAATGTAGCATTTAGCTTTACTTTTTATTATGTTTTCCTTTAAGGTTGAATAAATAGTTTGAATGCTCACAAAGGCACGTTTGTGCGTTCGTTCAATGGTTAAACGTTTTGTCGAGGATCTGTTAATATGAAAACAAGCAGAAGGTTAAAGTATCTTTACAGTTACTATCCAAGAGCGAGCGTGTGTATTTTCATATTTAGTTTGTTATAACAAGGTTTTTCCACGTTATTTTAGTCGTTGGAACTTCTCAAGTTACACACAGGTGAAAAATGGAACTTATTGTTCTTATTAATTGAGCCATATTCTAGGGAAAGATATGAATGTTCGAGAAAAGAAATAAACAAAAAAAAAAAAAACAGATGAATGGCAAACTATTTTTCATGATGCGCAAAAAGGAAAATTTATAACATAATATTTACATAACAAGTTTAAAGAAATCTTGCAAAGTCAAGTGCAATTTGAAATGAAATTTAATAAAAAAAACTAATCTTAGGGCGGCTTTCATAACTTGCCTCTAAAGTTACCGATAGGTGATTATTTTCATATTTTTTGTAGCGAAGATGCCGAACTTTATGGCTCTCTTTTCGAACTCCTTCGTTCTTCAATGATTTCTGGTATCCGACTGCTAATTTACGACTACCTTACTTTCACTGAGTCTCGTGTTGTCACTAGCCTTTTACTCTCGATTGTTATGATTTAAGATTTGCTGCTGATTATCGACAGTCTTCCTCATCAAGCAGTCTGTGGTAATTGCTAGCGTTAGTCAAAGTTTAAGGTCTCCACAGAATCTACATTTGAAATGTGTCTGCCCGTGATCCAAAGCCTTTTTTATGTTAGCTAGTCTGCGGGAAATCCACACAAAATGTGCTCTGCCGTCTTAGACTTTTTCCAGGCACATTCTGCAAGTATCGTCTTACCTCGATTTTTAACTTGGCCAGATAATGCTTGTAGTTTTAGTGATCTATCACTAGCGAAATTAACCATTTATAGGCACCCAGATTCTTGGTCTTCCTGCCAATTTGTTGTAAAAATTTCAGTATTTGGCGGAAATCGAACCCACATCCCCACCCGGACTGATAGAGTAGCACACTATCTCTACTATCTCACCGAGGCACCCGATAGCTAAAAGTAACTTAAGTGTACTTTAAAGTGCGCTTTATTGATTTTTGTTTTCAAACCTAACTGTAAAATAAATTTTAAATTATGGCAACACCACAGCAAACACAGATTACTTTTTACAAATTTACGACATAAGTAGTAGCAACTTAAAAAAAAAACCAACAGAAAGTTACAAAATCTATTTAAATTGTAAAAATGAAATTGTCAATGCCAAAAGAAAAAATGCTAAATACAGACAAGAAATATAAAAAAATTAAGAGGCCCGGGAAATATTGGAAGTTTCACAAAAAGCCTTAAATTAAAAATTAAAGGCAAGTTTAACTGAACGATAGCTGATCGAACACTTTTGGTTTTAAATATAATAAACTAGCTGTGCCTTCCACGTCGTGGGCGTCCTGACAATATTTTGCTCGATTTTGCTTTGAAAGTATTCCACACCAATTGTAAGACGCTTACTTTTATAGTGCTTCAGTTATGGTTTATGTATTTACTTTACATGAAGTACCCATGCCTGAGCAAAATTCTAAAATTTTTAAAAAATTCTCAGATCCCAAAAAATATTGTAAAGCTCTGCTTAAAAAATTTTAAAAACACTGTAATTCCACAAAGTAAAAATACCAAATCAAATAAAAATTTTATTCAATTGGCTATTTGTCAGTAACTAATTAATATGTTGTCATTAATTTAAAACAGCGTCATCTGTTGCGAAACCGTGTTTAAAATATCCCGCTTTCAAAAGTAAAAGATGCCTTAAAGTATGCAGTGCTTTTAAATCGCTACAAAAAAATTGGCATACTTTTATTGCTAAAAGTATTCTATATTGGAATTAGGATGCTAAAGGTACCCAGCCTTGGCTAAAAACTAAAATTTATATAAAATTTTAAAAATTAAATCTCTGTAAAAGGTGTTTAAAATATTTAAATAACAATGCAATTCCACAAAGTAAAAATACAAATCAAATACAAATTATTTTCAATTATCGCCTAATGTTACGCAATAATATATAAAATATCCCAAATTTAAATCGAAAATTTCAGTGCATTTAAATCGGAAATTGCGTTTTTTCGCTACTATTTCTCTACTGTTTCTTGGAAAAAGTAACCTAAATTGGAATCAAGATGTTATGGGACCTCCTCACAAAATTTTATCAAAATCAATTCAGTAGTTTTTACGTGATGCGAACACAAATGAAAAGCAGACAGACAGAAGGAAATGAATTACTATTTTATTATATATATATATGTTCAATATACAACTTTAAAAGTACAATATATTAATTTTTTCACCTCTTTTAGTCGATCGGTCCCTTTAATTTTCAGTCTATATTGTTGTTCAAAATAACATCTCCTATGGGAATACCCTTTAACTTTTAATTATTTTTCATATTTGATAAAATTAATTATTTAGGCTTAAGTTCTTAATTATAAAGAGATAAAGAAAAATTAGACACCAGCAGAGTGAAATGCATTTTCGAGGCAGCTACGTCAGTCATCAGCACTCTTCGTATCTATCTACAAGGTAGTTTCAATTCTTATTAATTTTCTATTTAAACAAACTTATCGAAAAAATTGCATATGAGAAATTTTTTGAATTTTTATATTATATTTCATAGGAGATAGAGCTTTTTGAAATTGTTTTACACTTTTAACCACTATTCATATAAAGTTTTCCTACTTGCAATCACTACAACATACTCTATCCAAATTTCCAAATTCGTAAAAATTACTACTTCTAAGGAATACCCTATTATTTTTATAAATTTTACATTTGATACTTGATGTAATAGTATACTTGGAGTGTCTAACTATTACAGTTCAAATTTAAGACTATATACAGAAAATCCCATCAATATTGAAACACCCTTTAATTTTAAGTTTTGTTATATTTGTTGTAATAGCAGAAACAATTTTACATACTCTGTATAAATCTAAATTTCCTGCCTATTGCGGTTCAAATTAAGTCATGTACTTAAAAATCACCTCACAATCGGAAAACCCTTTAATTTTCTGTAATAGTTGTTATAGCGGCCAAATTAATACACCTTCTGTAAAAATATAAGAGCCACCGTATGCGATTTAAAATTAAGGTCTTATGCGGCGAAAATATTTTGCTATCGGGACACCCTTTAATTTTAAATTTTATTCTGTATACTTGTTAATATAGTGAACATAAATAGTCTGCGTGAATTTAAAATTTTTCGCTGTTATGACTCCAAAAAAAATAAAGCCATAAATAATACTTGGTAATCAAAGAACTATTGGAATACCCTTTAACTTTTAGTATTTTTTGATATAGCGGCCGTAGTAATACAACTTCTGTGAAAATTTCCAGCGATAAACGGTAATAACAGACGGATAGAGGGACAGACTGACCGATAAAAAGACGTTTTTACAGGTACAGAACCCTAATAGAAAAAACTTTAAATGTGTCCTTTAATATCCTACCTTTTATGTATTATTGGAAAGTTATAAAAACCGCTCTTAAAAGCAGTTCTTCTTATAGAAACAGTATAGGCGGTAATGCGTTAAAATAGTTCTGCAGAAAAAAATTGATTTATTTTTTAATTTTATACCGAAAAAATATTTTCACCAATTAAGGGTTTAGGCAGTTTGAAATTAAAGTTCAATTACTTTATTAATTGATTCAAATATATAATTGCTTAAAACAGACCAAAAAATCCTAATTAAACAATTAATTAAATCAATTAACTATTTAATTAAATTTTAATCTGAAACCAATTAAAATCTTTAATTGATAAAAATAATTTTTTCTGTCTACGCATATCTTCAACTTTTAAGGAGACCCTTCTTGTTTCTAAAAATATAGTTTTTCAGTCAATGCGTTTTAAAGCGAAATTAGCTCTTTTCGAAATAATATTTTAGTGAATCTCCATATTTGGCTCTTTTTACTATTTTTAATAATTTTAATGGATTTTTAATAGCATTCCAGGCTTAGATATATAAGTACATACACACAAATATTTATGTCTCAATTTAATATCTGAACAAATGTTCAAATTAACGTTTCCCTACGCAACGGGAAAGAAACACTTTACTTCAGGATCATCTTTATAATACTACAAACTCTCCATATTTTTATTTCCGGTACTTGATAAACTACAACTTCCAGTTTTCGAAAATAGACAAAAGACACCTGCTACTTCCTTAAGCAATTCAAGAATTACAAATATTTCCTCCCTTACACAGTGTATGTATGTAACACATGCACGTGCATTCATATGTATGTGTTCTAGCTATCATATTACTGTGATTTCTCACTGATTTTATGAGGTTTTTATTTTTGGCATTAAGTTTGTTCCTTCTACTCAGTTTCGTATTCTTCAAAATTCTGCACATGTAATAATCTTTAGTAGAATTTGCAAATTAAACCGGAACTCAGTAGAGTAAATTGAGAAATTTATGTTTGCCTAGGCATGTAAGAATAGTTTTAGTATGATGAAACATATGATATTTTTTTTTTTTATTTTCATCTAAGGATATGCAAACATCCTTTCATTGTCAGAACCATTAGAAATTTACGTAAATACATTTTCAGAGGATTGGTGAAAAATAAAACTAAGAGAATATTTTAAGGCATCTGTTAAAAATTTGGCAGTCACATCAAGCATATGATTTTAGGTGAATCTTCTATCTATTTATTATGTATATTTTCAAAGATGATTTTCTAAAAAAAAACATAAGTTAGATATTTTTAATTGCTTTAATGCATGAACGTATAATGTCTGATAAAGAAAATTTCCATAAGTATATATTTCTAAGAAAAAACTTATACAATTCTAGTTTTAATTAAAACCTGTAATTGGTACACCAATTACGTATTTGGTACAATTCAAAATTTTGTTGAATGATAACTTTGTACGCCAGTTTATTTTTATTCTAAAAATTTTAAAATTTATTATTTATTTAAACACACGCGTCCCGCTGTGGCACATTATTTACGAAGGCGGCAAAAAGTCTAAAAAAATAAAAATATATCACCGATTTTAAAAATATTTATTGCCTATAAAAGTAATATCAAAACCCAAACTAATAACTGTTTAAATCTTCGCACAGGGTGATACAAAAACCCTTTAAATGTTAATATTTGCCACAAATTTTTAAATTTTTATTTCCTAATAAACGATTTTGTGGAAAACGTTTAAATATTTTCCTAATCATGTGCCCCAGTAGGCTAGTAGTTAGTGTGCTATTCTATCAGTCTGGCTGTTTTGGGTTCGATACAACGAGTGAACGTTTTCGCTACTATGCTCGATAATTACGTTAGATTATAATTAGTAAATGTTTTTATTTATTAATAATTATGTAAAACAGTAGATGAATTTATATAATAAAGATATACGAGTATGTGCATCTAGACCTTCAACTCTCATTTAAATTTATCTTTACAAATTTAAAATTAATATATTAGATAACTAGCTGTGCCCGCCATGTCGTGGGAGTTCTGACAATATTTTGCTTGATTTTGCTTTGAAAGTATTCCACACCAATTGTAAGACTCTTACTTTTATAGTGCTTCAGTTGTGGTTTATATATTTGCTTTATATAAAGGTACCCATCCCTGCGTAAAATTCTAAAATTTATAAAAAAATTCTAAAATTCTAAAAATTATTGTAAAGCTCTGTAAAAAAAGTTGTTTAAAATATTTTAATAACATTGTAATTCCACAAAGTAAAAATACAAATCAAATACAAATTTCATTCAATTGGCTATTTGGCACTAAGTAAATAATATTTTGTCATTATTTTAAACTAGCGCCATCTGTTGCGCAACCGTGTTTAAAATATCCAGCTTTAAAAATAAAAGATGCCTTAAAGTATGCAGTACCTTTAAATCAGTAAAAAAAAAGTCGGCGTACTTTTATTGCTTTTTCTCTTTATTATCTCTTGGAAATAAGGTATTTTTGCGAATGAAAAAAATTATCCTATTAGTAGATTTTACCTGATACGAACACAAAGAAAGAAGGTCAGACAGACAGAAAGACAGAAATGAGTTACTATTTTATTATATGCATAGATGTATAGATAATTACATTTGCTTAATAATTGCTTGCATGACCTGGGACCAGCATTAAAATTTGTAATTGTATTGTAACGCTTAAGTAATAAATAAAAATAAATAAATTTTTTTAATAATTTTCTGATGGTTTAACTCTCAACACCACAAACAAAGGTTTCTGCAACTTTTAAAATTTCACATCGAGAATTGTTGATGAAATCTTACAATAAATCCTAATTTTTACAATAAATCGCAATTTCAACAAACAAAAAAAATCGAAATTTCACCAAAAGCACAGAATTTGAAAATAACACAAAATTGTTTTTTTTCGGAAGGAAAAAATACATTTGATTGAACTCATTACAATACATGAAAATGTCGGATTTTAAGGGCCCATGTTAAATGTGAACCACACCTAAACGTCAAGTTTGTCTCTGCATTCAATTTGACATTTCTCAATTTCAGACTAACTCAATATGAACCATGGAAAGATACACAATCGAGCAACGCGTTAAAGTTATTCAGGCTTATTATGAAATTTTCGAAAAAAATCATCTTCATCAGAAAGAATGTCTGTTTGGTGTGGTTTATGGGTTGACGGCATCATCGTTCCGTATTTTATCTAAAATGAGGCTGGTCAGGCTGTGACTGTGACTGTGAATGATGTTCGCTATCGTGAGATGATAACGAACTTTCTATGGCCCGAAATGGAAGATATTGATGTGGACGATATGTGGTTTCAACAGGACGGTGCCACTTGCCACACAGCTAAGTGAAAGATGAGCGACAAATTCAATGGCCGTGTTATCTCACGTGGTGGCGATGTCAATTGGCCGCCAAGATCATGAGATTTGACACCGTTGGACTTCCTTTTTTGGGGTTATTTAAAAGAAAAGGTGTACGTCGATAATTCAGTAACAATTCAAGATGAGGAACAAGATTAACGTGCGCACCTGCCGCTTGGCCTAATCCCACGATGGTCTTACCACCGAGTGAAATAAAAGCGTAGACTAGCGTCCCCATTGTGTAGTATAACAACACTTTACGACTGCCACCAATCGCAACCCCCGGGGGTTCCAATTGTCACTGCAGGAATATGGCAAATGCTTTGACGCGGTCCACTCGGGGAAAATAGGGGCACCAGACGCTAGGGTTCCTAGAGCCTAAATCTGCTGTTTTATAACACGGGTCCTCTTCGAGGCCTGACCAGTGCCCAAAGGACTGGTACCACGGGAATCGGTAGCCCCACAGAGAGCCTATCCTCTCTGTGACCGGTTATTGGTGAGGTCCCCTTCGGGGGTACACGTGGTGGTTGTGGTTTAAGATCGATTAAAGCAGATGTGGTGCAAGGTCGATCAAGTTTGCTGTTGCACTCTCAACAGACGGAGTTTGGATAGTCGCCAAACCCCTAAGCAAGAGGTTATAATATGGATCTAGGCTTGCCTTGGAAAGGCTTGCCATATTGTATAAATTGCTACTCATTGTGACTGTATACACACAAATTGCGATTGGTGGCAATCGTAAAGTGTTGTTATACTACACAATGGGGGCGCTAGTCTACGTCTTTATTTCACTCGGTGTTAAGAGCACCGTGGGATAAAGCCATCGTGGCAGGAGCCCACGTTAATCTTGAACACATCTGCCACCAATCGCAATTTGTGTGTAATACAGTCACAATAAGTAGCAATTTATATAATATGGCAAGCCTTAATCAAGGCAAGCCTAGATTCCATATTATAGCCATATTATAAACTCCGTCTGTTGAGAGTGCAACAGCACACTTGATCGACCGTGCACCATACCTACATAAATCGATCTTAAACCACAACCATCACGTGTACCCCCGAAGGGGACCTCACCAACAACCGGTCACAGAGAGGATAGGCTCTCTGTGGGGCTACCGATTCCCGTGGTACCATTCCTTTGGTCACTGGTCGGGCCTCGAAGAGGACCCGTGTGTTTTAAGACACAGACCTTTTCTTCCAGATTTAGCTTCTAGGAACCCTAGCGCCTGGTGCCCCTATTTTCCCCGAGTGAACCGCGTCATGGCATTTGAGAATGTACTGCAATGACAATTGGAACCCCCGGGGGGGCAACAATTCAAGAGCTAAAGTATGAGATAATTCGGCACATTAAAGGCAAAGAACCTCAATTATCATCGAAAATTTGGAGCATAGGATGGAGGTGTGCCGCCGAGGTCCCGGTGGCCATTTGGCTGATATTTTGTTCCATACATAATTGAACCATACCAATATTATCAAAATAAAAAGAAATGACAATAATTTCCTAAATAATTTGTGTTTTATTCAAAATCAACATTGGCCCTTAAAATTTAACTTTATAGACTGCCCACAAAGTTACAAAGTCATAGGAACTACAAGTAAATCTCGTTATAAAATTATAAAATAAAAATTTTATTTATAAAGTGGCCTATATAGTGTAGAGGCGTTTAATCATCTACAAATAAATAATCTCTTTATATATCGGGCAAAATTTGAAACCTGTAAAAGATCTATGTTTTTTTAGAAATCGAACTTTCAAAAAAAATTTAACCTACCAGCTTCACGCGTCTGAAATAATTATTGTATGTCCATGTTTAATTTGAGAAAATTACAAGGATCGCTGTTTCGAAATCCAAACTTCGTAGACATCTGCAACATGTAGCATCACAAGTCATACAGTTGATGCAGGATGATTAAATCAAAACAACTTAAAAGTGTGCGTTGCTTAAGAAAATCAGCAGCTGTTTTAGATTTAAGAAGCAAACACTTGTTAGTTCTACTCTAATACGAGTACATTACAAAAATAACAAGTGGTTACCCGAATTATCTTAAAAATCATAATTGAAAAATATTCTTTGCTGTCTGGTTTTTATAGCACACGTCACAAAGACAATGGTTCTTTTTTACCAGCTGTCTATAGTAAGCCAAATATATTTTGTTTCATGTACGAGGGGATTTCAGTAAGTTTTTTCAAAAACAGAAAAATATTTTGATTTGTTAATTTTTTCACTTATCAAACTCAGTCTTTTTTAGTTTGGATAGATTTCATAAAGTGATTCTTTAACATTTTAAGATGTCGAAGAGCGTCACATTGGGCTTCTAATGCAATAATCCTCTATTAGAATCGAATCTTTTTCCATTATTCTTTAAGTTTTTAAACAGAAAAAAGTAGCTGAAAGCCAAATATGTAAATTTAGGTTTATGCGGCAACAATTCCAAGTTCGAGTTTACTGCAGAAGTTGCGCATGTATAGATCCGAGCAATATCTTTAGGAAAGATCTTTTAATAAGAATGAGGTTTCGAGTTATTTGTGTAATATCTTTTATATCATAAAAAGATATTAGAGATATCAGAGATATCAACCTGTTTACTGATTCTGCTTTGTTCAGGTCTAATTTATCTATTACAATTCATAGATTTTGTTCAC